>JANAVB010044620.1:8314776-8423534 GCA_029216955.1 Iris pallida | reverse complement strand
TTACTCCTTTAGTCCGTAGTGGTTTGAGTTATAACTAATCCCTAGTGAATTTTCGATTTCGTTCATAATATTTGTAAATATATGTTGGAAATTATGTTTCACATCATCTAGAATAGTTCTTCATTTTGTTCATTATGTTAGCACAAAATATTCCAATCATCCTTATACTTGTTAGCACAAAACGAATTTGTTGTTCTATTCCAATTAGAAATAATATACAACATGTATGGATGAATAAAATTCACTTTCAAATTCATTGCAATAACTTGAGCCAATAGTAACATCTTGAGAATATTGTCAATCCAACTCAGTAGCATTTAGCATTTTTACTATTTCAAATTGATTGGTAACAATATGTAGCATGCATCAATGAATTATTTTTGATGATAAGCCACTTTGTTCAAAATTGCTATTTGCAATTACAACAAATAGAATTTTTATCTTTATAAATAGTATATGCGTTTGCAAAAGCATTTGGCAGAACAAAGATTTTTTTTTTGGTAAAATCTAAATTCATATGCCTAACTTTGCTCTATAGAATTTTTAATAGTTCTCAAATAGATTAGAACTATTACCTAGATAATGTATATATATATATATATATATATATATATATATATATATATATATATATATATATATATATATATATATATATTGTGTAGCATCTAATTTAATTATGTATATTGTTTAACAATTTTATTTAGATTATTATATGTGCACAATTTTGGTTGCTAATAATTATGCTAACATATAGAGGAAATTATTGGTTAGCACATGCTTTAACATATGTAATTTTTTATTATGTAACATATAATAAGGCACGTGGAGTGATAAACTCATGTTGCTTTATTTTATTTTATTTTATTTTTGTTGCATTTGCATATCATTGGTAAAGTGCAAGGTTCATAACACCTATTCTAATTCCATGTTTTCTATTCCTGATGCTTCACGAGAAATCCTTTCATTTAATATTATTAATAACTATTTAGTAGCCCGATGTTATGGATGATGACATAGAATTTTGTCAGGCCATGTTAATTATGACTTTACATACAAAACTAGGTATTGCTACGCATCAATAATAAAAATTTACATCATTCAATATTAATTATGGAGTTTTGCATCTAGAATATAATTTTGCAAAGTCATCCAAGTATAAATATATTGTTATGTGGTTATTGTATATGTAATATTTAATTTGTAGATTTTTTTTGATACATACTGCTATATAGTATTATCAAATATTTTCTTTCACTGTATTATGTAACTAAAATATATGTCAGACTTGGGCACACTGATAGCATTTTTATAATTCTTGTTTTCATATTTACCATAAAAATATTGTTAAATTATTTTAATGGTAAACAATATACATTGATGTGTCAGAATGAACAAGTTGTGCATTGGTTCAAATTATATTTTTGAAGACCAAAATGTTAGAGATGTTTATCTTTTTTTTTCTTTTTTCTTTTTTGATATGATCTTTGTAATGTTATTTCTTTAAGTCAGAACCATTAGAAGTTATGACATGTTAGAAAATAATCAAACATGCTAAGATATAAGGTAAGTAGTACAAAGTTTTTGCTTTATTATTCTAACTTGATGGTTATAAATTTTTTCATTTCCAAATTCTTGGACAAAATTGGATGTGAGATTATAGAACTATCTCAAAATAATGTACTAAATGGCATTTCTTCTGAAGTACTATTTCTAAGCCGAATTCAAGAAGTACAAAATTGCTCCAATCACGTGGAAAGGTATTTTTTTTAAATTTACAATTCACATATTCTATTCACTTTGTCTACTAAATTTAGTTGGACAAATATATGAAGTATGTGAGGCATCATTCTAGGTTTCTGTATGTAGAATATGGTGATATTCTTTCCTTAGTCGGTTTACATGTTTGAACCTTAAATAACTATATTATCACAATATTAGACTATCTAGTCGGGAAAAGAAAAATTATTACAATATTGTTCAGTCACAATATTGAGAAGAACTTTGTTTTGCTTATATTTTGTGACGTCACAATTCTTTGATTCATTCAGACAATTTATTTACAAGAAAATAGTTAGTGAAATTGCAAATTCTTTTAAATCTAAGTTTTTAAAGTTGAGATTATTTTGGGTACAAGCCGAAAGGGTCCTTCTGTCAACCGAGCGTAAATAGCCCTAAGCGACACGGTACTTAATCGTCCCCCTGTGGACCTCCGCTAGCTGGGAACCGGCCCCTACAGCTAATCCAAATTAATCAACACTTGATAAACTAAAGATTTTTTTAAGTTTGATTAGCAAAATCTCTTAAACTATTATTCTAATACTTTATATTGTCATTTTTTGCAAACATGGCTAGTAAAGATAAATCTTTAGAGCCAAGACCGAAATTTACTGTGTCTTACTTTAAGAGTTGATAGACTCAGATGCGTTTTGGCTCATTATCTTAGGGCTTATCTAGCAATTAGTGGAATCATACACCTTGATTCTGATGACACATAATATGATTTAAGGGTAACACAAATATCCGGCTTAGTCAAACCAAAGATTCCTAAAGAAATGGATTATTATTGGTTTCATAAAATTCTTAAGTGTTTTTCTAAGTCATTGTATGACATTTTCTTCGAATATAAAGACACTAAAGATCACTAAGATCCAGTGTAAGATTTTATCTGTGGAACAACTTTGGTACTCAGAACATGATAGGTCCATGTGATAAACTATCATAGCTAGGAGTATCAAAGAACTTGAAATTGTATATTTAACCATAGCTTGTACTAAAGCTGAATGGATCAGATATCTTACAAACCCAAGCCTAAATTTTACTCTTGCTATGACTTCATGAAGTATTGAATAGATTAAGCTTCTTATTATGCAAATACATGATATACATATTCTGTACCTGTCATTTTTATCAATTATGCTAAAGAACTGCTAAAGCATGATCTTGTGAATTCTAAGATGAACAGGTACTTGCTGCTGTATTTCAAGACATTAAAAGAGCCTAAAAGGCAAAATTGTGGTTCTTGACTATAAAAGTCATAAAGAACTTTGCAGATCTCTTGACGAAGAGTCTGTTTACTTTTGACGATGAGTTTTTCTAGGAAATTAATCCTAGAATCATTGAGGGGGAAGGGGTTAAGCCTATAGTATAGTCACCAGCAGTGGCAACCCAACCGAGTCTGACTGGAGATCCCAAGAAGCCGGTTCAATGGGTAGGGACAAGCTGGACTAGGTGACTATTATGGAATACTGACCTGAGATTAAATTCTCTTTAAAATAAAAGCCCAAGAGGCTATACATGTGTACATTCATACCCCATCCCTATGGTGACAGTATTCCTTTTGTGATATGGATAGGTTGAGTTTAAACTCTTAATAAGTCCAAGCATGATATGCAGGGTTGATTCCTATCACCAACCTTTGAGGACTTACCTATGTGAGAGGTCGTGAAGGACGCGACTATAGGACGGGGCGATCCTAGACAACTCTCATGAATATGAAAAAGTGCGCATGGCCAATCAAACGCGCCACCCGATAGACCCAAGAACCTCTAGCGTACTATGTGTGTTATTTTCTGAATCTGGTTCAAGAAGTCTGATTTAAGGTGTAGTCCATCAAGCACTTCTTCAGAGAAAGACAATAGTCACTAAGTGAGATTCAAGGCTGTAGTCCATCTCATCTATGCATAGTATATAATTGCCCAGAAATTCTTCTATCCTTACTCCTTTTGAACATTGTTATCTTTGGTTTCAAAAATTGATTTTTTGGGGGGATTGTTGTAATAATTGGTGAAAAAAAAATCAAATTTTCTCCATATTATTATCCCCTTTATTCACATTAAAGTCCTATCATGAATCATTTCTTTAACCCCTAAAACGGTCACATTAGTACCCATTATCACACCTTTATTCCTATTGAATCCTATTGAAAGACCATTATATATTGTTTTGGGACATGATTCCTATATATACATGTCTCCTTTATGTTGTTGAAAAGGAGAAAAAAAAGGTTTCCACCCTCTAAAAATTATGTCTATTCCTCCTATAAAATTCATTCCATTTTCAATCATCCACTTTCATTCTAATTCTTTCTATCTTCTGGGCAAATGCTAAGTTCGGGTCAATCTCTCCGAGTCGTATGCGATGACGGGATACCGGTAGAGCAGGGAGTTTTACCACTAGGAGCATTCGGACAAAGTCTGCACAGAGACCTGAATCAACTCTTAGGGCAGTGCTTCGTGCGCGACTTCCCCGGAGGCCGGTAACTTTAATTTTATTTATTTTTGTTTACAGAATTTTGAAGATAAAGACAAATATTTCTAACAGCTTCTGCATGCAGCCTTGTGAAGCATTCGTGGCAGGACACTCCATCGTATCGATGCTGCCGTAGTCCCTCATACTCGTTCCCTAGGAAAAATTGTAGCACCCTTGGCCATTCGACTACCGGCGGCCAGGCACGTCTAATAGTGGCCGCGGAACTCACCTCCGGTGTGGCAGCTCAATTACGGTTGATATTCGTGGCTCCGTTCGGGGTGGCGCACAGTAGCAGTCAACTTTCGTGTGCACGTCGAGAACGACGTTGGGCCACTCATGTCGGGCACTCCTCCTCCACTCTCCCTGTATAACACTCTCCCCTCTCCGGCTATTACTTCCTGTTTAATTGTCGAACCCATTATACTATCGAACGCCCACCTATAGTAGCGCTCCGTAGATTCATATACGTATGGGTCTTGAACTGTTAAGATGGACTGTTGGTAAGGGAACATCATAGTGGCAAAAGAGAGGGGTTAGTGATGAGTAAATAACAGGTGTTCTTGTTGTCCTAGTGTGTGTGTGTGTGTGTGGATACATAAATTGTGCGTGTGTTACTTCCTTCATGTATGCATGGGAATGAATCTATGAAGAGAGTAGAGAAACTAGAATAAGCATATGCTAGCATCACTCAAATTAAGGTTGGGTGTAGGGTGTGTTACTTCCTGTCTAATTGTGTGCTTCTTGTAAAATGAAGTGTGATGATAGAAGAAATAACCATTGATGTTGATTAAGAAAGGAAGAGAGCAGGAGGGGTATAGTGTTTGATCTTAAGGGTATCCCATATCTTGGTGTATTAACAGTAAGGTTGGATTTAGAGTGAAAACGACTATATTCTCATGTGGGTGTTGTGATTTGATAAGTAGATATTAAATAATTGGGTGTATGCAAAATTTATGGAGAAGACATACTCGAGGAGGAGAGAAACTAGAGAGGGATCCTGGGTGCAGCAGAGTTATAGGAATGCAGGTATGATAGGGAATCGACAACCAATCAAGCATAGTTTTATACAAATATTTCCCTGGTATTTATTAGTAATTTAGATATGGGCAGAGATCTAATTATTCTTATCATATATATTCAGGTATAGCCTAATTATAAGCAAGCTAGCAACCTAAATAGTTACATAAACTAATTAATATTCATATTTATTATTTAGGTTCCATGGTTCTTGGGACTCTTGACTCTGGACCTGCTTCTCGTCGTCAGTTTTCAGTTGCAGGCAAGTATACATTGCTTTTTGATTTACAGTATTTACATTCTAGTACCTTTTTATTAATCATTCACTTAGGATATACCGATACATGCTTCACCTGCTTCTTATCTGTCTTACATGATTCCACCTGCTCACTGTTCAGTTATTACCTGATTTTACATACTGACACACTAGACATGATATAAGAATTCGTGTTGCATGGCATATAGATGACGCGTAAATGATCATTGATATTACTTATAGATAGTTTACCTGTATACTTGATAGACTGGAGTTACCTGTTAGAGTCAGACTAGACGTGTCGTGGATGCGACACGGACAGTAGCATTGGATGGGGAGGACAGTTACTAGATGCTTGGGCTACTATGTACACACTATATATTCCTGATTCACCGAAAATCTCTATATCGGAGCTACGGCCCTGCATCCCGGGAGTCTCTATACCGGAGATACGAATTTTATATTTGGAAGGCCCACGTATCGAAAGTTGTCCTCATTTTTATATCACACGGACTAGATGGTTTGCCTAGTATTAGTGTCACTTGATCATCTGTTTATTAACTTGGTCACTTGTCTAGTATCTGAATTACATGTTACTACCCTATCATAATATTTACTGTACTTCATATTAGCATGTATATTATGTATCTTGCTACGTCCCGCTGAGGACCTATTTTCCTTCCAGAATGGGTGAGTAGATTTGTAGAGCTCCTTGCTGTAATGTTGCTGGTACTCATTTTCTTTTAGGTATCCACCCTTTTGGAGTTATATATTTCATTTACTATTATTTGTATCTATTTAGTAGCCTAGTATTTATAAACTCATATTCTTCTTTTTGAGTCTATTCGAGCAAGTATGATTATTGGGCTGCAGACTAGTATTCATCTTTTCTTTTCTTATGTTTCTCTTATTTGGATTGAGATATAGAATTGATGTAGTGATAGTTACACCATTTCAAATAGCTTATACGTATTCTGGTCGAATTAGAGTCTGGTTGAATACGTAGCTGACCAATGCCACCTGGCTCGGTCTCGCATTTTTTGGGACTGGGACGTGACATCATGGTCGAACCAAATTTTGATAATTGATCTAATCTTGTCTCAATATAAGGGCTATTTTGACGAACAGCGACAAACTGTGCCTGCTACCATTCAAGACTTTACAACTTAGAGCTGTTTTTGTCATCGCGTATGTATTTCAATTATTAATGGACTTTTGCATTTTATTGAGTCTAGGAATACATTATAAATTACGTCGTATTGGCAAATAGGCTACCCAAGAAACGTTTTCAAAATACCCTTTTATTTTGAAAACAAGTCCACTCACAAAGCCCAAAACTACTTCCTAACTGCTTGAATATCCGAAAGCCCAAAAACTTGAATTACAAACCCAAAACCAAACCAATTCTGGACCAACAGAATTCGGAGCGAATTCGCCCTGAATTCGGCTATTTGAATGTTGGATTTTAAACTCAGTCTTCCCGCAGTTACGGATGCAACGGCTATAGGCCGAGATTCTCTCATAGAATTTTGTCCGAATTCTCCTTTTGGAAACCCTATAAATAGAGAAGAAATTCTATCATTCCAACACATTAATTCACTTTCATACCTCTTCTCTCTAAGCTTACTATGATCTTCCAAAGTCCCTCTAAGCTTTTAATTTCAAATCTCAAGCCAGTTACAATCCTCTAGTCGATTTGCCAGTACAGTATGGTCTAGAAGTTCAGAGTGATTGTAATCAAGAGGCTTAATAGAAGTAACACACTTCAAAATTGAAGTTGGTCGAGTACTTCGTATCAAAGCTCGTATTTTTAGAAGTTGCAAGGACTTCGTATGAAAACTTGCGATCTTTCCATAGTGGATTTCAACTGGGAGCTAGAGTTTGTTCGATTGGATTAGTCCTTACAAGAGGGAGACCAATATACATCGTCGTCTGTATGTTTGCTCTTTTGTACTTTAGTTTTACTTTTTTATAACTGTGATATATTTCTGTGATCTTGCTGCTAACAATTTTTAGTAGCTAATATTCTTCTGCCTACTCTATTCACCCCCTAGAGTATATCGCTTTATATTTCATTCCTACAATTGGTATCGAAGCAGGTTACATAGGTAAAGCGAGGTAACATTATTGTTACTTTCTTTATATATAATGCTGTTATATAGATCACTATATCAAATATGGCAAGTGTAAAATTCACAACTGAAGGTCAAGCCACAAACAGACCCCCACAGTTTGATGGTACCAACTACACTTATTGGAAAACACGTGTGAGTTTCTTTTTGAAATCTCTAGATTTTGACTTATGGTCAATTGTAGTTGATTGATATAAAAAGCCTCCACGTGTTTTTACTGATATAAATTTGGTTGAAAAAGCACATGACAAGTAACTGATTTTGAAAAGAAAGAAGCCCGTCTTGATACACGTGCTATTAATGCTTTATTTTGTGCTTTAGACATGACTGAATTCAACAGGGTGTCAACATGCACATCTAATGAGGTATGGAAAATTTTCAAAGTCACTCTTGAAGGCACGACATAAGTCGAGGAATCCAAGATCAGTAGACTAACTCAAGAGTATGAGGCGTTTAAGATGAAGTCGAACAAGTCCGTTACACAAATGTTCACAAGATTTTTGGATATTATAAATCATTTGTCCTCCCTAGGCAAGGAATATAATAACCTTGAGAAGATTCTCAAGGTGCTGCGAGCTCTCACAAAGAACTGGATTCCAAAGACTACGATAATCGTTGAAGGAAACGACCTCACTACCATATCCCTTGAAATGTTCATGGGAAAGCTACTCACTCACGAGCTGGAACTTCAAGGCTTTGAAGACGTCGCACTAAAAGAAAAATCAATCGCCTTCAAAGCTCAATAATAAAGAACTATTGAAGAAGATTTTGACGACAGTAATTCCGATACTGAGGATCAAGCTCTCCTAGTAAAGAAGTTCATGAGGTTCAATCGAAGAACGAAGGAACACTGTTACAAAAGCAAAAATGAAGAAGATCCAATATGCTACGGTTGCAAGAAGAAATGACACATTAAAAAGGACTATCCAATAACATCATCATCAACTAGGAAAAGCAACAAGTATGAAAAGTGTTACTTGAAGAAATCTACTTCCAGAAGATATGTCAACATAAGCATTTGGCATGAAAGCAAAGCCAGTGATTCAGAAGATGAACAATCAGACGATGCTGCAAATGTATACTTGATGGCATGTGATCATGTAAACTCAAACCTCATGTTTGATACATATGATGAATTTACCTTTGACCAGTTAGGTGAAGTTTTTAGTGACCTCTTAGATGACCACGAAAAACTGCTTAACAAATACCAAAACTCTAAGAAGGTACTTAAAGAGTACAAAGGTGAAATAGGAAGACTTACCGACTTACTGGCTAAGGTTATAAATAGTGAAAATCCTAGTGAGACTGGTGAGCTTTCTTCTGTCAAACTGCAACTACACGAGACTACACGTTTATTCGAAGAGAAAGACAAGATCATTGCTTAACTTGAGAAAGATTTACTCAAAGAGAAGAAGAGCCATCACTGTTCACTAGTCAGAAATGATATACTTACAGCTGACTATAACACTCTTTATGATACCTCCAAAAAGTTAAAAATTAGATTAGGAAAACATGATGAATTTGCTGCTTCCTACCTTAACACGTATCAATTACTGAAACATCGAAACATGGTTAAACCCAATACTGTCAGACCAAACATTGCCAAACCTTTGCCCAAGAAGACTAACCAACATGCATTCTACTATAAGTATCCAACTAGAACACCTAGACCTACCAATCATGCACAACACACTGCACCTAACACTCAACATGCTAGATGTCACTATTGTGGCACTATTGGTCATATCTTACCTGCATGTAGAGTAAGAAAATTAGTTGATTTAAAAATATATGCATGGATACCAAAGACTAACATATCCGGACCCTACAAGTACCAAAAGTTTTATCTACAAACTTCTTTGTAGGTGGAATACCCTACTCATGCTACGAACAAGTTGATCCTCGACAGCGGTTGCTCATGGTACATGATTGGTGATGCTTCTCTATTCGCAATATTGTCGAAGAAGAAATAAGGATACGTCTCTTTCGGTAACAACTTAAAATGGTATATAGTAGGTATCAGCAATATTGTTATGGCTCCCTACCTTGTGATTAAAGATGTCTGTCTAGTAACTGAGTTAAAACATAACGTACTCAGCATAAGCCATTTAGCTGACCATGGTTATGGTATTAACTTTGTCAAAGACAAATGTACTATAATTGATAGCTCAACTGGTAGTACCATCTTTCAAGGTATTATGGAAAACGACATATATGTTTTTTATTTGTTGGAAGATGCTAACAAAGTAAGTAGATTCTTACTCGCCAAAAATGATGAGAGTCAACTTTGGCACATGAGACTTGGTCAAGCAAACATAGCAATAATTTTAAGATTATCCACGAAGAAATTGGAACGAGGCTTATCGGACATCATCTTAAAGAAGGATACGGTATGTAGCGAATGTGAAAAGAACAAAGCTACCCGATCCACATTTAAGTCCAAAAATTCGGTAAGTACCACTAGACCTCTACCATTACTGCATATGGATTTATTTGGGCCTAGTAGAATTGCTAGCCTAGGTGGTAAATTATATGCATTTGTAATAATAGATGATTTCTTTAGATATACGTGGGTATATTTTCTCACACGCAAGAATGATGCATTGTCTAAATTTGTCGCATTTTGTAAGAAAGTTTAAAATGATAAAAGATTCATGATTGCTCGTACAAGAAGTGATCATGGCAGCGAATTCGAGAATGCAGAGTTTGAGCATTTCTGTGACACACGGATATTTGCATGAGTTCTCCTACCCTAGGACTCCACAATAAAACTGAGTTGTGGAACGTATGAACATAACTCTATCTGAAATGGCTAGAGAAATGTTGAACCAGTTTAGTCTACCCAAATATTTATGGACAGAAGCTATCAATATAGCTTGTTATGTTCACAATAGGGTTCTAATTTGACCTAAATCGAAAAAGAATCCTTATGAGTTATGGTTTGATAGAACTCCTACAGTTTCTTATTTCAAAATCTTTGGTTGTAAATATTTTATTCTTAACATTAAAGATAATTTAGGTAAATTTGATGAAAAGGCCGATAAGGGTATCTTTTTAGGTTATACGGCCAAAAGTAAGGGGTACTGAGTCTTCAACAAAAAGACAATAATCATCGAAGAATCAGTGAACGTCACCTTTAACAAATTTAACCAACAGACGATCAGCGATAATGATGATGAAGACATCAATACACCTAGCAAGGCGTCTACAAAACCTGAAACCAGAACCAGCTACCTTGAAAGTCTGCCAAAAAGAATAAAATTCATGGCTGACCACCCCAAGGACCTGGTAATAGGTGAGATCACCCAGGACGTAATTAATTGTTCCATTGCTAGAGATATAGCTTCTTGTGTTACATTTATTTTACAGCTAAAACATAAAGCTATTAAAGGAGCATGTAGTAATAACTATTGGTTAGATGCTATGTAAGTGGAATTAAACCAATTTGAACGGAATCAAGCTTGGGAACTTGTTCCGAAGCGTATTGAGCATCCGGTCTTTGGCATCCACTGGGTATTCCAAAATAAATTAAATAAGAATGGTTTAGTCACTCGTAAAAAGGCTCGACCCATAGCTCAAGGTTACAACCAAGAGGAAGGTATCGACTACGATGAGATCTATACCCCTGTTGCGAGATTAGAATCCATCTGCATGTTATGTGCATTTCTATGTTTTCATAACTTTAAACTTTTTCAAATGAATATAAAGAGTACTTTTCTTAATGGTTTTATAAAAGAATAAGTTTATGTAGCTTAACCTCCAGGTTTCACTGATTTCAAAAATCCTGATTATGTATTCAAGTTGAAGAAAGCCTTATACGGTTTGAAACAAGCCCCTTGTACTTGGTACGACCATCTAAGCTCTTTTTTACTTGATAATGGTTTTTCAAAAGGCAAGGTTGACACTACACTGTTTATAAAGTCTTTAATGGAAATCTTCTTTTAATTCAAATTTATGTTGATGATATTATCTTTGGATCTACTGATGAATCTGTCTACCAAGAATTCTCTAAGTGTATGCAAAATGAGTTTGAGATGAGCATGATAGGAGAACTCAAATTCTTCCTTGGACTACAAAATCAAACAACCCAACAACGAGACATTCATCAACCAAGCCAAGTAAACAAAAGATTTACTAAAGAAGTTTGATCTAGAATCCATTAAACCCCTTGGCACTCCAATGGCAACTTCAACCAAGCTTGATGTAGATGAACAAGACAAACCTGTCGACATACATAAGTATCAAGGTATAATTGGTAGTTTGCTTTATTTAGCTGGTAGTTATCCTGATATAATGTTTACTATTTGCTTGTGTGCAAGATTTCAAGCTAACCCTAAGGAATCACATTTATGCGCAGTTAAGCGTATCTTTCGATAACTTAAAGGCACTTCTTCTGTTGGCTTATGGTATCCCAAAACTACGTCCTTTGACCTAATCGGTTATTCAGATGCTGATTTTACTGGATACAAAGTGGATAGAAAAAGTACTAGCGGTACGTATCATTTCCTAGGTAAGACTCTAGTCTCTTGGTTTAGTAAAAAGTAAAACTTTGTTGCATTATCAAATTCTGAGGTTGTGTATATCGTCGCAGGACGTTGTTGTGCACAAATTGTGTGGATGAAGCAAACTTCAGATGACTTTAATTTATACTACACACATATACCCATTTTCTGTGACAATACTAGCACTATCAACTTGACTAAGAATCCTATATGTCACTCTCGCACTAAGCATATTGAGATTCGACATTATTTTTTTAGAGACCATCAAGCAAATGGAGACATCAGTTTAGAACATGTAGATACAAAAAAATAATTGGCGACATAAATTAGCGACGTTGGAATAACGTTGCTAAATTATGCACATTAGCGATATTTCGATTAAACGTCGCTAATAGTCGCTGCTAGCGACAAAAAAAGCGATGTGATACGACGTATATTAATTACATGATCTAGTCGTCGCGAAACGTCGCTTTGACGTCGCTAATAGCGACTAATTTAGCGACGTTAGTATGAACGTCGCTAAATTCTAATTATATTCTCCCCCAACGATTCATTTCCCCTATTTTACCCTCTCACTCTCTCTCCTTCCCCCTCCGGCGCTCTCACTCTCTCCGGCGCTCTCAGTCTCTCCGGCGACTATCACTCTCTCTGGCGACTGTCCTCCCTCTCCGGTACGTGACTCTTCCCCTCCCTCTTTCTCTTCCTATTTTGGTTGTTGGTGGTTGGGGGGTGCGGGTGGCTCGGGGGAAGGGGCAGGGGGGATGCGGGTGGTTGGGGGGTGAGTGGGGGGGGTGGCTGGAGGGGGTGGGGCAGGAGGGGTGAAGGCGACTGAAGGAGGGGATCGAGCTAGGTTAGGGTTCGGGTTAGGGGTGGGTATATGTGGGTGGCGGGGATGGGCGGGGGGGGGAGGGTGAGGGCGGCTGGGGTAGAGGAGCAGTGGGGGTGGAGGCGGCTGGAGGAGGGGAGTAGTGGGGGTGGGGGCGGCTGGGGGAGAGGAGCCGGGGGGGGGTGGAGGCGGCTGGGAGAGGGGAGCAGGGGGGGTGGCGGTGGCTGGGGGAGAGGAGCAGGAGGGGAGGGGAGGGTTAGGGTTCGGGTTAGGGGTGGGGGTGGAGGGGTGGTGGCTGTGCGGAGGAAAGGGTTTGGGTTAGGGTTCGGGTTAGGGTTATGGGTGGTGTAGGGGGGGAGGCGGGAGCTTGGTCAGGGACACCGATAGTGCCAAAAATATGATAATTTAGTAATAATTATTTGTTTTTCGACGCCGAAAAATCTGATACTCCGATTCGAAAGCACCGATAGTGCCGATATTTGTAACTAGTAGTTTTGTTGGTTGGTTAATTGGTAACATGGTGATCGGAACATATAGTCCCTGCAGGCATTCGACTGACGAGGCAGAAACTATGTAGCCATAGATAAAGTTGACCGTCCTCCGACCCTCATCCCTCAGCAATGATGATACGACAACCTATCACTATATCTTATATAGTAGTAGATGATGTCTTTGTATTACATTATGTGGGTTCATCTTGATTCAGTTACATTCTTCAGATACTAGATACGATAAGAACATATACTACACCATATGTACAGAACATAGATGATTTACACTAATGTATGCTAGAATGAATTTTGGGTTGTGTTCTGAGCCATCCGTTCTCACACTTGGCAAAAAATCAAATTTTTTGTATTTTATCTGCTTTCAAAAATGTACTCAAACGAGATGATGGTTCCTTTAGTTAGCTTTCTTATGTTACAATTATATTATTTGTGAATATCGATCTTACCAGATGACATCCATGACATGAGGAGCGGCACGTCGTTTGAGTAAAACACTAAATGCTGAGGTGGCTCCTCCTACTGTTAAGGAGGAAGTGGCACCGGTAGCTAGTGAGACCGGGAGTTCTATTCATCCAGCACTTGCAATGGACTACCACTACGCCAGAATTCTCAATTATCGACGGTCCAAAACAGTCGTAAATTTTCATTTACAACGGTTTTAGAAAGTTGGATGGTCCGTTGAAAATATTAGTGCAGTAAAAATTAACGACGGTTACTACCCGTTGCAATGCACTAAATTAAACGACGGGTCAAGTCTGTCTTTTATTAATCGACGGACTGTAACCGTCAAACAAGCTGTGAATCTTTTTCACTCTTTAGAACTAATATAATCTGTCGTTTTTTTCTGCAAATATAATTTTAAAAAAATGTGCACAAAGCATACAAAGGTGTATAAACTCCAATCATTCCGTAACCTCCAATGTTGATATAAATAATTCCAATCATTCCGTAACCTCCACTGTTGCATATAAATAATTCCAATCATTCAATAGCTTGAACTGATATTGCATATAAACAAACTCCAATTATTCAGTATATAAACAACTCCAAGCATTCATTATATGAAGAACTGATATTGCATATAAGTAAATAATCATCCTCTGCATCCATACAAAGATTTGGTGTTTTCTTGTACACAACATTCAGAAAGGAAAAAAAAAACTACTACATAGTTTTGTTTTGTACTAAAACTAGAAAAAACAAAAGACTAAGTGCATAACTTCACACCCTAATAAGTTGAACAAATACTTTTGGCCAATTAATCACGTCACCAAGCATATCTCCAAGCTTCCCATCTCCATCAAACAAATCTGCATCTTTGTCAAAAACTTCATCGATAATGATATTATAAACATCTTCGTTTGGTGGAGCATCAATGTTCAAACGTCCAAAAGCAACATGTTTCCTTTTGAAGTCTTTTAGAAAACATGTTCTTGGAAAGATAGATTGATCAGGTGCCTGCATCCATCAAAACAAAAAATTTAAACAACATAAGTATTTGAAAATATAAAAAAGTAAACTTGTGAGCATAAACATGACATGTGAAATAATTAAATTAGAAATTTTCCATATAGTTAGCAACTAAAATTACTTGTTTCATATGAATGTTATATGATCCATCCTCTGAAGGTTTTAGGATTCAAACTCATCCTCTTCCAATAGCCTGCATCCATCCTCCTGTTTCACTGGAATGATTACTTCTAATGAATATTTGGAAGAGGATGAGATGTCTTTCCAATAGCCTGCATCCATCCTACTGTTTCCCGTTGTATCAGAATATTATATGAATATTATATGGAAAATTTCCTCTGAATCCTTCCAAACTCGTCCGAAGGTTATTGGAAAGACATCTCATCCTCTGCATCCATACAACAGGAAATATATCTCATCATCTTCCAAACTCGTCCGAAGGTTATTGGAAAGATATCTCATCCTCTGAATCCTAAAACCTTTTGAAAGACATTTTCGAACCAACTACTCTTTATGCAAAGATCGGTCAAAGGGAATGATGAGACACCAGACGTATGACACTATCCAATCTGAACACAGTACGGGAGAACACAAGCTGAACCCCACTCCAAACCTGTGATACTACATGAATCTCAACTGATTCAAAGCTCGAAATCTTGTGATACTAAAAAATGATACTAAAATCCTGTGATACTCCAAACCTGTGATACTAAAATCCTACTGTTGTGTATAAAAAAATTCCTGTGTAAAGTATAATAAAATTTCTTTATAACGAGCGAACACAAATACTAAAAACTTGGCTACAATTTCTTTCTAGTGTTTCACCTATAGAATGACAAACGGAGGCTACAGCTTAAGAAGAAAACTAGAGAGAAAAAGAAAAAATACACAAAAAAAAAAACAAGACCTCGTGATTCTCTACAAAGAAGAGGACTGCAATTTTGGCTCTTGTTACCAAAAAAAGTAATTTGTAGCTCACTAAACTAAACTTACAGCTGTGTAGAATGAGACAAGAAGAAGAAGAAGAAGTTGATCGATATACTTGTACAAAATTCCATAGTACCAAGAAACTGCTAAAATCATATATATATATACATAAATCTAGAGCCAGTCATACTACATTGAGGACAATGCTATGATGTTTTAGCAAATATGGACTGGAGCAATAAATAAAAAGTTGATGAACGAGTGAAATGATCAGTTAGTGAATACCAAAGAAAGGAGTGGTGGTCTGTCTACTTTGGAAAAGGGAGTGGAGTTGTTCTTAATTTGTATTCCCTGTGGGAATATTGGGTCCGTGGACATGATAAAATTAGCCTAAAATTACAAACCCATGTCTGCTAAAAGAAAAGTTTTGAGTAGTAGTACTGTAGTAGTAGTAGTAGTAGTAAATTGTTGGTGAATAAAGTAAAAGTGATGGCGGTGGAGATCATAATTTAGCAATTGAATGAGGTGCATACATACATACATACATACAAAGGAGAGGAGGACCCATTTCGAGTTTTCAACACATGCATGTACTACTGCTACTGCATCTCATAATGATGAAGAATAAATATGTACTGCTACTATTATTGTTAATCTTTCGTTTAGCAACCAAAACAAGTTCATATGTACAAGAAAATGAGAGAAAATAATAAGAATAAGTATTTTAGCTAATAATTGAGATTGAAAGAGACCTGAGTTTTTTTTTTTTTTTTTTGGTGGCAACAGTCGAATAATAAGTCCACAGAGAACAGTGAAAAGAGAAGCAGAAGAGAGACATATAAAAACATACCTGTGTAAAGTATACTAAAACATATACCTGTGTAAAGTATTCAAAGCTCAAATTATTTGTTTACTTTATTTCTAGCAGTACTGCAAAATTTTTTGTTAAATTATGTCATTGTAGCCTCTATGGACTAACATTTTCACTTATGTCATGGGTATACTATGTACTGCAGAATTTTTGGTTAATTATGTCATGGGTATCCTATTATTGATCATACATTTTCACTTTATGTCATTGATACATATTTCTTCAAATGTAAGAGTATCTTCTAAAAAAACTGTGAAAATTTGATTTGTATATATAGTGGCAGTGTAGATAAAGGATGACAGAACAGAGAAAGACACCAAAGACAGGAATATAGTCTATATCAAAGAATTTAAGTAATCACATATGGACATTTATGTATATACGCAAGGGCATGGTCAAGCAAAATTTGAATGTTAGGCTAGATTACAATGTCACATCGAAAGTAAAGAATTTATGTGCAAATCTTATTTTACCTGAGAAGTATTACGAAGCTCTGATGTAGACCGACTTGATGACATAGCATTAGCCTTTTGCATGAGTGTTGCTACTTGTTCTTTGAGTGTACTTATATCAGTCTCCATAGCCTTGTTTTTTTGTATACCTAAGAAAAGATTCATCCGAATTAAAGATATTTCACTAGTAGTCGATCAGAGAGGATTCAATTTACAAAACATATACTAAAATTTTAATCTCACAAACCATTGCCACAGGATCGTTGTCCAAATCTTTTTGTCCTAAGTATGGATCATCCTCTATAAGCCTTCTAATTTTGTCCTACAACGAAAAAAAATCATATATAAGATCAAACAAAATAATAATAATTACCATGACTAATAGGACTTACAATGTTTTCATTCGAGACAGTTGAGGATTCAGGATCACTACTCTTACTTATATGTGTAGCCAAGTATAATTCAGTTCTATTCACCTCACCGGTAGGACTCTCCTTTTTCTATATCAAATCACAAAAATTTAGCATTTTAATTTTCGTTGCAAATAAAAAAATCTTATAGAAAAATCATATAAAGAAGATAGAGAAGTATATAAATCAATTACCATCCTATGTGCTATCCGAGCGCATCCGGTCCTACCAGTTGTGTGTTGTACCTTAATATTTTCCCTAGCTTTCTTACCGGCTTCACGACGCATCTTATCTTCATTAGTAGAGCAGAAGTCAACAAAATCTTCCCAATCTTCTTTTTTCACAATTATCTTGTTTGGCATATTTCTTTTTCGTTCAGCAACCGTATTATGTTTATCACAAGCTCGTCGAAGGGAACACTTCCAATTTTTCCAAGAAGTGTTAGCGTACTTCAAAATCTTAGCCTTATAAATTTCCGGTACTGCATATTTACCCTACAAAGAAAATTTCCATGTCACACGTATATAAACAATTTACATAAGAACTTGAATAAATCGAGTTTACTCACAACAACACTTCTCCATATGTCATCTTTGATGCCTTGTGGAACTCTTTTCCAAGAACCAATTGCAGGTCGACAATGTGCCCTTGTTATCTTTCCAATAGTCGACGAAAATTGTTCTGATCCAACATCAACTGGCCGCCCATATTCGTCGAAAATAATTTGATTAGTGTTACCTAAATATAGAAAATACAGATCATTATAGCAAAAAATATGATACTACCACCAAGTCCGAGATGATTATCGCAATATAGAAAATACAGATCATTGTTGCAAGAATTTGATACAAATCATTACTATTATCACAATAGTAGACGCAAAGTTCATAATGGTGATTATCGTACACAGGTTATTTCAGAAAAATATTTGGAAGGTAAATGTACACAGGTTCCTATCTAACACTAATTATCCGTATAATACTAAAATATGTACACAGGTTCCTGTTTGCTTTGCTAGTAGAGTTTCCTACACAAGGAACATTATCTTGGTTGGTACTGCAGTAGTCATCCTACTAGAATTTACCTGAGAGTTCAACTTAACCCTTATCTGGACCTAATCTAAAAGAACAACTGCTCCTGGTATCTGCTTTACCTCTTATGTTGAGGCTGGGCTGCAGAACTGAGGTGCATATGCAACTGCACCATCATGCATTCCTTTACTGTGAGCAAAATACCTGAGTCAAGTTGATGACTGTTTCCTTATATATAGATGCCTTTCTTGACCAGGCAATTATCAATACTAGAATTTACAATAAGTTGGTAAATATATATACACAATTTGTATCAATTTTCAATAAGTTGTCATACTTCATTTTTGGGATGCCTGTTGTTTTACTTTATAAGCTGTATATATTGATTCCTAGCCCATGATGACTTTTACAATGTGTCAAGAGAATAATGTTTTAAGAGGTGCTTGAATCCAAGAAGATCATAATGGCATTATCTTGAGGACAAATAGCTTTACAAGGAACATTACTGATGTGCATATGACATCTAGTCAATTATCATTGTGAAATCTATTAGTTGTTCTTGTATGACATTGAATTCTCTATCAAAGGAAGAACTGGTTGGTACTGCAGTAGTCAAGGAACATTATCTTGGTTGGTACTGCAGTAGTCATCCTACTAGAATTTACCTGAGAGTTCAACTTAACCCTTACCCTTTATCCTAGCCAATTTCCTATCCTGAAATTCCTATACTAATTGCTATTGCTCTCCTTCATATTACAAGTCCATTTGACTTGTCTTACTGCTTATAATTGGTGAAGCCCCTAACTTGGCTTCTAACTGATACGCTCTACTGCTAATCCATCTACTGTTCTAGCTGATACACTTCCTACTGATACCTATAGGTTACTCTCAACCCGACCACACCACTGTCTACACTACACTCACCCAAAATCCAAGGTAGCCCCAAACTCTCACAAAAAGTCCCCCCATGCTCTGTTCACTACATCAGGGATCCTCTAATGGGTTCCTGATAGAACCTGGTACCTTGTGCCTTGGTATTCACTAAAGCATGGTTGCTACCTGTACACTGATAAGCTCTTACCTATACTGAAAACTTATTACACAGAAAAACTTTCCCTTTTTCTTCATATGGGCCACAACTCCCCTGCATCACCTAGGTGCACATGGCCACACTATATTGCCAACAGCACCCTCGTACTCTCGCTGTCGCAAAATTTGACTGATACACACCCCTAGCTCAATGTTCACTGATACGCATATGTATCAGTCCAAGGCCCATCACTCAGGCATAAACACGAGCACCTAAGCCAACCAACTACTTCTATTGTCCAACTCTTAATTTCTAGTCACACATACACTCAACACATCATCATAGGAAAACCCTTAACCTGCCTAACAGGAAGGCACACACCCTTGCCTGAGACCCCACACATATCCCTACCTACTAGTGAAAGTGTACCCACATGAGCAGGGCAACACATCTTGGTCCAGTTTACTAATAACTAGGAAACCTTCCAAGTTCCTGCATACATATAATCACCCGACTCCTACAACTGATACATCCTACTAGAATTTACCTCTATGAGATGTAGGCCAGTATCTAACTAAAGGGCAGGACATGATGAGCTTACATACCAACTGAACCAAGAATTTGAACCTGTGATATCCTGAGACTGTATGAAGAGGACCATTTCTTTTCAAATGTCTGATACAGAGTCATACTCACATGTTGTCCATGATTTCTGAACACTCTGCACCATCTCACTCATTAGACACACACTCACTTGCCTAACCCTCAACTTCAACTGATACATATCTAAACATCTACAATGATACATACATATTGGGCAGACAATGGATGTAAGTCCAAAGTAAACTAAAACAAGACTGAACCTGGAGTTAGTGGATAGGTAGCATGTGGACAGATCTGTACATACAAATATAGATGGTATAACCAAACAAAATAAGGAATAACTGAACCAAACATACTAACATAGGCAATGTAGAATAGTCTAACACTCTAACCCCTCATGCCTTGATCAATTAGGACAAGGCATCATACTGATCGCACGGACAACAATACCAATCATTTCCACCCAATTTATCTTTTGTGAACTGAATGAATGATGCAACACCTTCAAAGTATTCATCTGACAACTGAGGTGCATCCATCCATGCCTTACTTGGGGGTATTGAAGACATCTACCAATAAAATATAAATATATCATCAATAAATAGAATAGAATAGAACATATTATCGTTACGGAGTTTGTATATAACAATAAATTCACAGGACTTGGAAACAAAATAGACCACAAGAAACTATAAAATATCATCAATAAAATATAAAGATATCTTCAACAAAATAGAATAAAACATATTATAGTTAAAAACTTTACTTACAACAATAATTCACAGGACTTGTAAACAAATAGACCACAATTGCCAAGAACAACTTTACAGATTTCAGATTTGATGTTCAGATTTCATATTTAATGTAAATAAATTAATGGAAACCTAATAAAACACATTTGTAAAACCAATGTTGCCTACTCCTCCGCAGGAGCTCGTATCCGTGGTCGAGTCAGGTCCGACGGCGCCCTACACCTCTGCACGGCTGCTCGTCGACCGGCGATAAAGGTGGAACTGTCCCGACGACAGTTAGAAGAGGTGGAGGGCACCGTCGGACCTGACTCGACCACGGATACGAGCAAAACCACAAATCATAAAGAAAAAACTTGAGTAAAAACATAAAGGTGGAATTGACCCGCCTGCTCGATCAATGACTCGACCACGACGAGCAAAAACTTGAGTAAAAACACAAATCATAAAGCAAAACCTAAAGGTGGAACTGACCCGAACCTAAAGAAAAAAATAATACAAAGAAATTCCAAACCTAGATTTAGAGTAAAAACACAAAAAAAACCAAGCCATAATTCGAGTGAAAGAAAAAGATGAAAAAATAATGATTACTTACAGTGGAGAACTCCTTTAGATTAGATTGAGGATTTTTGTTGGTTTTTGATGCCCTCTTTCTTCTTCCTTTAGATTGAGGAAATTTTGTGAGAGAGGAGAGGGAAAGATGAGAGGGAAAAAAAGTGTTCTGAATGAAACGGCGCCAAGTTTAGCGGGATATATTGCTAGGGATTATTTTTGGATGGGATTTTTTAATAGGAACGATGGTTTAGGTCCGTCGAAAATAAATCTACTGTCAAGGTCTGTCGTTTTTGACAAACCTCAAGTGTCAAAAACTAGATAATTTGGTGTAGTGTACATCTCTTCTGTCGCCGTCGATCCCACTTATTCGAGGTGGTTGCGTGATCGTATCACTGAGCATTTGCGTGAGCTGCGTGGTTCTCATTAGCTATTAGTACTTATTTGTATTGGACTATTTTTATTAGGTTGTGTTTGTATTAGACTATTTGTATTGGACTACATATATGAATTAGTACTGTGTCAATCTCTGGATTGTATTGGACTACGACATGGTGATCAGGACATAGTCCCTGCAGCCATTCGACTGGCGAGATAGAAACTATGTAGCCGTAGATAAAGTTGACTGTTCTTCGACCCTCATCCCTCGGCAATGATGATATGACAACCTATTACTATATCTTATATAGTAGTAGATGATGTCCTAATATTACATTAATATGTGAGTTCATCTTGATTCTGTTACATTCTTCAGATACTAGATACGATAAAAACATATACTACACCATATGTACAGAACATAGGCGATTCACACTAATGTATGCTAGAATGAATTTTGGGTTGTGTTCTGAGCCATTCGTCCCCATACCTGACAATTAAGCATGTGAAATATATCGTTGAAGAACATAACTACAGAAAGTGCAGAATGACATGAACTGACGCACGAAAAGAAGGAGATCAAAGCTGTAACAAGTAAAGTTGTGTTTTGGATGTTCTACTCTTGTAAGCTCTTTGTTCACAAAGCAAGATATAATAAATAGAACAAGTATCGAGTTTATAACTCTTGTAAGCTCTATACTTGAGTTACGAACTCGATACTTGTTCTGTATTCTTTAATTACAGCTTACTTTGTGAACAAAGAGTTTACAAGAGTTCTTTTTTCAAAGTACAACTTTACTTGTTCCAGCTTAGAGCTCTTCATTTTCGTACGTCAGTTCATGTCGGTCTTCACTTTCTGCAGTAACTTCCTCCAATTAACCTCCCTTCCTTGGTAATGATAATACGACAACATATCTTGATTATGTTATTATAGTAGATGTGTCTTAGTATTATATTATATGGGTTCATCTTGATTCTGTTACATTCTTCAGATACTAGATACGATAAGAACATATACTACACCATATGTACAGAACATAGATGATTCACACTAATGTATGCTAGAATAAATTTTGGGTTGTGTTCTGAGCCATCCGTTCTCACACTTGATTCTGTTATATCCTTCAGATACTAGATTCGATAAGAGTGAGAGCGCCGGAGAGAGTGAGAGCACCGGAGGGGGGAGGAGAGAGAGTAAGAGAGTAAAATAGGGGAAAATGAATTGGTGGGAGGAATATAATTAGAATTTAGGGACGTTCATACTAAATCGCTAAATTAGTCGCTATTGACGTCATAGCGATGTTTTACGACGACTAGCTCATGTAACTATGTACCCGTAGATGAAGTTGACCATCTTTCGACCCTCATCCCTCGACAATGATGATACGATAACCTATCACTATATCTTTTAGTAGTAGATAATGTCTTAGTATTACATTATGTGGGTTCATCTTGATTCTGTTATATCCTTCAGATACTAGATTCGATAAGAACATATACTACACCATATGTACAGAACATGGATGATTCACACTAATGTATGCTAGAATGAATTTTGGGTTGTGTTCTGAGCCATCCATTTTCACACTTAAAACATATATGAATTAGTACTGTGTGTCAATCTTTGTTTTTGTATTTTCGACGAACCCATGGATTGGATTCTGTATTTTGTATTTTGGATTATCTATTTTGGCTCCAGCTCCAGCTCCATTTGCATTAATCTACGGTACGACAAGGTGATCAGGACATAGTCCCTGCAGCCATTCGACTGACGAGGCAGAAACTATGTAGCCGTAGATAAAGTTAACTATCCTTTGACCCTCATCCCTCGACAATGATGATATGAAAACCTATCACTATATCTTATATAGTAGTAGATGATGTCTTAGTATTACATTATGTGGGTTCATCTTGATTCTGTATATTCTTCAGATACTAGATACGATAAGAACATATACTACACCATATGTACCGAACATAGATGATTCACACTAATGTATGTTAGAATGAATTTTGGGTTGTGTTCTGAGCCCTCCGTTCTCACACTTGGCAAAAAATCAAATTTTCTGTATTTTATCTGCTTTCGAAAATACTCAAACGAGATGGCACCCGTTCTCACAGATGGCACCTAAGACCCGAGGATCTCGCTTGAGGGAGGTACAGATGGCTGTGAAAGAGGGGGTGGCACCAGAGGGCAGTTCTACCGAGAGAGCTGCTCCAGAAGTAATTCCTAAAGCTGAGGGAGCTGTGAAAGAGGAGGTAGCACCACAGGGCAGTTCCACCGGAAGTCCCAGTCATCCATCTCCTCTGGATATTGATTTGGCTGCCGCATATCCTACTTATGCGCACTGGCTGAGGGAGTTCTATCTGCCCCAGCATAGACGATAGTAGATACATATATTGATTGGATTTATTTTGATGGATATATCTCCTCTGGATATTGTGATGGATATTTGTTTTGATGGATATATCTCCTTTGGATATTGTGATGGATATTTGTTTTTGGTGTGTGAAGTATATTAGTTTGTGTGATGTGTGATGCATATTGTGATGTATATTTGTTTGTGTGATGTATGATGTATATTGTGATGTTCCGAGAGGCTTGAGAAGACGACCAATTATTTTTTTTCTATTCTGGATTGTATTATGCGTGCCGGTGTTGAGTGTTCCACCGAAGGGGTCGGCAAACCCAGGGATTAGATTATGTATTTTAGATTGGATTGGATTCTGTATTTTGGATTGTACATTTGTATTCTGGATTCTTTTTTTAATTTTTTTTAATTTAGCGACGTTTTTAGCGACGTTTATATTCGTCGCTAGCTGTTAGCGATGAATAAAATAGTCGCTAAAATCGTCGCTAATTTGTTGACGTGGCAAACAATCTGATGCCACCACATCATCGCAAAAACGTCGCTAATGTGTCGCTAATCAGCGACCAAAAGAAAACATCGTAAATAACGTTGCTACTTAGAGACATTATTAGCGTCGCTAACTAACGTCACCATAGCGACATTTTGCGACGTTTTCTCGATTAGCGACACGCTTTTTTCGTCGTTTCTTAAACGTCGCTGAAAACGTCGCTAATTTAGTTTAGCGACGTTTTAGACGAGATTAGCGACGTTTTTGGAACGTCGCTAATCTGACAAATTTTTGTAGTGAAGCCGAACGAGTCCGTTAAACAAATGTTCACAAGATTTTTGGATATTGTAAATCATTTGTCCTCCATAGACAAGGAATACAATAACCTTGAGAAGATTCTCAAGGTGCTGCGAGCTCTCACAAAGAACTAGATTCCAAAGACTACGACAATCGTTGAAGGAAACAACCTTACTACCATGTCCCTTGAAATGCTCATGGGAAAGCTATTCACTCAGGAGCTGGAACTTCAAGACTTTGAAGACGCCGCACCAAAGGAAAAATCAATCGCCTTCAAAGCTCAACAATAAATAACTATTGAAGAAGATTCTGATGACAGTAATTCCGATACTGAGGATCAAGCTCTCGTAATAAAGAAGTTCATGAGGTTCAACCGAAGAACGAAGGAACACTTTTACAAAGCAAAAATGAAGAAGATCCAATATACTACGGTTGCAAGAAGAAAGGACACATTAAAAACTATCCAATAACATCATCATCAACCAGAAAAGGCAACAAGTATGAAAAGTGTTACTTGAAGAAATCTACTTCCAGAAGATATGCCAACATAAGCATTTGTCATGAAAGCGAAGCCAGTGATTCAGAAGATGAACAATCAGACAATGCTGCAAATGTATACTTGATGGCATATGATCATGTAAACTCAAACCTCATGTTTGATACTATGATGATTTTACCTTTGACCAGTTAGGTGAAGCTTTTAGTGACCTCTTAGATGACCACAAAAAACTGCTTAACAAATACCAAAACTCTAAGAAGGTACTTAAAGAGTACAAAGGTGAAATATGAAGACTTACCGACTTACTGGCTAAGGTTATAAATAGTGAAAAATCCTAGTGAGACTGGTGAGCTTTCTTCTGTCAAACTGCAATTACACGAGACTACATGTTTATTCGAAGAGAAAGACAAGATCATTGCTTAACTTGAGAAAGATTTACTCAAAGAGAAGAAGAGCCAACTATTCACTAGTCAGAAATGATGTACTTACAGCTGACTATAACACTCTTTATGATACCTCCAAAAAGTTGAAAATTAGATTAGGAAAATAGGATAAATTTGCTGCTTCCTACCCTAACACGTGTCAATTACTGAAATATTGAAACATGGTTAAACCCAATACTGTCAGACCAAACATAGCCAATCTTTGCCCAAGAAGACTAACCGACTTGAATTCTACTATAAGTATCCAACTAGAACACCTAGACCTACCAATCATGCACAACACACTGCACCTAACACTCAGCATGCTAGATGTCACTATTGTGGCACTATTGGTCATATCTTACCTGCATGTAGAGTAAAAAATTAGTTGATTTAAAAATATATGCATGTATACCAAAGACTAACATATCCGGACCCTACAAGTACCAAAAGTTTTATCTGCAAACTTCTTTGTAGGTGGAATACCCTACTCATGCTACGAACAAGTTGATCCTCGACAGCGGTTGCTCATGGTACATGATTGGTGATGCTTCTCTATTCGCAATATTGTCGAAGAAGAAATAAGGATACGTCTCTTTCGGTAACAACTTAAAATGGTATATAGTAGGTATCACCAATATTGTTATGGCTTCCTACCCTCGTGATTAAAGATGTCTGTCTAGTAACTGAGTTAAAACATAACATACTCAGCATAAGCCATTTAGCTGACCATGGTTATGGTATTAACTTTGTCAAAGACAAATGTACTATAATTGATAGCTCAACTGGTAGTACCATCTTTCAAAGCATTAGGGAAATAACACCCATATCTCGGAATACGTATTTTGTCAAGCTTGTATGTATTTCAGACCTGTATTTATTTTCTCGGATTTTGTCATGTACTTGTAATTGGCTTGACTTACAGATTTTGGTTCTCGTGATTGGGTTTTACTTGGCTTGGTTTATTTTGTGGAGGAGAATTAGTTTGATTTGGTTTGGTTTGGTTTAACATGCATTGGAGCACTTTAACCTACACTCCACCCTCAACACAACACAACTCACCCTCATTAAAACTCCACCTACTTTTCTCTCTCCTCTTTATTTTCTCATTTATTTTCCATCTTCTTCTTCTTCCTTCCTCTACACAACACTCCACCCATAGGCAAGTGCACCTTGCCACCACATGAGAATCACATTTTATTTGTTCATTAGCTAGATTAGGCCATGGTGATCAACATTAGAACTTGACATTTTGTGATTTGGAGTCTCCATTGTTCTAGATCTAGGTTTAACTATTTTCGGATTTACATGGTTTTGATCTATTTTGGTTGATTTTTGTGGGTTTTGATGCTTCCATGTGGAAGAGAATTCAATTTTACTCAAGTTAGACCTTTGAAAATCTAGATTTGGCTTTGATTTGACAAAGATATGAAAGATTAATTTTTGGGTGTTCTTGATGTTCCTCTCGGCCTGGAGAAAGATCTACAGTCTGCGCTCTTTAGCGTAGCACTGAACCGCGCAGCCTCCCCGTGACGCGCTTTTAGCGTTGGTCGCTGACTGCGCAGCCTGGCCGCTGCCCGATTGCGCAACCAACCCTGCGCCATCGGCTCCTGCGCGCTTGACCCCTGCGCAACCTGCATCCTGCGCCATCTATTGCCTCTGCGCAGTCTAAGCCTACGCAGTCTGCATCCTACGCCATCCATTGCCGCGCAATCTAACCCCTGCACAGTCTGCACATGCGCAATCTAACCCCTGCGTAGTCTGCCCATACGCAATCTAACCCCTGCACAGTCTTTTGCTAACCCTGCGCAGTTGGCTCCCCGCGCAATCTAACCCTGCGCGCTTGGACCCTGCGCACTTCATCCCTGCGTAGCTGACACCCTGCGCAATCCAACCCCCTGACCCCTTGCGTAATCCATTGGCTCTTGGAGTTTTGGTTTTATTTCTTTAAGCTTGGCTCTTCTATAGTCCTGTATATTGATATTTTATTAGATATTTTACGCCCATTTTATATCCTTACGCCTTTTGTCATGAACTTGATTTTATTTAATATGTTTGGAATGACTATTGTACATGGCATGGTATGACAAGGAACTAGCATAACACGATAGTGACCCGTAGTGGTGCACTCCTGACGTGACCAACCTGACATGATAGTGGCCCATCGTGGCGCACTCCTGAGAAGTACCTTGACATGATTTATCTTGATGCTGTTGCGACGGCTAACTAGACTCGTATAATCAACTTGACACCGTTGGTGTTCTGCTTGCTTGCTTGTGCAATCTACTTGTCTTATCTTGCATCATGTCTAGAACGTGACTCCTTGGTTTCCCACGTTCAGGGATTCGCACTGAACATGGATTAGGCTAATGATTAGATCTAACTATAGTTCATGGAGAATTTCCAGTCACAGGCAATCTTGTTATCTGGGCGCTCTTAATTGGACTTGTAGCTTGCCGACGAGTAGAGCACATTTCCAGCGCACTGTCATGTGTTGTACCCTCTAAGTCACCTAAGGGTATATCGTCTCCGGGGCGATGTACCCAACCATACTCTCAACCCGCGGAAGGATAACTGGATGGTCTGCAGGGCTTGGGACTGGGAAATTCTCATTGCATCTTGTTAGTAATTAAGGCTTGTGATAACCCTAGTTAGTTAAGTAGTAAGCCGTAGTAATTGCTTGGCCGCTTGTGAATGGATGTTGTTTAGCCCTGTCTAAGTCTTGTCTAGCCCCTGTACCTGGAACTCTTGTGCATGCTTGTTTTACTTATCTCTAACAATGGGTAGAGACAGAGCGCTATTCAGGCGAAGGGTTACAACCTCGGTCCTTGTCTGGTTTAAGGGTTGTAACCTGGCTCCCGGAATGGTCCCACGTCACTAGTCGTTTATTGTCCTGTTGCACTCTTTATTTACTTGTACCTTCTTCTATTTCTTTTCTTATGTTCTGATATGCTGGCTTTTGTTCTTATTTCGTGGCCTCCTTTGTGGCACTTGCTCTTTCTGGGGTTTGACCCAGCTGGTTTTGTGTGGCCAGATTTCGGAGCAGCTCCCGAGGATCTTCTGAACCTCCAGCCCGATGGTGGCGACTAGAAGGAACCCGGGCTACGAGTGGGTTTTATTTTATTTCGCTCACTCTATTGTAAAGTTATTCTTTTGAGGCGTTTAGCCGACGAGCACCTGTTAGCTCGATGCACTTTACTTACTGTCTGCCTACGGGCTGTAAACATGATTAACAAATCCTAGGGTTGATCATGTATGACTTAACTCTTGCTAGTCCCAGCATTTTGTACGACTAGCTTCATGATCAGCTGATATGTAATATTTGGGATGCCTTTTATTGTATATTTGGTGCATGGTCAAACATCTTGTGATCATATTACTTGCTTGAGATTGAGACAATAGGCTTGATCATAAGAGATCGTTGGCTTGTAGTAAACCCTCATATCTAGACAGCCGTGACCGTATAGTTGAGATGTATTCTATTTCAATATACGTAGCTGGCTATGTTCGCCCCCGCTCTCCAGTATTCTGGTTCTGGGGCGTGACAGGAAAACAACATATATGTTTTTTATTTGTTGGAAGATGCTAACAAAGCAAGTAGATTCATACTCGCCAAAAACGATGAGAGTCAACTTTGGCACATGAGACTTGGTCATGCAAACATAGACATAATTTTAAGATTATCCACGAAGAAATTGGAACGAGGCTTATCGGACATCATCTTAGAGAAGGATATGGTATGTAGCGAATATGAAAGAAACAAAGCTACCCGATCCATATTTAAGTCCAAAAATTCTGTAAGTACCACTAGACCTCTACCATTACTGCATATGAATTTATTTGGGCCTAGTAGAATTGCTAGCCTAGGTGGTAAATTATATGTATTTGTAATAATAGATGATTTCTCTAGATATATGTGGGAATATTTTCTCGCACGAAAGAATGATGCATTATCCAAATTTGTCGCATTTTGTAAGAAAGTTCAAAATAGAAAAGATTCATGATTACTCGTACAAGAAGTGATCATGGCGGCGAATTCGAGAAACAGAGTTTGAGCATTTCTGTGACACACACGGATATTTGCATGAGTTCTCCTACCCTAGGACTCCATAATAAAACCGAGTTGTGGAACGTATGAACAGAACTCTATCTGAAATGGCTAGAGAAATGTTGAAACAGCTTAGTCTACCCAAATATTTTTGGACAGAAGCTGTCAATATAGCTTGTTATGTTCACAATAGGGTTCTAATTCGACCTAAATAAAAAAAAATCCTTATGAGTTATGGTTTGATAGAACTCCCACAGTTTCTTATTTCAAAATCTTTGGTTGTAAATATTTTATTCTTAACATTAAAGATAATTTAGATAATTTGATGAAAAGGCCAATAAGGGTATCTTTTTAGGTTATACGGCAAAAAGTAAGGGGTACTGAGTGTTCAACAAAAAGACAATAATCATCGAAGAATCAGTGAACGTCACCTTTCATAAATTTAGCCAACAGACGATCAGCGATAATGATGATGAAGACATCAATACACCTAGAAAGGCGTCTACAGAACCTGAAACCAGAACCAGCTACCTTGAAAGTCTACCAAAAAAAATAAAATTCATGGCTGACCACCCCAAGGACTGGTAATAGGTGAGATCACCCAGGACGTAATTACTCGTTCCACTGCCAGAGCTATAGCTTCTTGTGTTACATTTATTTTACAGCTAAAACATAAAACTATTAAAGAAGCATGTAGTGATAACTATTGGTTATATGCTATGCAAGAGGAATTAAACCAATTTGAACGGAATCAAGCTTGGAAACTTGTTCCCAAGCCTATTGAGCATCCAGTCATTGGCATCCGCTGGGTATTCCAAAATAAATTAAATAAGAATGGTTTAGTCACTCGTAAAAAGGCTCACTCATAGCTCAAGGATACAACCAAGAGAAGGTATCGACTACGATGAGACCTATGTCCCTGTTGCGAGATTAGAATCCATCCGCATGTTATGTGCATTTCTATGTTTTCATAACTTTAAACTTTTTCAAATGAATGTAAAGAGTATTTTTCTTAATGGTTTTATAAAAGAATATGTTTATGTAGCTTAACCTCCAGGTTTCACTGATTTCAAAAATCCTGATTATGTATTCAAGTTGAAGAAAGCCTTATACGGTTTGAAACAAGCCCCTCTTACTTGGTACGACCGTCTAAGCTCTTTTTTAATTGATAATGGTTTTTCAAAAGTCAAGGTTGACACTACACTGTTTATAAAGACTTTAATGGAAATCTTCTTTTAATTCAAATTTATGTTGATGATATTATCTTTGCATCTACTGATGAATCTGTCTACCAAGAATTCTCTAAGTGTATTTAAAATGAGTTTGAGATGACCATGATGGGTGAACTCAAATTCTTCCCTGGACTGTAAATCAAACAACCCAACAAAGGGACGTTCATCAACCAAGCCAAGTACACAAAAGATTTACTAAAGAAGTTCGATCTAGAATCCGTCAAACCTCTTGGCACTCCAATGGCAACTTCAACCAAGCTTGATGTAGATGAACAAGAAAAACCTGTCGACATACGTAAGTATCAAGATATAATTGGTAGTTTACTTTATTTAGCTGCTAGTTGTCCTGATAAAATGTTTAGTATTTCTTGTATGCAAGATTTCAAGCTAACCCTAAGGAATCACATCTGTACGCAGTTAAGCGTATCTTCTGATAACTTAAAGGCACTTCTTCTGTTGGCTTATGGTATCCCAAAACTACGTCCTTTGACCTAATCGGTTATTCAGATGCTGATTTTGCTGGATACAAAGTGGATAGAAAAAGTACTAGCGGTACGTGTCATTTCTTAGGTAAGGCTCTAGTCTTTTGGTTTAGTAAAAAGTAAAACTTTGTTGCATTATCAAATTCTGAGGTTGTGTATATCGTCGCAGGACGTTGTTGTGCACAAATTGTGTAGATGAAGCAAACTTCAGAAGACTTTAATTTATACTACACACATATACCTATTTTCTGTGACAACACTAGTACTATCAACTTGACTAAGAATCCTATATGTCACTCTCGCACTAAGCATATTGAGATTCGACATCATTTTCTTAGAGACCATCAAGCAAATGGAGACATCAGTTTAGTATATGTAGATACAGAAAAATAATTGGCTGACATCTTTACAAAACATTTAGCGAAAGATCGATTCAATTATTTACGTCAAAAATTAGGAATTTTAGATGTCAATAATATTAATTAATTTTATCTTATTAATTATTTTTTAATATGCAAAATTATTTTCGTAACAAGCCTACAAAGGGTATGTCTGTCACCACGGCTATGACTAAAGTGAAGCGATATTTAAGCATCCCCCGATGGACCTCCGTTAGCTGGGACAGTACCCCTACAACTAATCTGAGACAGTCGCTACATAACAAATTTAATTCATAAAATAAATTTATTGAAATTTAAAACTACTAATTTGGAATTAAATAGTTGAAAAGGAATAATACAAAGTGACATTTTTGATTTTGTGTAAAACTTTTCCCTTGAAGTATCAACTAATGGAGGAAGAGTTATATAACTCACCTTTCCTTTCTATTTCACAAACAAATAGGAAGTTAGAGATAAAATTAAGATACCAGAGTAGGATCACCATATATAACACAAAATTTCTCCTCCAATTCTTTCTAGTCGAGCTTCTCGATCTGTCATTATGCCTCAAGAAGTAGAAAGAATTACAATCCCCATTCCGCCTAAAACCTTAGGAATTTGTTGATAGTTGGAATAGATTCGTAGAATTCCAAGCGAACTCGGACCGAATTCGGTTGCCATCGGGTTTTTTTTAACATAATCTGAATGGTTCCCACTTTAATTTCTTTTTTCTCGTCCTCAAACCAGCAGCACAGTAGCCGCAAAAACACCCCAAAACCTAGATTTTCAATCCTTGATTTTCCTTACTCCTTTGGATTTTTGCGTTAAAATCTTGGATTTGGGCATGGAATCTCCTCCTCTTCCACATACTCTAATCTGAGAAGGTATAATCTCCTCTATCTTTCATTCTTTTAATTTCTCAATTTTATAGAAATTTTCTATTTCTATGGAAATTATGCCTAGAATTAATAATCTTTTCAAGAGAAAGAAGACGGCTAGGGAATGAGCCTCATCTTCTGATCTTGTCAAAAGATCTCTCTTTTCGCCCATCCAAACGTACGACGGGGCATTCAATGAGTTTTTCTTTGGAACTCTAGAATAATCGTTATTATGGTATGCAAATTTTTCTATTCGCAATATTTGCCCTGGCGTACCGATAAATAGACGATCTTTCCGTCTATTTGTAGTGCCCCGCTCCGCGAAGGCACTAGATAGACAAAAAGATCGGATTGCTGGCTCTGCAACAGAAGACGATTAATCTGGGTGAGTGGACGAAGTCTCATTTGCTGATTCGCTTACGCCTTAAGAATCTGAGTTTTTGATTGAATGCTTTTGTTTATAACAAGATGGTAAATCATCGAATATGCTTTAAAGAAATCACATGTTGCCTGCTAAGAAACGAACGTTGCCTTGATTAAGAGAACCTGTATGCTAAAGAAAGAAAATATCTGCATGCTAATAAGAAAAGACTTGCCTGCTAATAAGAACTGAAATGATGCTTGTCATGCTTGATAGGATAAGAGAAGACAAATGAAACGAATTGAATGCTTGATAATTGCTTGCTGTTAAGTATTGCTTGAGAATTATGACATGTACAGACGGACTTGTACATGTTGACCTGAATAAAAGAAAGGCACGAATTGAACGTGTCATATATCTGCAAAGGCATGAAAAGAACATGTCTTACATCTGATCACAAATCTGTTTCATCTGATCGTAAATCTGTTTCATCTGATAGAATCCTGCTAGAGCATGCATATGGTCTCGGACAACTCGTGCACGAGTAAAATTTATCTCTCGGGTGGTATCTGGGGGCGCCTGGAACTGCTCGGCCTAGGAGAGATTATGAGCACACTGGGTGCAAGGACCCATGTTAAAAGTGTAGCCGTTATCTGTGTCCTTAGCGACGAGCTGAACCCAAGAGCGTCACAGCGGCTAATTATGGGTTTCCCATGGACCATCATATAGATAGGTGTAGATTGGTGCAGAGCTGAACCGGAGAGTCACAGCTGCCAATCGGTCTGCATGTGTCTATCATATGTTTTGCTAAGAACTAATAATGTAGAGACGAACAGGAAATGACAATATTGGTTTTATAATGTTTATGCTAATCCTTGTCTGGTGCAGGGATGGACGGTCGGCTATGGTAAGAATCACTGAAAAGTGATACACCTGTATTGCTTGAGTTTGATATATAAATTGCTTGAAAAGATTAATCTGTTACCATGAAGTGCTATGTTCTGCTAAAGAAAAGATGTGATATCATACATTATAATCTGACCCTTAGAATGTCCTGACTCAAAGAAAAGATATGATATCGTGCTTATAATTGTCCGTAAGAATTGCTTGATCAAAGAAATGATATGCTCATGAAACACGCTGCGCACTACACAAATGAATAGTCATCGTGCTTGAATTGAATAGTCCCTTGTATGCTTGAAATGAAATAAAACAAATGTTGGCTTTTCAAAGATGTGTTTTCAAAAGAAATGTAAACTGACTCTATATGCATGAAATGAACATAGGTAAAGAGTAGCAAGATCACATCATAAGAAACATTTTCTCACTAAATGAACAGTGATCGTTTCAGAAAATGTAGCTCTTTGTTCACACATTCACCAGTATGCTGATATACTGACCCACCATCAGTCTGCATGCAGGTGCACTATGCATCGAAAAGGATATTCCGAAGCGATAGCCCGTGCCTCATCTTCAGGAGCCAAAAATCAGAAAAGATGCCAAGAGATGACATCTGTGCAAGAGTTTGGTTTTGTATATAAAAGGATATAATGTATGGAAACGGGATCATTGTAATCTGTAAAGTTCTGAGAGAATGTAATATTGTATCAGAGAGAATTGAGAGCTTGTAATCTGTTCAAATGAAATCAATAAAGAGAATTGTTCCTTGTTACCATTGTGTTCAATACATGTATTCTGAAAATATGTCCGCTGCTGCTTCAATTATCTACGATACGTTCCGCTGCGTATTATTATTCTTGTCTATCTTGTCTTGTTCTAGGTCTCGGCCTTGTGCAAGCGTAACTTAGGCTTGTACGGCATCACGCCTTAGCGAGGACGAACGGTCCCAAAGAGCCGAAGCGAGGACGAAAAGGACTCTGCGGGATCGGGGCGTGACAGAATGGTATCAGAGCAACACGATCCTCTGGCCAATTTTGATTCAATTGAATTTGTACATGTCTTCTGATCGAAATTCCGTTGCCTACTCGATATCAATAATGAGATGAACGTTCCATACAATAAGTCCGTAAATATTTTTATGATGCCGGCAAATGTTTTATCGATTCGATTGATTGAGATTGAAATGCTTGATTGAACAAGATTTTTGATATGACCTGAATTGTGATTTCATGGATTGATGATGGCGAAGGATGAGGACTATCGCTACTAAGGATATCGTAAGTTTCTCCTTAAGTTTCGAGGACGAAACTTTTTTTCGGTGGGTAATTATGTAGTGCCCCACTCCGCGAGGGCATTAGATAGACAGAAAGATCAGATTACTGGCTCTGCAACAGAAGACGATTAATCTGGGTGAGTGGACGAAGTCTCATTTGCTGATTCGCTTACGCCTTAAGAATCTGAGTTTTTGATTGAATGCTTTTGTTTATAACAAGATAGTAAATCATCGAATATGCTTTAAAAGAAATCACATGTTGCCTTGCTAAGAAATGAACGTTGCCTTGATTAAGAGAACCTGTATGCTAAAGAAAAAAATATCTGCATGCTAATAAGAAGAGACTTGCCTGCTAATAAGAACTGAAATGATGCTTGTCATGCTTGATAGGATAAGAGAAGACAAATGAATCGAATTGAATGCTTGATAATTGCTTGCTGCTAAGTATTGCTTGAGAATTATGACATATACAGACGGACTTGTCATGTTGACCTGAAAAAAAAAAAGGCACGAATTGAACGTATCGTATATCTGCAAAGGCATGAAAAGAACATGTCGTACATCTGATCACAAATCTGTTTCATCTGATCGCAAATCTGTTTCATCTGATAGAATCCTGCTAGAGCATGCATATGGTCTCGGACAACTCGTGCACGAGTAAAATTTGTCTCTCGAGTGGTATCTGGGGGCGCCTGGAACCGCTCGGCCTAGGAGAGATTATGACCACACTGGGTGTAAGGACCCATGTTAAAAGTGTAGCCGTTATCTGTATCCTTAGCGACGAGCTGAACCCAAGAGCGTCACAGCGGCTAATTATGGGTTTTCCATGGACCATCATATAGATAGGTGTGGATTGGTGCAGAGCTGAACCGGAGAGTCACAGCTGCCAATCGGTCTGCATGTGTCTATCATATGTTTTGCTAAGAACTAATAATGCAGAGACGAACAGGGAATGACAATATTGGTTTTATAATGTTTATGCTAATCCTTGTTTAGTGCAGGGATAGACGGTCGGCTATGGCAAGAATCACTGAAAAGTGATACACCTGTATTGCTTGAGTTTGATATATGAATTGCTTGAAAAGATTAATCTGTTACCATGAAGTGCTATGTTCTGCTAAAGAAAAGATGTGATATCATACATTGTAATCTGAACCTTAGGATGTCCTGACTCAAAGAAAAGATATGATATCGTGCTTATAATTGTCCGTAAGAATTGCTTGATCAAAGAAATGATATGCTCATGAAACACGCTGCGCACTACACAAATGAATAGTCATCGTGCTTGAATTGAATAGTCCCTTGTATGCTTGAAATAAAATGAAACAAATGTTGGCTTTTCAAAGATGTGTTTTCAAAAGAAATGTAAACTGACTCTATATGCATGAAATGAACATAGGTAAAGAGTAGCAAGATCACATCACAAGAAACGTTTTCTCACTAAATGAACAGTGATCGTTTCAGACAAATGTAGCTCTTTGTTCACACATTCACTAGTATGCTGATATACTGACCCACCATCAGTCTGCATGCAGGTACACTATGCATCGAAAAGGATAGTCCGAAGCGATAGCCCGTGCCTCATACTCAGGAGCCAGAAATCAGAAGAGATGCCAAGAGATGACATCTGTGCAAGAGTTTGGTTTTGTATATAAAAGGATGTAATGTATGGGAACGGGATCATTGTAATCTGTAAAGTTCTGAGAGAATGTAATATTGTATCAGAGAGAATCGAGAGCTTGTAATCTGTTCAAATGAAATCAATAAAGAGAATTGTTCCTTGTTACCATTATGTTCAATGCATGTATTCTAAAAATATGTCCGATGCTGCTTCAATTATCTGCGATACGTTCCGCTGCGTATTGTTAATCTTGTCTATCTTGTCTTGTTCCAGGTCTCGGCCTTGTGCAAGCGCAACTTAGGCTTGCACGGCATTACGCCTTAGCGAGGACGAACGGTCCCAAAGAGCCGAAGCGAGGACGAAAAGGACTCTGCGGGATCGGAGCATGACACTATTAAACCTTATTTTGAAGCTCTAGGATTGCATGTTCTTGTTACACATTCATTTTCTATTGCCACCAATGCAATTAGACTATTTTACTGTAATTTCACTCTCGCTGATGATGATTATCTTGTGAAAAGCCGTGTCGCCGGTATTAATATTCAATTCAATGATAAAGATTTAGCGACCATCCTACAAATTCCAAATGTAGGTGAGCCGTTTGTCGATATTACTGATTTGAATTCCCCAATGACATGACTTTAAACAAGTTTAAGAATCAACTTTGTGCTCTTGTCCCGTCGGTCCTGGCAAGTTCAAAGCTATGAACTTGAGTTTATTTTTCTATGAGTTACATTGGTTTATCTTTTTCACTATACTACCAATGTCCACTTCAAAAGACGATGTTACTACTCTTGAATTGTATGCTATCTACCACAATCGTCATGGGATTCCCTTTTATATCCCTAAGACTATTATCCGGATGATGGCTAGGTGTCGCAAGATGAACATGAATCTTCTCTACGCGATGATCATACCTATCATTTTTTTAGCATTTTAAGGTTGATCTTTCATCTTGTGCTCGTGACTCCGATCCTAAGCATCTGTATCTTTCACATCGTAGTACCTCTTTTCCTCTGATCATCCTACTACACCACCCCCTCCATCTCAGACTCATCCTATGTCCTTTGAGGGCATCCACCAGCACTTGGATGAGTTGCGGCATGCTCAGCTAGATGAGCACAACTTTTTGCCAGCGTTTATGATGGAGACATTGAAGGAACTAGAGTTCCGAAATGCCAGTCGATTTAGGCCCTTGCAAACTCATTTACGGATTTATGTCTTGCTCAGACTGGTCAGCATGCCAGTTCTCTTCCACGAGATCCTACTTTTTTGGTTACCATTATGAAGATGAGGTGGCTCATCATTTCTTCGAACCTGGTAACACATATGATTGGTACCGTGGTTCTGGTGCTACTCCACATCCATCTCATAAAGCTGGCACTTCTGGGGCTGGACCTTCCGAACATAGTGATGCTGTTGCAGCTCATGCTGATGATGAGTCAGACTAGGTGAGGACTTGATCTAGACGCTACATTTTTTGTCATGTTATCTTTATAGACTGTCTATGTCTATGTGTTCTTGGAAATGTTCCTACATTCTAAGATAGTACTATTTTTATGCACTCCTATGTATGAATGTTTGAGATGCTGAGTTTATTGTTCCAAACTCTTTTATTATTATGCATTTTTATTTCAGTATTTATTCTCGCTTTTTGGTATGCACTTATGCTTAGCATTATCTTTTAGCTACTGCTTAAACTCATAAGCTGCCTGTGACATTTATGTTATTTTTCTTTATATTATCTCTATTTTTCTTCACTACTTGTTTCTTAAGCATAAATTACGGGAGAGCTTATCTCTTTGTAAATTGTTTTGCTAAGTGACAACGGGGTGGGGGGGGGGGGAAAGGATCTAACATATTTTTCAGGATAATTTTTTGAATTGAATTTGCCAAGAGGAGACAGTACAGTACTGTACCAAACATACGTACATACATTTTAAGATTTTCAAATCAAGACCATGGTGTTATATCGGTCAAGGTTTGTCAATTATCAAAATATGAGAGATTTGTTGGCTCATTGGTCATGGTCGAACCGGATTTTAATAATTGATCTAACCATGTTTCGATATAAGGGCTACTTGGATGAACATCGACAACCTGTGCCTGCTACCATTCAAGACTTTAGAACTTGGACCTGTATTTATCGTCGCTTCTGTATTTCAAATTATTAATATACTTTTGTATTTTATTTAGTTTAGGAATACATTATAAACCACATCGTACTGGCAAATAGGCTACCCAAAAAATAATTTCAAAATACCCTTTCATTTTGAAAGCAAGCTCACTCACAAAGCCTAAAACTACTTCCTAACTGCCTGAATATCCGAAAGCCCAAAAACCTGAGTTTCAAATCCAAAACCAAACCAATTCTAGACCAACAGAATTTGGAGCAAATTCTGCTTGAGAACAAGCCCACTCACAAAGCCCAAAACTACTTCCTAATTGCTTGAATATCCGAAAGCCCAAAAACCCGAGGTGCAAACCCAAAACCAAACCAATTCTGGACCAACAGAATTCAGAGCAAATTTGCCCCAAATTCGGCATAATTTTGGGTATCTGAATGTTGGATTTTAAACTCAATCTTCTCGTAATTACGGATGCAACGACTATATGCCGAGATTCTCTCATAGAATTCTGTCCAAATTCTGTCCGAATTCTCTCTTTGGAAATCCTATAAATAAAGAAAAAATTCTACCATTCTAACACACTCATTCACTTTCCTATCTCTTCTCTCTAATCTTACTACAATCTTCCAAAGCCCTATAAGCTTTCAATTGCAAATCCCAAGCCAGTTAAAATCATTTAGTCGATTTGCCAGTGCGGTACGGGTTAGAAGTTCAGAGTGATTATAATCAAGAGGTTTGATAGAAGTAAGGCACTTCACAATTAAAGTTGGTCGAGTACTTCGGATTAAAGATCACGTTTGTAGAAGATGTAAGGACTTCATATGAAAACTTACGATCTTTTCATAGTAGATTTCAACTGGAGTTAGAGTTCTCTCGACTGGATTAGTCCTCAAATGAGGAAGACCAGTATACATCGCCGTCTTTGCATTTTCTCTTTGCACTTTACTTTTTATATCTATGATATATTTCTGTGATCTTGCTGCTAACAATTTTTAATAGCTAATATTTTGCTGCCTACTCTATTCCCCCCTTTAGAGTATATCGCTTTACATTTTATTTCTACACATTGGGCCAACAATATCATAATTGTCTTCCCTTTGTATATGCATATTTTGTGTGTAATTATTGTAATATTAATATTGAAAGTTATTATCCTGCTTTTTTCTTCTAAAAGAAGCATTAAGAAGTGTATTTGAGTTGCACTTGGAACCAATTCCAGTCCCCCACGACCTTCAAAGTGCATTGGTTAGAGGAGAAATTGGAGTACCAGAATTATGACGCAAAGCTGGGAGGCCAAAGATGAACCGTATCATAGTAAATGATTTGGAGACAAGGAATCTTCGATGTAGTAACTGTAATGGGTTAGGAGAAAATAGAAGGAGACATACTAACGAACCAAGAGAATGAAGGCATCCAAAATACTTTCATGTTTTCCTTTCTTTTGATTTAAGTTGTAATTTTTCTGAGGGAAGTTGTAATATAAATTGACATCGATACTAAATGAAATAACATTTTTACTAAATAAAGGTCGTTCATCAACTGGTATAATGTTACGTAAATATCATCTACGTCCCCTGGCATCCTGTAAATAATTTCTACACTCAAGTTCCCTATGGTCTCTCCTCTCCGCCGTATTATTGGGGGACATTTCACCACCTTCTTCATGGGTGTCATCATGTTGAAAATGTATCGGTGCTGTTAGAATCGTCAATATCTGTGTATAATTGAGAATTCTGAAGGCAAATATGCTATCCCACTAAGAAGTATCTTGGCCACCCCATTGAGAAGTTCCCTCGCTAGGCCATTGCAAAGTCCCCTGACCAGCCCGTTGAGAAGTACCCTGACCAGCCCACTAAGAAGTATATGTAAACCCCCTAACTTTTAAATTTTCATATTAACCCAATTTTTTTTTTGATTTTAGAAATATATTATTAAATAAAATAATTTCTCTTAATTCTTATTTATTATCATTATTAAGGATCATCAAACCAATTATTTAGAATTCCTATTAAAATAATTTGGTATCCTATCAGTCATAATCAGTATTAAATTTTCTTCTAATAGCAACCCAGATTATTATAAGATTAATAGGCCTTTATAATTTATCTAAGTAAGCCAATTTATGCAATGTGGACCTAATTTTCGGTTTGATATTTTTGGGTCATTTCCTCTTAATATAATTTTTAGAGGGCTTAGGCCAGACCATTTAGCTTATAACCTATTATATGCGTAATGCCATATCCCTCATTAGTATTATTGTTATTTTACTTCCTAACAACCTATATGAACCCTTATTTGGGCTCAACAAATCTACTCACAAACTTTCTTAAACCGAACCATAAATTTCAAGCCCAAAACCCTCATCCAAATTCTATTCCCAAACCCTAAGCACCAACCTACATATAACCTTAGTGTGCTTCATTGATGTAACTGTAGATGGAGCCACCGCTTCCTTGAACTCTTTCCCTTTCCATCCTTAGTGATCACTTTCATCTGTGCTCTACGACCCTACATCGGCCGCCTCCACCACACCAATCGCGAGTGCCTCCGGCTGTCGCGAAACCAGACTAAGCCATATCTTGGTCGACGATAGCCTTTCGTACTATTACTCCGGCAGTGCATTCGCCTGTCCAAGGAGCCCTGAATAAACGATGCGAAACCACCAACATCTTCTCGTATCCCTTCGAGCTGAGAAGCCGGAACCTTGTCTGATTTTGACCACCATGCTGGGATCGACAGATCCGTACACAAACCAAGCTCCGATGACAAACTTCCTGACCGGTCCCCTTGGTCGTGCGGCCGATCTCTATCCATGCTGCTCGAGCCTTCTATCATAAGCCACCGAAAGACTCACTGTATGACTCGTCAAGTCGTGCGCTCGATGTTTCCATAGCGAACGAAGCCGTGACTGCCCCGAAGATTCGCTCGGTGAAGGACTGACGACATATACGATCCTTCATCGAGCTTTTGGATACCGAAGGACCCCCCTATCCTTCACATCTACAGTGTCCTCGAGACCCTTCTCTAGGGACTGTCGAGCTCTCTCAAAAGAAGGCGTACTGTCACGACCATGTGAGCCGTAAAATTAGTTTTACAGCACAAATTGCGGGCCGTAAAAGACCTTATTTGATGTAGTGTGTTGCTGCTTCTTCTTTCTTCTTGGAACTTGTCACGACCCGATCCCAAGATTCTGGGTCCAGTCGAATCATGCCCAGCCTGCACAGTTGTGAGACGGCGGCAGTAAGCTGCATCAATCAGTAGTAACACAATGCACAATATTCTAAAATGCGAGAATTTAAAATTTTTTATTAAAACATTTAGAACTGAAAGTCTAACTGAAATCAACCACACAAGCAAGGAAATATTTAAGTTATTACAACTAGTCCTTTATTACAACTTTTTAAACAAAGGAAACTAAACTACAATACTACTGGTGCTCTTGGGTCTCCTGGTAGGGTTCAATTAACTCTTCAGAGCTCAAGTCAGGTCCGTAATAGGTACTAAAGGGCACCTCTTCGTCATCGTAGTCACCTAAAAATGTTGGTCTCCCGTCAGGAGAGGAGGAAGAAACATATATTTATTTTTAGAATTTTAATAAATAATTAAAAGATGCAATAAGCAATTTTTAAAATATTATTTATATTTTCTAAATAATAAAAATAAATCAATGAAGCATTAAAATCTCAAGCAAACAATAGTGATGCATTCTACAATCAGTAATAGTGTTTTGAGTATGTAGCTACCTGTGATCGGTTGGAGGAGGCATTATGTATACTAGCATTGTGCCTAATGCTAGCATACGGTATGGCTCAACCCTTGTGCAATAGGGGTTAGCGCGAGATAATCAATAATGGTAACATGGGCGTTGGTCACATGCATAACACTATTCTCCAATCCCGAGTTATTAAGTCAATCAAGCAATCAATTGGATCCGAGAGGGATCCGTGAGTCAAGTGTGGATACAATGTTCCTAATGATGCACTATATTTAATCATCAATTAAAATACGAGTTTTGAATATTATGAAACTTATTAGTTTTCGATGCTATAGGTGGATACAGGAAATACGCAACCTCAGACTTAGGTCTTGAAACCTACATTAATTAAAAGTTCGGTTTAGAAACCACTCTAAGGGTCCTAGTTCATTTTTATTAATAAACCAATAATTATTAATCTAACGCTCAATTATTTATTCTAAAATACTAAGTAACCGAGATACTAATTTATAAGTAATAAAATAACCATTTTAAACTTTAATAAAAAATTATAATAAACTCTTTAACTATTAGTTACCCAAAATATGTTCATTTAATAATAGTAACTATTTTGAGAATAATATTATTAATAAATAATTACAATCTTTTAATTAAGCAATTTATTCTAAAATCATACAATTTTATTTATAAAATGTATTTTGACAATATATTCATATATCTAAAAATCATATTTTATAAACCATGTTGTTTGACAATTTTTTGCATTACACATATATATCTAAAATCTCTATTATTTTTAATATAATTTGTGAGAAACTATTTTAACTAATAATTCTTGTAAAACATTATTTAATAGAATACTAGTTAATTATCCATAATAATTAATTCTTCCGAAAATCCAATTTTTGTGAAAATGATTTTTATTAGTGATTTACGGCCTAATTAACGATTTATACCTATTAACACACAATCATTTATTTAATTACTACACCATAATCATATAATTAAATCAAAAATTATTATTAACTAAACATAATTAACCAATTATACTAATTTTCACAATTAACACTAATTAATATTAATCATTAACTAATTATCCCAAAGTTGACATAGCATTATTCAGTCAACTTGGTCGGACTAAACCAACAGGTTTCTGCCTAATTTCTATTCTGTGAAATGGAAAGTTTTTGTCAGAAGGACCTACCGGTTGTCAGATGAAGGAGAACCGAAGTGTAGCTTCGGCCTCGGACTCGGATCGACGCACGAAGGGTGCTCGTAACGTCGAAAAGCCAGGAAAGTGCCGACGGGGTCGGACAATAACACGGAGGACGCCGAAATGGGGGCACGCTGGGGTGTAGATGCGGGCGGCAGAGCCGGGCGCGCGCGCGGTCGAGCGCAGGCAGGAGAAGCGTCGGGGACGCTGGGTTCGGGTACGCTGGTGCCTTGAGAGGTGTCCGTGGGAGCGGGGTGGAACGAGGAGCATGGTGACACGATCGGTTCAGGGAATGGGGGAGTGAGGAGGGAGATATGTGAAGGTTTGTAAAGGTTTTTGTAAGGGAGAAATGGTTCTGGAGAAAATTTCTATAGGTTTCTCTTTATTCGTACGTGAGGGGAGAGAAAAGAACGGGTACTGGGGTCCGTGAGTGGTGGTGAGGAGTCTGGATGTGGGTTGAACGAGTGAGTGGGTTAAATGGGTTTGGGCTTGGATAGTAGGCTTAGGAATGCCCAATTTAAATAATCAAACATGGTAGTAGGCTCAATTTAATTAATCAAACAAGGCTCTAAATTAAAGTTATAAATCAATCGATTCCAACAATAAAATAGTAAATTATTGACTAACCTTATATATAGTAATAATAATTAATATAATAATAATACTAACTATAATAACTAATATTAATCTAAAATTATACTAATGGAGTGAAAAGCCAAATAACACTTACAAACACCCAATTTAAATAATTATCCAAATTTTGGGTTTTACAACTAATAGTGCAGACTGGCACTATACGGCCAGGTACTATACAGCTATACGGACTGGCACTATGCGGCCAAGTACTATGCAACTATGCAGACTGGCACTATACGGCTAGGCACTATGTAGCTATGCGGCCAGCACTATGCGGCCAGTACTATGCAGCTATGCGGCCAGCACTATACGGCTATGTAGCCAGCACTATACGACCAACACTATGTAGCTATGTGGCCAGCACTATTCATCGTCCCTGCCAGAACCAGGATAGATGAACCTAGAATATGTCCAAATCTTACTTGGCTATAACTTTCTCAAAACAAGTCAAAATCTAACTTTTTAAAGGTCAAAATTGTGTAGAATTAAATTCTCTACCACATGGAACAATTAGTTTTCGAAAATAAGTAAGTTTGATAGATCAAAACCAAGAAAAACCGAAAATGTTACAAACTTAGATCTACAAAAATGTAACCATAAAAACCAAAAACTCTAAGTTCTAAAGAGGCTTATAATCGTGTAAGAAAGAGTTTAGAACAAGCAAAATAACATTTGTCCAACATTTAGCAAGATGTACTTGCCTTAGGTTGGAGGAGAAAATGAAAAAGGAAGAAGATGAAGAGAAATAAAAAAATGGAGGGGAGAGAGAAGTTTGGGTTTTATACAAAACCATCTCATCTCAAACCAACCAAACCAAACTAAACCAAGTTAAAATTAAACCAAAGCAAGGCCAAGAAAGATAAGTCAAAATACGGGTCACCTGACAAAGGCCAGAATTATGTATACATATACTGAAAATACATATATAACAGAAAATGGGAGTGATAGGCATGTCATCGACATACAATGATACACTGGCGATATGTCAGTAAAGGAGAAAATCTATAAGTTGAAAAAATTTAAAATGTTCTGAAAACCAATAAAATATGAAATACAGTACAAAAGTACGTATCATTATATAAATACCGATATTGTGAGACGAGTCTTACAACTCTCCCATCCTTAGAAAAATTCCGTCCTCGGAATTTCCTAAAGCTAGTTGAGCAAGATAACTAAAATAAAAGCTCAAGAAAATACAACTATCTCCATAAAATGAAGCATGGCATATAGGTAATTGAAGGCAACAGTAATATAAATAAATGCGTAAGCAATAACACAACCACAATCAAGAAGGGCTAGAGGCATATGAATAGATATGTCTTCTGAGTCAGTAGGGACCAACGTCCTCGCTGGCCTATGCTGACTCCAAAAATGGATGAAGGTCAAGTCACAAAGTAAGTCGGTACCAATGACTTAGTCCAAGACATGACTCTACCCATGACGTATCTTCGTAGTCGAGACATGTGATAGACATCATGTATCTCAAGATACGAAGACAGAAGCGTGGGACGAGAAACTTGCATTCACTCATCGAATAAGTCAAGCCGACCATTGTACTCCATATATAGATAGAATACCAAGTCGCCGACAAGAACCCAAGATATACTGCCACTACCTGGACTGCTACTGAAAGATAAATCCAAAGGTCATAACTGAAGGAAGACCATAAAGATGGTACCTGAGACTCCCAAGGTATTATCTTCATACTTATACTACAGCTGCTCCTGGTACTGTACATTCTATCGCGCTCTGAGCTGTCTGACCCTCTAAGCTCGCGATTGTGGTAGGTATTGTGTTAATGTTTGAACATCTAGTATTGGCTCCAACTGCTCGTCCACTATTAGAGGTGATGACTGAAGTGACTGAAAGGACTGCAGTGGTATATCTGGTGTAGCTGGTCGTCTTCGAGATGTCGAATATGGACAAGTGCTAATTGAATGGTCCTCTGCTCCACAGCAGAAGCATCGCCTATTAGCCGTCCGACAAACTGATCTGAGATGCCTTATCTTACCACAATAGGTACATGCTACTTGTTCTGTTTGATACTGCTGCTAGCCTTGCTACCTCTGAGCCTGGGCCTGCCTATACTGCTGAGGCCTCTTCTGATGGAATGCACAGGATTGTGTCGATGAAGGCCTCTGAGCTCGCCTTTGCTGAACTGGCGTTGGTGCCTGATGGTTGGAAGGCTGGAAGGATGACGATCCAGTCGGACTCCTCCTAGGATAAACTTCTATCATGTGGTCGGGTGATCCGCACGACAAACATAGAAAGTTGGCCCTTAGACAAGTAAGATGAGTGTGCCCTTCCCTTCCACAGAAGAGACATACGGTTGGTAACTCCTAGTACTGGTATGGACGTTGGTCCGCTGGTACTAGTGAAGGATGTTGGGGTAAAAAGCCTGATACGGATGAGTGGTACCCTTTATGACCCTCAATTCTGGATATATTTCTCCTGGCTATCGACTCGTGCTCTCGTACTGTCTATACGGAAGGTCGAGCTCGATATGCTGAATGACTAGATGACTGGTACCGCCTGGCTCCAATCTGTACTCCTTTTGGCTGTAGTCCTCGGTTTGAAATTCCTGTGGTACTCCTTGCATACTACGATCTATCAACATCTGAATACTCTGCTGGAGAACAAGATATCGTTGTTGTTATGACTCTATTATTTATTTGATAATCCCTATGAGTGCTGGTACATCGGGCTGATCTGGAACTACCTCTGCCCGGACTGCTGACTGTACGGGCACAGCGACATGATTGGGATGGACTGACATCTCTGTCCTCGAGTCAACTCTTGACTTTGCACCTGAATACTGAGACTGTTCCTCCACAACTGGCCTAACAGAAGATTGTTGACCTGTCATTGGCAGAACCCAAACAAGATAACCGAAAAGATTAGGAACAGTGCCCCTGAAAGTGACACAATGACCAAATTGAGGGAACAAGAAGGATCAACGATCAAGGCAGATATCAGGTCAAAGGATCAGCGATATAGAATAATTCGAAGGATATCAATAAAGATAATTTTGACTGAGATAACTAAATCAGTAACCCACATATTTTTGATAAATTAGACCTGTATAGGCCACCACTTAAACCTGTGTCATGTCCCAGAACCAAAATACTAGCAAGTGGGGACGGACAAGGCCAGCTACATAATACCAGAGTTTGCCAGTACTCTGAAATCACATATAAGCTGTCAAGACATGGAGATTACTTCTACAAGCCAACAGTCGATCCTAGGTCAAACAATCCTAGGTATCTCAATCACAGACAATTACACAAAAAGCAATAAGTATGATTATCAGACATACAATAGTTAAGCATCCCAAACCATATATACATGGATGTTCATGAAGCTAGTAATACAAAATGAAGAAGTAGCAAGAGTAATAGTCATACATGATAAGCTCTAGCTATAGTCTAGAATACTCACATCATGTTTAGGCCCGTAGGCTAAATATCAATAACCAAAACACGAGCTAAACACGTGCTCGAAGGCTAAATGCCAAAAAATAATAATGTACATATCAAGTGGGAGAATGAAACAAGAAACTCACTCAGGTACTCTGGTGGTCCGGATAGTCACCGTCGAGTAGATGGTATGGAAGATCCTCGGGGCTCCTCTATCAGATCTGGCCAAACAAAACTAGTCGGATTAGAACCCAAATAGCAAGTACCACTGTTATTTCCGTTTTCTATTATACGTATTTTCGTATGCGTATACGAGATCTCTGACGTTTGTCAGGTGACCCGTAGTTGGACTTGACTTGCAAGCCTAGTCTTGGTTCGTCATGACCTGGCTTGGTTTATTTTAGTTTGGCTTGGTTTGATTGGGCTTGGTTCATTATGAAAAAACCTTCCCCCTTTAAAGCCCAACCACCCCTTATTTCTCTCTCTTCATTCATTACTTCTTCTTCTTCCTCTATTACTCTCCCACCAACCTAGAGAGCTTAGGCAAGTGCAACTTGCTTCATGATGGATCTTCCATTTTATTGTTTTATCTTCTTCTCTACATGATTCTAAGCATCTTTAGAACTTGGAGTTTTCGGTTTGGTCGGATGAATTTTTGTAGATCTAAGTTTGTAACCTTTTTAGTTTTTTTGGATTTTGATCTACCAAAGTTCATCATTTTCAAGTTTTGATTGTTTTATATTGTAAAGAATTTAATTTTATCCAAAATAAACCTTAAAAAAAATTAGATTTCCACTTGTTTTGAGAAAGTTATAGCCAAATAAGATTTAGACATCTTCTATGTTCATCTGTCCTGATTCTGGCAGGAACGATGAATAGTGTTGTTCGTATTGATACATAATGCCCGGCCGCATAGTGCCAGTCCGCATAGCTGTATAATACCTGACTGCATAGTCCCAGTCCTTATAGCTGCATAGTGCCTGGCCGCATAGTGCCAGTCCGCATAGATGCATAGTGCCTGGCCGTATAGTGCCAGTCCGCATAGATGCATAGTGCCTGGCCGCATAGTACCAGTCCGTATAGATATATAGTACCTGGCCGCATAGTGCCAGTTCGTATAGCTGCATAGTGCCTGGCTACATAGTGACAGTCCGTATAGATGCATAGTGCCCGACCGCATAGTGCCGTATAGTGCCTATTTTGGCTATTTTTGGCTATTTTATGTCCTACTTGACTGATTTATGGTCAAAATTTCTTTCAACTCCCAACATAAAAGTTATAGATCTTTTCTTTGGCTTCAAGCATATGTTACTAGCTATTTTATGCAAGTTTATCTCATTCATGATAATATAAGGATAGAACACGATAGTGGCCTGTTAAGGCGCACTCTTAACAAGTAACAAGTAACAAGTAACTTGACATAATAATTCTTGATAGTGACCCGTCCTGGTACACTCTTGACATGGTAATTCTTGATAGTGACCCATCATGGTACACTCTTAATAAGTAACTTGACATGATAATTCTTGATAGTGACCCATCGTGGTGCACTATTGACAAGTAACCTAACATGATAATCTTGATATGCTGTTACGACGGCTATCTTGACTTGCTAAGTAACTTTTGTCTTGACACCGTGGGTATTTATGATTGTACAAGCTACATGTCTCGTCTTGCATCATGTCTAGGACATAGATTCCTGGTTACCACGGTCAGGGATTCATATTAAATCTGACTAGGCTAATGATGTTAGGGTTATATACTAAAAGCATCACTTTTGTAGTAACCTTATTTCCTTAAATTTTGAATGAGAATCATATGGAAAAATGTTTGCATATTGTATTTGTTGCAAGTGTTAATGCAAATGTCTGATATTCTATATTGTAGATAATATGGTGTGTGGTGTCACACAGAAGATCATATTATCAGTTTCTTATGGAGTATATAAATAGTTCACAACCTAGATGGACTTGGACAATCTATTGGAAAGGTTGTAGTGTAATCTGGTATTAGTCTATCTTGACTATAGTTTTACACTAGTACACTTTGTGTGTATTGAACAGGACCACTTGAGGTTGTTTTCTTTGTACTGACTACATAAGAGAACAAACACCTCTGTTGTTATGGATGCTTGTACTCTTAATCCGGATATAATAACGGACATGTATATGCAATGTGCATTACTTTGACTCATAAAAGAGTGAGATTCATTATGGATCAACAACCTCTATGAATTGGGTAATAACATTGTATATGATGGGCTGTTGATTATAAATGGAATCCATGTCCCAATACATCGGGTTGATGATGTCCTCTTAAGGAGCTAATAAGGATTGTCATGTAAACCCTGCAGGTGGATTATATCCGACATGACAAATAAATTTGAGCGGTACTACTTAAGGATAAAAGAAGTCGAATCAATATAGTTGTCAGTAACTTAATTTGATCGACGGATATACGATATCTTAATATGGGGAGCCAAACGAGTATATAATAAAAGGAACCCACAAACATAATTTAGGATTAGGGAGGTAGTTCAACAATAGCTCATTAGTGGACCGAGCTACTGTTAATGGGCCTGGATTGTGTGTTCGGGCTGAACACGGGATATCCAGATCCGTTAGGAGGTCTAACACTAATTTCTCTTCATGGTCCCTACCGTAGCCTATATATATCCTCTATTCTCTGGCCGCCAGATTACTGATCAAAAATTTGAAATTTTCTCTAAATTCGTGATTCACGTAAGGAGAGAAAGAGAGTACTGCCAAGGAGAAGAAAAGGTTAGGAGATCGTTGCCCACATGACGTCTAACTCGAGGAAGGAATATGTGCAGAAGATCTTGGGGTCGTCCGCTCGAGATTGCCAGGAATTACTTGTCTCCTTTCCGCCGTAGGTATAATTCGTGAACCCTAGTTTCCGCCTATGAAGGGTTAGAACACGTATTAGATCTGTTTAACTTTCCATCGATCAATACGCACACTAAAGGAAGGGTCCTGGGAATCCCTAGTTCCATCAATTGGTATCAGAGCCACTTTGGATCTATGTATTGATTGATACGTCCATATTGTCCAATAAAACTTACGCTATGTAATAGTCGGTGGATGTAGATCTGTTCTAACTCAGTTTTGCAGGCATCTTAGATCCAACTATTATGGTCCAATGCATGTTTTTTGATTGTATTGTTTAAACCACGGACATGTCGTGGATATTGTTGTTGCTGTGGATGTAATTAAAATCACGAGGATTGATCGTGCTTATTAATTTAATTTTTCAATATAGATTTTGTGTGAACTCCTTCGGGAGGCATAGGATTGATGTAATTTTAATTATTTTTGATCAATCATGATGGTGGTGGTGGCTGTTTCTGACGTCGGACGAGATGCTGGTTTTAAGCAATCCAGAGGCAGACAGATGACGCCGGACGAGATGATGGTCGAACCCCGTATAGATCTGCATAGCGCCAGATTTTGGATTCAGATAGTTGAGGACGGAGCAGCAAAGATGACCATAATAGTTGGATATTTTCTCTTATTTTTGTCATTTTGCTTTTTCTAATTATGCATGTTTATTATTGTGTGGTTGTTTTTTTTTGAAAAACCAAGCCTACATTAATAATGGACAACATGGACATAATATCAACTAGTAGAAAAACCCTCATTGTTAAATAACTAAGTGGGAGAGGATTTTTATTTAGTATAAATCCTATGGTCTCCATTACTGGTTTGTAGGTGATGTAATTATACTTGCGTGTTGGCTTTAGTGCTTTCCTCCATATCGGATGAGTATAATTATGGATCACCAGTACAAACTTCTTTAGGGATAATTGTAGAAAGTTACCTAGTATGTGTTCACTTCTCCATCTGAAGGAACTCATTACAAGGTAATGGACTTAGTATTAAGTAATGGTATACACTTAGATACAAATAATGGTATCCTCCCCATCGGAGTCATTGCTATTATTTGTATGACCAGAGCAAGACCAACATATTAATTTTATTTGTCATAAAGTTATATTGACATGATAGTAAAATTAATAAAAAAAATCTACTTGAACAAAGTTGAATTTATATACGTCCACACTATCGTGGCATGCTAAATTCATGGTGTTCAAGGTGTTGGTGAATTTCTTATTATTGTTTTGAGGGAATCAATATTTAGTTAATTCAAAAAGTTTTTTTTGCCCTACATAATTTTATTTATGTGATTCTCAGGATTTCAAAAATGGGTTCTTTCAGTCCACTTATGGTGATTCTTAAAGAAAACAAATTTACTGGACCTAATTATATTGACTGGAAACGTAATTTGGACATTGTTCTGACTGCTGAGGAGTACAAATATGTACTTGTTGAGGAATGCCCACCTAAGCCTGATGCTAACTCTGATAAAGAGGTCAAAGAGGCTTATAAGAAGTGGAAAAAGGCAGATGAGATGGCGCGGTGTTACATTCTGGCATCTATGTCAAATGTACTACAACATCAGCATCAGGCCATGGCCACAGCTTATGACATGATGTATAACCTCAAGGAACTCTTCGGACATCAGAGTAAAGCAGCTAGGCAGTTTGCTATGAAATGTTTGATGATTACAAAAATGGCTGAGAGCACACCAGTAAGGGATCATGTTCTCAAGATGATGGGTCATCTGAATGAGATGGAGATCCTTGGAGTTGAAATCAATAGGGAAACCCAGGTCGATATCATTCTCGGGACTCTGCCTAAAAGTTTTGACAATTTCTGTCTTAATTACAACATGAACAAAAGGTTGTATAGTTTGGCAGAACTTGTAAAAGAGCTACATGATGCTGAATCTCTCTTTAGGCAGAGTGGTCATGTTTTTGTTTCTGAAAAGGCTTCTACTTCTAAGCCAAAAGGCGGTAAGAAGAAGAATAACATTCAGAAATATGCAAACTTAGCAAAGAAGGACATGGGACCTCAAGACGCGGTGAAAAAGCCGAAAGGCAAATGTTTCAAGTGCAAAGGGTCAGGACATTGGAAGACTGATTGTCCACTTCTCAAACAAGGGAACAAAGAAGGTATATCTCATTTACTAGTAGTTGAAACATGTTTAGCGGTGTTATCTACCGACACCTGGTGTGTAGATACAGGAGCCACTAATCATGTCTGTAATATATTACAGGGGTTCCAGGAAACCAGACGGCTCAGTGATGGAGAGATATGCTTGTTCATGGGTGATGCTACAAAAGTATGGGTCGTTGCATTAGGAGATATTATTTTATCTTTTGGTAGAAATAAGTCTTTGACATTGAGAGATTGTCTTTGTGTACCTTCACTTAGAAGGAATTTAGTTTCTGTTTCTATGTTAGTTAAGGATGGATATTCAGTTTATTTTAATGACAATATTGTTATTAGAAAGAATAAATATTTTATCTGTTCTGGTGCATTGGTTGATAATTTGTATGTCATTAATCCTATTTCGCCCACAATGCAACTTATGGAAATGAATAATATGTCATCTAACTTAAATAGAGAAAAGAACCTTCTTGTATGAACCAACCATACTTTGGCACTTACGATTGGGGCATATTAACCTAAGAAGGATTCAAAGACTGGTTGAAGATGGACCTTTGAGTTCATTGGAAGTAGAGGCACTACCAGTCTGTGAATCCAGCTTGGAAGGTAAAATGACCAAAAGGCCTTTTACGGCAAAGGGGTATAGGGCCAAAGATGTGTTGGAATTGGTTCATTCTGATTTGTGTGGACCCATGACTATCCAAGCTAGAGGTGGGTTTGAATATTTTGTCACATTTATTGACGATTATTTAAGGTATGTATATATTTATTTGATGCGCCGTAAGTCTGAGTGCTTTGAGAAATTCAAAGAGTACAAGACTGAAATGGGGAAACGTTATGGAAAATGTATCAAGTCATTACGATCAGATCGTGGTGGCGAGTACCTCTTTGGAGAGTTTAGGGATTATTTATCAGAGGCTGGAATTGTATCCCAATTGACTGCACCTGGAATGCCCCAACAGAATGGTGTAGCCGAAAGAAGGAATAGAACTCTTATGGAGATGGTTAGATCAATGATGAGTTATTCGGATTTGCCAGATTAGTTTTGGGGATATGCCTTAGAGACTGCAGCTTATATTTTGAACTTGGTTCCTTCTAAGTCAGTACCTCTTACTCCCATAGAGCTGTAGATTGGGCGTAAGCCTAGTCTGAAACATGTTCGCATTTGGGGTAGTCCAACACATGTGCTGAATGGGAAAGCAGATAAGTTGGAATCTCGTACAGAAGTACGCTTGTTTGTAGGCTATCCAAGAGGAACAAAAGGAGGTTTATTTTATAGTCCTAAGGATCAGAAGGTCATTGTTAGCACCAATGCCCGATTCTTAGAGGAAGACTATGTGATGAACCATAAACCCACAAGTAGAGTTGTTCTAGAAGAACTGAGACGTGAGACACCAAGTACTTCAGTACCAACAGTACAAGAGGATGAACCACAAATAACTGCACAACGTGTCACAAATGTTACACCACAATCGATAGTGCCTCGTCGTAGTGGGAGGGTTGTGATACAACCTGATAGATATATGTTCTTGGAAGAGTCGTCATACTTCGTCCCTGAGGAACCAGATTATGATCCCTGTACCTACAATAAAGCACTCCAAGCTAAAGATGCAGAGTCTTGGCAAAAAGCAATGATATCTGAAATAGAATCTATGGATTCTAATCAGGTCTGGGAGCATGTAGAACCACCCGTTGGTGTAAAAGCTATTGGATGCAAGTGGGTCTATAAGAGAAAAATAGGATCAGACGGTAAAGTTGAAACCTTTAAAGCTCGGCTTGTAGCAAAAGGTTTTACTCAAAGAGAGGGTATCGATTATGAGGAAACCTTTTCTCCTGTAGCCATGCTTAAGTCTATTCGGATTCTTTTATCTATTGCAGCTCATCTCGATTATGAGGTTTGGCAATTGGATGTCAAGATAGCTTTCCTTAATGGAAGTCTTGAGGAAGACATCTATATGAAGCAACCAGACGGGTTCATTGAAAAGGGCCAGGAGCATCTTGTTTGTAAGCTCAAAAAGTCCATTTATGGAGTTAAGCAAGCTTCCAGATCTTGGAACATCTATTTTGATCAGGTGATAAAATACTATAGATTTGATCAATGTCAGGATGAATCATGTGTATACAAAAAGTGTGACGAAAACGTGGTGGTGTTCCTAGTACTTTATGTGGATGACATCTTGCTCATTGGAAACAATGTGAAGGTGTTATCTGATGTAAGGGTATGGTTATCCAAACAGTTTGATATGAAGGACTTGGGAGAAGTAGGTCACATCCTTGGGATCAAAGTTCTACGAGATCGTAAGAAAAGGATGTTGGGCTTATCCCAAGCTTCCTATATCGATACTGTACTAACTCGTTTTAGTATGCAAAATTCTAAGAAAGGTTTCTTACCTTTTAGACATGGAATTGCTCTATCAAAGAAGCAGTGTCCGAGGACACCAAAAGAGATAGAGAACATGAAGGCAGTTCCTTATGCTTCAGCAGTAGGAAGCTTAATATATGCAATGCTATGTACGAGACCAGACATCTGCTTTACCGTAGGCATGGTCAGCAGATATCAGTCTAACCCAGGACAAGAGCACTGGACTGCCGTAAAGCATATTTTGAAGTACCTGAAAAGGACTAAAGAGTATATGCTAGTTTATCAGGCAGATAGTTTAGTTTTCTTGGGGTATACAGACTCAGATTTACAGTCAGATAGGGATTCCAGGAAATCTACCTCAGGTTATGTGTTTACTTTGGGAGGTGGAGCCATTGTGTGGAGGAGTATCAAACAAAAATGTATTGCTGATTCCACCATGGAAGCCGAGTATGTGGCAGCCTCTAAGGCAGCCAAAGAAGCAGTTTGGCTCAGAAACTTTATGTTGGACTTGGATGTGGTACCTAGTTTGCCTAAGTCTAATACACTTTATTGTGATAATAGTGGTGCAGTTGCAAACTCGAAGGAACCACGAGCCCATAAGACAGGCAAACATATTGAGCGCAAGTACCACCTGATACGAGATTTCGTAAAGAAAGGAAAAGTTGCTGTGATCAAGATAGCATCAGCCGACAACCTAACCGATCCCTTTACAAAGAGCTTACCAGCTAAGGCTTTTGACAGTCATGTTGAGGGAATGGGAGTCAGATGTGTAGCAGCATGGCTTTAAGTATAAGTGGGAGATTTGTAACAGTATACTGAAAAGCAATACAATATAAGTGGGAGATTGTTAGGGTTATATACTAAAAGCATCACCTTTGTAGTAACCTTATTTCCTTAAATTTTGAATGAGAATCATATGGGCAAATGTTTGCATATTGTATTTGTTGCAAGTGTTAATGCAAATGTCTGATATTCTATATTGTAGATAATATGGTGTGTGGTGTCATACAGAAGATCATATTATCAGTTTCCTATGAAGTATATAAATAGTTCACAACCTAGATGGACTTGGACAATCTATTGGAAATGTTGTAGTATAATCTGGTATTAGTCTATCTTGACTATAGGTTTACACTAGTACACTTTGTGTGTATTGAACAGGACCACTTGAGGTTGTTTTCTTTGTGCTGACTACATAAGAGAACAAACACCTCTATTATTATAGATGCTTGTACTCTTAATTCGGATATAATAACGGACATGTATATGCAATGTGCATTACTTTGACTCATAAAAGAGTGAGATTCATTATGGATCAACAACCTCTATGAATTGGGTAATAACATTGTATGTATGATGGGATGTTGATTATAAATGGAATCTATGTCCCGATACATCGGGTTGATGATGTCCTCTTAAGGAGCTCATAAGGATTGTCATGTAAACCCTGCAGGTGGATTATATCCGACATGACAAATAAAGTTGAGCGGTACTACTTAAGGATAAAAGATGTCGAATCAATATAGTTGTCAGTAACTTAATTTGATCGACGGACATACGATATCTTAACATGGGAAGCCAAATGAGCATATAATAAAAGGAGCCCACAAACATAATTTGGGATTAGGGAGATAGTGCAGCAATAGCTCATTAGTGGACCGAGCTATTGTTAATGGGCCTGGATTGTGTGTTCGGGCTGAACACGGGATTTTTAGATCCGTTAGGAGGCCTAATCCTAATTTCTTCTCATGGTCCCTGCCGTAGCCTATATATATCCTCTATTCTCTGGCCGCCAGATTACTGATCAGAAATCTAATTTTTTTTCTAAATTCGTGATTCACGTAAGGAGAGAAAGTGAGTGCTGCCAAGGAGAAGAAAAGGTTGGAAGATCGTCGCCCACACGACGTCCAACTCGAGAAAGGAATACGTGCAGAAGATCTTGGGGTCGTTCGCTCGAGATTACCAGGAATTACTTGTCTCCTTCCCGCCGCAGGTATAATTCGTGAACCCTAGTTTTCGTCTATGAAGGGTTAGAACACGTATTAGATCTGTTTAACTTTCCATCGATCAATACGCACACCAAAGGAAGGATCCTGGGAATCTCTAGTTCCATCAAATGACTAGATTGATCAAGTAGTCCATGAAGAGATTTTCTAGCTACAAGCAGTCCCGTTATCTTGGTACTTTAATTGGACTTATAGCCTGCCGTCGAGTATGACACATTTTCAGTACACTGTCATGTGTTGCACCCCAAGTCACCTAATCCAACTCTCTCAAATTGCTACTAGATAACCTGGATTATGTCTGCAGGACTTGTGGCTGTTGGAACATCACAATGCATCTTATTAGTAACTAGGCTTGTGATAACCCTAGTTAGTTAAAGTATCAAGCCGTTCTCTTTGCTTGGCCGTGAATGTTGGATGGAGTCCAATCCTATATAGTCTTGTCTAGATCCATTACATGGCTATCTCAAGATATGCTTATTTACGCTTTATTCTTAGCATTAAATGGCTAAAGGCCCGGTTCTGTTCAGGCGAAGGGTTACAACCCTGGTCCTTATTTGGTTTAAGAATTGTAACCTGACTTCCGGAATAGTTTGTCACTTCCCGTTCCCATAATACGTATTTTAATACATGTACTCTTAAATGTATTTATTTAATATTTATCATGTATTGTTCTGTATTTAAAATCCTTTAATTTTACGCTAACTATTTTTCTGTATTTTACTTTCTGCTTTTACCTTATTTTTGGGTTCGGTCTGAGTTGGCTTATTTCCCAGCCTTGGTTGGTTCAACATGAACCCACCTACCACCCCTCTTCATTTAAAACCCCAAAACCCTTCTCTCTCTTTATTTACTCCTTCTCCATTAGTCTTCTTCTTCATCCTCCATAACTCTCCCCACCTACCCAGCCGCATAGGCAAGTGCCAACTTGCTTTATGATGGAACTCCAGTATTATTGTTCCATCATCTTCCTTACTTGATTTTAAGTCCCTTTAGTATTTAGCATTTTTAATTTCCATGGCTCACTTCATGTAGATCTAAGTTTAATGCATTTTCAGATTTCTTAGGTTTTGATCTAGCTAACTTTATTATTACTAAGTTTTGATGGTTCCATGTTGTAGAGAATTTCTTTCTACCCTATTTTGACCTATGGAAGTCTAGTTTTGGGCTTAGAATGAAGGATTTAGAGAGCTTGGAAACAAAGGCTTCCATGGTTCTGTTCTTGGAAGTGGAGAAAAAGAACAGTACTTGACCACTTGAGTTTTCATACGGCAAATCTCTCTTGGCCGCATGAGCGTTGTTATTTCTAGCCGCATGAGATTCTTCTTTCTCAGCCGTATGGGCTTGGTCGGCTGCTCGTCGCATAAGGATCAGTCCTCGAGCTGCATGAAGCTCTTGCCGCATGAGACTCTTCTTTTTCAGCCGCATAAGCCCACGTGATTCTCAGCCGCATGAGCTTCTGACATCCTGGCCACATAAGGACCCGAGTCCTATCTGGCCGCGTATGACCTAACTTTAGCCGTATGAACTCTAAACTGTTTCAGCCGCATGAGATTCTTCTTTCTCAGCCGCATAAGCGCATGTTGCTCTTGCCGCATGAGACCCGACTATTACCCAGCCGCATAAGGACCAGTTTCTTTGGGCCGCATGGAACTCGAGCCGCCTAGGCCCAGTCTTCCCCCTGGTCGTATGGTATTGAGCCGCATACCGCATGACCCGGGTTCACTTAGCCGCATAAGCCCTTATGCTTCATGGCCGCATAAGCTCTTGTTTTTTCTGACCCTATGTGCCCTCATAGTTCTCTGGCCGCATGAACCATTTGGTTCTCAGCCGCATGAGTTTATTATTTTTAGCCGCATGAGTTTATTATTTTTAGCCGTATGAGTTTATTATTTTCAGCCGCATAAGCTATTTTCCTTTGGCCGTATGGCCCATTGCCACATGAACACTAGCCTATAATGCCTTTTTACTGATTCTTATCATTGTTTGACAATGATTGACATTGATTATGACCTTGACTAATAATTGATCATGCGTTCCCAGTTGGAACTAAGAGACTGGCTAGTCGTCTTATTGAATTGAATGAATGAGATACGTTCATATTAACTATAAACTATTATAATCGACTGGCTGATTCCGAATATTGGCATACAGGTACGTACAGGCTTCAATTTATTTATTTCCTACAAAAGTAGCATGTGGACTTTATGGTCAAGGTATGATTATTCTGTGGTTAGTTTTGATTGTCGTATTATGCTATGTAAGACCTACAACCTAACCGTACGGGTATCGTTGTAGAGTTGTGCATACCGTACCCTGTACGAAAGTACTCATTCTGAATGACCATGATCCACGGCATGAGATTTCACTTAACATAGAGGCTACTAAGTTAAATAAAATAATGATTGCATGGAGAGAATGGATTCCGAGTTCTTATATGACAGCCCTCTTTGGGACTATTAGTACCCGACAGGCCGGCTGGTTCCCACAGATACTGCAAATCTGTCGCACGGGCAGGGAGCGATATCTGCTTATATTATTTATTGTATATTGATGACGGGCGTCCCACTGGGACTCGTCTAATTCATGATTGGCACAATTGAGTGATTGGGTAGACTGGCCTTGCTTGCTCATAGTAAGAATTGAGGAATCCTTATTGCATAATTCTAAGATAACTTGGAACTTACAGTAGCAAGTCATAGTAGTTGAATGGCCGTTTAAATTGATTTATTTGTGCACTGTACCTACTCTGTTAACTAACCGAGATGATTAGAATATCAGGACATAACGGGCTAATTTCTGTCCTTGTTTGGTTGGGAGGTCGGTTCGAAGTGTCGTGATGTTATATAAATCCTAGTAGCTAGCAGAGATCTATTTACCATATGTATTCTTATTACTGGTTCTAATTTCTCATATCGTGCTCCCTTACGGTGCTTGCTATTAGAGGTCTAACCTCTCTGGTTTTGCATAGCCATATTTAGAGCCGGTTCCCGAGGACTCAGCTTACTTCCATCTCCAAGATGGTCAATACTAGAGGAATAATCGCAGGAGGACTCGAGTGGGTTCCTTACTTCCTCGCTCGTTTTATTATTCACTTTATACTTGCCGTTTGGCACCGACTTGTTAGTCAGATTTCTTGTAATTACTTTTGCATAATTGTAACTAAAGTCAGGCTGCAGATGATAAACAATTGCGTATACTTTGCTACATCATCTAGCAATATTTTTTAAAGCCAGACATCAAGAACATTTTGACTGAGCGTTTGGGACGCCTTACTGCTTTATCTTACATGTCCTCTATTTCTGTTTCTTGTTTGAATGATTGAGACAATAGATGTGAAGTGACCATAGTGAGACTTTCATGTAATATGCACCCTCTCATCTTTTAGACAACATTGATCGTATTATACGGTATTCATCTATCTGTAATACGTAGCTGGCTGAGTCATTCTCCCGCTCTCCAGTATTCTGGTTCTGTGCTTCATAAGGTTTTAGTGGTGGCCCATGCAGGTCTGATTTCAGACTTGTGGGGGTGTTTTAATTTATAGGATGTCTCAATCACACATGTTTCCCCTTGATCTCATGATTCGCTACTATTGACTCTAGCTTGACATTCCGGTATCCTTCGACTTCATTGATCCTTCATGTCCGGTCGTTTGATTGCTCTCTTATCCCTTTTCTTAGGGGCACCTCGTCCGCACCTGTCAGAACTGGACAGCAACAACAAGTACAGCATGGGCAACCTGACCAGGTTGGTCAGCAACAAGGGCTAGTACTCCCCCAAGAGACTATCCAAGAATAAGTGATAGTGGAACCAGCAGCTGGGCCGCAGTATCCGAAGGTTCCAACGCCACTAATAGTTCTACCTACCCCTGTGGAAGTGGACACACCGGCACTTCTGGAGATCATGAGAGGGATGGTGACTACTCAGCAACATCAGATGTTAGCCCAGCAGCGCATACATGCTCAGTTGTAGGAGCAGAACGTACTACTCAACCAAGGGTTGCAGACGGCTTTGGAGAGAGGGGCGAGGCCAGATTCTGGAGCATCAACCAGATTTTGCAAGTTCAACCCCCGCCGTTTCGAGGGCACAGAAGATGCCATCTTAGCAGATGCATGGCTTAAGGATATTGAGGCTATTTTGACAGCAGCTAAGGTACCGGCAAAAGAACGTGTGGATCAAGTGAAGTTGTTACTTCAGGATCTCGCACGTGATTGGTGGGAATCAGATGAAGTAGGCATCCGATGTCCTGTTGCTTGGTACGATTTTACAGCAAGATTCAAGACAAAGTACTATGGGGTTGTAGCGCAGTTTGAGCTACAACAGAAGTTTATCAGCCTCAAGTAGGCTGGCATGACAGTAGATGCTTATGCAGCGGAGTTCTGCAGATTGAGTAGGTTCGCCCCAGAGATGGTAGCAACAGAGAGCCAGAGGGCTATAATATTTCAGCAAGGGTTTCATTTTGAGATCCCACAGTCAGATTGAAGGAGGAGGGGGAGTAGCGCCCCGAACAACACTACCGTCCCTTGGTATTCGCATACACGATGTGGCAATGCGAGGGCCAGCACCACCACCAAGGTAGCAGCAACAACATCAGAAGAAGAACCAGCAAACCCCAGTTGGCTGCATTTATTGTGGGAAGGTAGGGCACACTAAAGATGTATGTCGGACATTGAACGGGCAGTGTCTAATATGTGGAGGTCCAGATCATCGGGTTACCACCTATCCCATGAATTCAAGGTCAGGAGGACCAGTACAGCAATTTCCTGCTCTGCCAGCACCAGGGGCAGGCCAGTATCGAAGACCAGTGGTGGCAATGAGACCATTGGCACAGCGCCCGTTCATGACACAGGCTTAGATGTTTCGGCAGCAGGGACCGCTGATGTAACAACAACATAGACCACCCCAGCATCACCATGGCAGGGGCCAGTAGCAGCACCATGCTAGGCCACAGTATAGGAACCAACAAGGAGGTTGAGGACAGGCATTTACTCTGTTCTTGGAAGAGGCATTGGCATCGAGAGATGTTGTGGCAAGTAACATTCTCGTCGCCTCATATCCCGCGGTAGCATTGTTTGATTCGGGAGCATCACACTCATTTATATCTGTCCAATTTGCGACACGGCTATGAATGGAGTTCGAGGCATTGCCAGGGAGGTTGAATATACTCACTGGTAGAGGTCTCGTAGGAGTTAGTAGAGATATTCTAGCATGTAGCATTGTAGTTTGCGGGCATTCCTTACCCGCTCGGTTGATAGAATTTCCTGTTGGAAATTTCGATGTTATCTTAGGCATAGACTGGCTGAAAGACAGTCATGCGACAATAGATTGTCGTAGAGGGAGTGTATCTTTTGATATTCCAGGCATGAAGTGGTTCACCTTAGTCAGATCAGTGGCAACTCAACAAGAGCAGGGAGTAGTAACGACAATGGAGGAAGTTCCAGTTCAGAAGGTAGTGGAAGAGTTTCTAGACGTATTTTCTGAAGAACTTCCCGGTCTACCATCGGTTAGAGATATTGAGTTCAGCATAGAACCTGGATCTAACCCGATATCAGATCGAGTTTACAGGATGGCGGATTCAGAGCAGGCCAAGGTATATCAGCACATAGAGGAACTGAAAGAGAAGAAGTTCGTCCAAGCTAGCATATCACCATGGGCAGCACCAGCGGTACTTGTAGAAAAGAAGGATAGGTCATCCAGATTGTGTATTGACTACAAGAAGCTTAACGAGGCAACAATAAAGAACAAGTACCCACTACCCAGGATCGACGACTTGTTTGATCAGTTGAGCAGAGCTAGAGTTTTCTCCAAGATAGATCTTCGTTCACGGTATCATCAAGTGAGGGTTCGGAAGGAGGATATTCCTAAGATAGCATTTAGGTCGAAGTATGGGCATTATGAATTCTTGGTAATGCCATTTGGTTTGACCAATGCTCCAGCAATATTCATGGATTTGATGAACCGCATCTTTATTCCATACTTAGACCAGTTTGTCGTTGTGTTCCTCGACGACATTCTCGTATATTCAGCGAGGGAGGAGAAGCATGAAGATCACCTCAGAAAAGTGTTGCAGGTTCTGAGAGAGAACCAGTTATATGCTAAGCTCAGCAAGTGTGAGTTTTGGACGGATCACATTTTATTTTTGGGTCACATTATATCACAAGCTGGAGTAGCAGTGGATCCCAAGATGGTAGAAGCAGTAGAGAGTTGGCCAGTACCCAAGACCATAGCTGATGTGCAGAGTTTCTTGGGATTGGCAGGATATTATAGAAGGTTCGTATCAGATTTTGCAAGGCTTTCAGCACCCATGACCCGCTTGACACGGAAGGACGTGCCATTCGTCGGGTCGACAGAATACCAGACATCATTTGAGACTTTGAAGCAGAAGTTGATGTCAGCGCCTATTCTTACATTGCCAGTTGGGCCCAGAGGTTTTACAGTATATTGTGATGCGTCAGGTAAAGGACCTGGGTGCGTCCTCATGCAGCATGGAAAGGTGATAGCATATGCATCTAGACAACTTAGGGACCACGAAAAAAATTATCCAACCCATGACTTGGAGTTGGCGGCAGTAGTATTCGCTTTGAAGCTATAGAGGCATTACTTATACGGTAATCGAGTGGACATGTACACAGACCACAAAAGTCTGAAGTACATCTTTACTCAGAAGAAATTAAACATGAGGCAGAGAAGATGGTTGGAATTGATCAAGTATTACGACGTGGAGCTTCAGTATCATCTAGGCAAGGCTAATGTGGTAGCAGATGCTCTTAGCAGGAGAGGCGGCATATTTATGTTGACAACACAGAAGCATATCTTAGAAGACCTTCAGGAGATGGGCATCGAAGTTGTATTTTCTAGTAATATAGGAATTCTGGCAAGTCTACAAGTTCAATCTGACTTAGTAGACAGGATCAAGGCAGCTCAGGCACAGGACCCAAGAATTCAGAAGCTCAGGACAGAATGTGAGTCAGGACTCAGAAAGGATATACAAATCCATGAAGATGGTATACTTAGGTTTGGATAACGTCTATGTGTGCCTAGTGGAGATATCAGACATGAGGTTATGGTAGAAGCCCATAATTTTCAGTATTCTATACACCCTGGAGGGACCAAGATGTACCAAGATATCAAGCATCACTTCTGGTGGAACGGGATGAAGAGGGAGATAGCTAGATTCATTTTCCATTGCATGATATGTCAATAAGTGAAGGCAAAACAGCAGAGGCCAGCTGGATTATTGCAACCACTTCCTATTCCAGAATGGAAATGGGAACACATCACAATGGACTTTGTGACCGGTTTATCGAGATCACCAAGTGGTAAAGATGCTATTTGTGTGATAGTAGATCAGCTTACAAAGGTGGCACATTTTTTTTCTTTCAGAGTAGGGCAATCCACAGAAAAGTTGGCAGAATTATATATGCAGCAGATAGTCAGGCAGCATGGAGTCCCTGTCAGTATTGTGTCAGATAGAGACACCTGCTTTACATCATATTTCTGGAAGAGTTTACATCATAGTTTGGGTACTAAGTTAAGATTTAGTACGGCTTACCATCCACAGACGAACGGGCAATCAGAAAGGACAATTCAGACCTTAGAAGACATGTTACGAGCTTGCACCCTAGATTTTGGAGGATATTGGGAGAGCCACCTGCACTTAGTCGAGTTTTCATATAACAACGATTATCAAGCCAGTATCCAGATGGCGCCATTTGAAGCTCTATATGGTAAGAAGTGTAGGTCACCACTAGCATAGGATGATATCGGGGAGAGGAAGATGCTAGGCCCAGAAATGATTATGCAGACAGTTGAAGTGGTCAAGGAAATTTTGGAGCGACTTCGAGTTGCGCAGGATCGGTATCGTCATTGGGCGGACCAGCATCGTAGGCCGCTAGAGTTTTCTGTTGGGGACCACGTATTCTTGCGGATCTCACCTATTCGTGGGGTCATTAGATTTGGCGTTCGCGGGAAGTTGAGTCTGCGGTACGTGGGCCAATTTGCTATCCTTGATAGCATAGGCGATTTTACTTATCGTTTATCCCTTCCACCTTCGTTACGGGAGGTGCATGACGTGTTTCATGTATCTCAGTTGCGTAGGTATGTATCGGACCCAAGCCATATCCTTGATCATTCTGAACTGGTTGTTGGTACCAACCTGTCTTACGAGGAATAGCCTGTGTCCATTTTGGACCGAAGAGAGAAGATACCCAAGAACCGAACAATTAGCCTTGTTCGGGTACCTTGGGGTCATCACTCTTTAGGGGAGTCAACGTGGGAACGTGATGATGATATCCGATCACGGTATCCGTACCTGTTTGACTCACAAGGTATATCTCTTTCTGTATACCTTGATTGTCTTAACTTCTCATGCTTGTCACCTTATGAGTAGAATTGCTTGATGTCGTAGAATGTTCAACATGGATATGTTACTTACTGTTAGCATTGTAGAATGATTGCTTACCCAAATTGCTTATTCTTGGATTAGTTTAGCTCCGATGTTTCTATCCTGCTTGGATTTGAAATTCCGAGGACGAAATTTTTCTAAGGAGGGTAGAGATATCACTTCCTATTTCCAGAATACGTATTTTAATATGTGTACTACATAAATATATTTATTTAATATTTATTATGTATTATTCTGTATTTAAATTCCTTTAATTTTATGCTAACTATTTTTCTGCATTTTACTTTCTGTTTTTACCTTGTTTTTGGGTTCGGCCTGAGTTGGTTTATTTTCCAGCCTTGGGTGGTTCAACATGAACCCACCTACCACCCCTCTTCATTTAAAACCCCAAAACCGTTCTCTCTCTTCATTTACTCCTTCTCTATTACTTTTCTTCTTCATCCTCCATAACTCTTCCCACCTACCCAGCCGCATAGGCAAGTGCCAACTTGCTTCATGACGGAACTCCAGTATTATTGTTCCATCATCTTCCTTACTTGATTTTAAGTCCCTTTAGTATTTAGCATTTCAATTTCCATGGCTCACTTCATGTAGATCTAAGTTTAATGCATTTTTGGATTTCTTAGGTTTTGATCTAGCTAACTTTGTTATTTACAAGTTTTGATGGTTCCATGTTGTAAAAAATTTTGTTCTACCCTATTTTGAAGTCCAGATTTGGGCTTGAAATTAAGGATTTAGAGAGCTTGAAAACAAAGGCTTCCATGGTTCTATTCTTGGAAGTGGAAAAGAAGAACAATACTTGACTGCATAAGTTTTTATGCGGCAAGTCTCTCTTGGCCGCATGAGCACTGTTATTTCCAGCCGCATGAGATTCTTCTTTCTCAGCCGCATGGGCTTGGTCGGCTGCTCGCCGCATAAGGATCAGTCCTCGAGCCGCATGGAGCTCTTGCCGCATGAGACTCTTCTTTTTCAGCCATATAAGCCCATGTGATTCTCAGCCGCATGAGCTTCTGAAATCCTGGCCGCATAAGGACCCGAGTCCTATATGGCCGCATATGACCTAACTTTAGCTTCATGAACTCTGAACTGTTTCAGCCGCATGAGATTCTTCTTTCTCAGCCGCATAAGCGCATGTTGCTCTTGCCGCATGAGACACAACTATTACCCAGCCGCATAAGGACCAGTTTCTTTGGGCCGCATGGAACTCGAGCTACCTAAGCCCAGTCTTCCCCCTGGTCGTATAGCATTGAGCCGCATACCGCATGACCTGGGTTCATTTAGCCGCATAAGCCCTTATCCTTCCTGGCCGGATAAGCTCATGTTTTCCTTGACCCTATGCGCCCTCATAGTTCCCTGGCCGCATGAACCATTTGGTTCTCAGCCGCATGAGTTTATTATTTTCAGCCGCATGAGTTTATTATTTTTTAGCTGCATGAGTTTATTATTTTCAGCCGCCTAAGCTGTTTTTCTTTGGCCGCATGGCCCATTGCCGCATGAACTCTAACCTATAATGCCTTTTTACTGATTCTTATCATTGATTGACATTAATTGACATTGATTGTGACCTTGACTAATAATTGATCATGCGTTCCTAGTTGGAACTAAGAGACTGGCTAGTCGTCTTATTGAATTGAATGAATGAGACGCGTTCATCTTAACTATGAACTATTGTAATCGACTGGCTGATCCCAAATATTGGTATACAGGCACGTGCAGGCTTCAATTTATTTATTTTCTATAAAAGCAGCATGTGGACTTTATGGTCAAGGCATGATTATTCCGTGGTTAGTTTTGATTGTCGTATTACGCTATGTAAGACCTACAACCTAACCGCACGGGTATCGTTGTAGAGTTGTGCATACCGTACCCTGTACGAAAGTACTCATTCTGAATGACCATGATCCACGGCATGGAATTTCACTTAACATAGAGGCTACTAAGTTAAATAAAATAATGGTTGCATGGAGAGAATGGATTCCTGAGTTCTTACATGACAGCCCTTTTTGGGACTATTAGTACCCGACTGGCCGGCTGGTTCCCACAGATACTGCAAATTTGTCGTACGGACAGGGAGCTGTATCTGCTTATATTATTTATTGTATATTGATGACGGGCATCCCGCTGGGACTCATCTAATTCATGATTGGCGTAATTGATTGATTGGGTAGACTGGGCCTTGCTTGTTTATAGTAAGAATTGAGGAATCCTTATTGCATAATTCCAAGATAACTTGGAACTTACAGTAGCAAGCCGTAGTAGTTGAATGGCCGTTTAAATTGATTTGTTTGTGCACTGTACCTACTCTGTTAACTAACTGAGATGATCAGAATATCAGGACATAACGGACCAATTTCTGTCCTTGTTTGGTTGGGAGGTCGGTTCGAAGTGTCGTGATGTTATGTAAATCCTAGTAGCTAGCAGAGATCTATTTACCATATGTATTCTTATTACTGGTTCTAATTTCTCATATCGTGCACCCTTGCGGTGCTTGCTATTAGAGGTCTAACCACTCTGGTTTTGTATGGCCAGATTTAGAGCCGGTTCCCGATGACTCAACTTACTTCCACCTCCAAGATTGTCAATACTAGAGGAATGTCGTAGGAGGACTCGAGTGGGTTCCTTACTTACCCGTTCGTTTTGTTATTCACTTTATACTTGCCGTTTGGCACCGACTTGTTAGTCAGATTGTCTTGTAATTACTTTTACATAATTGTAACTAAAGTCAGGCTGCAGCTGATAAACAATTGTGTATACTTTGCTACATCATCTGGCTATGTTTTGTAAAGCCAGACATCAAGAACATTTTGACTGAGCGTTTGGGATGCCTTACTGCTTTATCTTACATGTTCTCTATTTCTGTTTCGTGTTTGAATGATTGAAACAATAGATGTGAAGTGACCATAGTGAGACTTTCATGTAATATGCATCCCCTCGTCTTTTAGACAGCATTGGTCGTATTATACGGTATTCATCTACCCGTAATACGTAGCTGGCTGAGTCATTCCTCCCCTCTCCAGTATTATGGTTCTGGGGCGTGACATAGTTCATGTCACGACCCGCACCCACTGTGAGGGTACGAGTGCGTAACAGCGCCCAGCCTACGCGTAGTGTCGGCGGTAGAACGCTGTTCTAAGTCTCTAACTAACCGTCAACTCAAGCAGTATATAATGTACTCATCATGATCAACTCCGAACGGAGGACAAGTATAAGATATGGTGTAACTCAATCACAGTCTAAGCACGATAAGATAACACAGAAATATAACTAAAAAAATTTAAGACAACAATAACTACTGAATCATAACAACATCTTGAACAATCTCAAATACATCTCAAGTCTCAATTCTATACAACAAGCTCTAAATGAAAACTGATGCCAGTCTACTAAACTAAATCCCGATCACTCCTGAGTGTCAGGGCCAAAGGTAGCTAACCCGTCTCCTGGTCCATAAAATGTAGGGCATGTGTCCTCAGGGCAATCATCTGTAAAATTTTCAACAGGTCCAGTCAGGACAAGAACGAGCACATCTCATCTAGAAAACCCAAGTAAATGATAGAGAACTATAAAGCAGTTATAGACAGTTGTATTGATGAAAATGGCAGTTTATATTCGGGTGATGGTAAGAAAGACAATTAAAGTGAAAGGAAAGTAAATAACTAAACAAGAGAAGAATCATAGCAATGAAGACTGTAAAAATAGAACTAGCTGAACCAGGATAATATGGTATAAAGTCCAGGCAGCAATGTAAACCAGTGTAACTCCAATGTAAGTCCAGTACAGGATGAATCTAATACAAGATGAATCCAGTAAGGGACGATTCCAGTTATAGTGATCAAAGATTCCAGGGTGAGTCCAGCCCATACTCTAACAGTGTGTTTTAAAATACCGAGATCGACATGTAAACGGCTGTAGGTAATACGGCACATCACATACCTGGCCGGGTGTGAGATGGCTATCATTCCAGTAGATTCCAGTTGGAAGATTCCAGATTGGGGTATGTCTACATGTCTTACTCTAGTATTTCCCCTCCCAGCAAGTGAATCCAGAATTCCGACACAATGATTCAAGATAAGTCCAGCCAAAATATAATAATACCAGTAAATGATTCTAGTAAATGATTCCAGTTAAATGATTCCAGTAAGTGATTCCAGTAATAAAGATGATACCAGTAATAGAGGCCAGAAAATAAAAGTGTGTCGTATACATAAATCCAGAAATATCCACACGTGTTGTAACAGAGAATCGTATACAACTAACTAGAACTGAAGTACAGTAATTGACAAGTAAATGAGAGACCTATCAGAGAATGTACTCGCCTGCTACTCTGAGAAGAGTAGTATAATATCAGATGCCTGCACCAGAGTCACAATGTCCTAAACAGAGTAATATGGGTCACGATATGTAAAATACAAGAGAATTGAAAGCTACAATGCAAACTACATGATTTCTAAGCCAATCTAGGTCCAAGTCAAACTCTAAGTCAAACCTGGTCAACTGACTAGGTCAAACTAGGTCCAGGTCAAACTAGATCAATCTACAAGGCAAACTAGGTCAATAGGTCACATCTAGACTCAATGTTGACTTTTGGTCAACTCCAGTCAACTACACTAGTCAAACAAGTCTCACTAAGCCTAGCCAAGCCTAGTCTAGTACTCACACATAATCACAAAGCTAACACAAGCCACCAACAAAAAAAAAAATACATATATGCATATATGCACACAATGTATATAATTAACCATGTAGGCTATTGCCTAGCATTCAATGTAGGGTACAAGTCTTATATGCATATAGAGGGTGGGTGTCAAGGTATAGGAAAAATCTATGTGTGTGTTTGATTATAAATGGTTGTTACAGTGAAGGAAAATATGTGTATATACATTACATAGGTGTAAGTGACAGTGCTCAATAGGATGGTGTCCTGTGTGTGATATGTGACAGTGAAACATATGTGTGTGTGTGCATTATAATGTGTGTGGAGTGTGTGACAGGGTAATTAGGATAGCGTGTGGTGAATGTTTGTTTCCTATGTGTTATTGAATGAGATTAGCAACCTAATGACAGTTCAAAGGAAACATAGGAGTTGGCATCCCAATTTGAAAACAATTCAAACTATTCCTCAATGCACCCTAAACCAACATTCAAGTAATGTACATGTAATTGAATCTAACATGACCATGAACCATTAAATCAGTGTAACAGGGGATCAAGTCTCAGGTTTTTGTGTGTATCAGGCAACATGACAGTGGGTTAATATCAGGAATTAATGTGTTCAATGTGTGTATACATAAAAATGGGTCAATACAATGTGTGTGTGTATGTGTATATGTGTCTAGACAGTTAACATCAAGAGTCCCTCATCCCATATCTAAATAGTGCCTAGCAAAGTGCAATGGATTAAAGACAGTGCTAACTTATCATTGAAAACAGTTTTTAAAAAAGAATTCAAATCAGAATGTAAACTCAGTTTTGCATCTCAGTCCATTGATGACCCTAAGCTAACTGTGAGTAGGAAAGACCCATATACCATTCTCAGGTGGAATAAAGGCAATGTGAATTCAGATTTAAATGTCAGTAAAGGAAACATGGCCATTGGCAGTTATACCTAAAGCTAACTGTGAGTGTGTGTCAAATGGAACATGAGTGTGTGGGATTGAAACTAACATGTGTGTGACTTAGTGAAAGGCAGTTCAGATGTGCATATAGGAAAGGGATGATACCATAGCATGTATTCTAATACAAGCAATATAAGGACTGAACAAGGATACCAAGTAATTGAACATGATTAATATGACTGTTCTCAGGAAAAAAAAAACTGTGAGCAATGACAGTTAGTGTCACAGATTTTATGGGAATCAATCACAGGTTATATAGCTTCACAGAAATCAAGAGTTACTCAATGTAGTTTACAGAATTAAGAGATTAAAATCTCAGTTAAGAACAAGGAAGAATCTCAGATTTAAACAGTCAAGCCCCAATCAATATACCTGGCTAATCAGTGAATCACTCTCATTCTCAGATTTAAAGAGTGTCACACAAGGGAAGAAAATCAGGGCATATGCATACTGTTAAGGGTTTAGTGTGTGTGAAACCAAGCAAGTGAAATGGCAGATGATTAAAACATGAAATCAATATCAAAACAGTTAGAAGAACACAGAATAAATTTCAGGAATTTGTGATGTGCAATAGTGCAACATGGCAATGACAGTTAAGTTCATATCAATTAAGCAAAAAACCCATTTCTACTCAAACCTAAACCCCCATTCCCTCACATGCAGTAAGTACCAATGAAATAAGTTTAGCCTAGTATTAAACATCAAGGAAAAGTCAGTTTTAATAGGAACTTAAGTGCAGGTCTCTACCAGTGGAAAAAAATAGGAAATTGAAATTAAACATTGAACTTAACAGTTCACATATCATTCCACCCTCAACAAGTAATTCAAAATCTCAATCAAAGAGCAAAACCCAGCTCTGACATGTAAAACCCAACTAGTAGGTCCTATTCTACATGTGTGAAACAATGCATGACAAATAAACATCAAATTTTGGTTTGCAACAGAACTCAACTCAGGATTTTCGAAACAGTAAACCTGGTATCAGTGGTAAATAGGAATTCCAAATTCGAAATCAAATCTATGTTAAATATACTATTTAATGGTTGGTAAACAATCCTCCACACGTGCACGTGTCCCCAAGAATCCTCTCATGTCACCCTAGAGCCGGACACGGCGTGTCCACGTCTAAAATTACACACAGACACTACACAGTACGCAGCATCGTGCACGCGTGCGTGTCACTCTAGGACACGACACAGGGCACGACACGACTCGTGATCGTGCCCACGTATTCGTCACGTATAGGGCTACACGTACATGCCCCTGCACAGTGTCCTAGACTCGTGTCGTATCGGATTTAGAGCCATGTCAGTGGCCAATACTCACGCGTGCACAGCGCGCGCGCGGCCAGTACGGCCAGTGTGAGGAGGATTTCTCCTCGCACACGAAACCACGCGCACCCAACTTTTGGGAGGATGGTGGCAGATGATGCCCCAAGCCCCTCACCAAAAATGGCGTATCCACGTGTCCTGTATCGGGAGTTATCGACCCCGTGATGCAGGACACAGCACATAATTCAGTCCCCGCGTGTTCGTGTCCCCGTGTGGACACGACATGACACCAAAATTAGGAAATAAAAGCAAAAATCATTAAGCAACCCCTAGAACTAAAATTACATTCAAAAACATTTCAGAAATTTGAACAAAATGTTGGTTGAGGCATTACATCAAACACCTAACCTATCAAATGGATACGTGTCCGATACGGACACGAAACCGACACTAATTGTGCCCAAATTCCAGGGACAGCTAGGGGACTCCTAGATCTAGCCCTAAATGCAAAGAAAACAGAAATTTAAATCAATTTGAGGAGTTTTACCTATATGTGCAAAAAGTTTGGAAAGGCTTCAAATGGAGGATTCCTCCTTGCTATCCAAAAGCTCTCAAATTGTCCCAAGGCTGGGATTAAATTTCACAATCAGAAAATAAGAGGAAATTAGGCTCTAATGTAAGAAACTAGAGTTAAAAAGGAATTGAAATGAGGAAGTTATAGATTGGGGAAGAAGGCTCTTTACCTCTTTCCTCAAACTTGTAAAAATTTAATAAAAGTGGCAAGAACAAGGAGAAGATTATTTATAGGGAAAGGAGAGCCCTAGTGGCTGGTTAAAAAGTAGAAAATTAGGGTTAGGGCTTAGTCTAATGGCTATGGGCCAAGTTGCACTAGTCATGGAACCAATTTCTAGGTCGCAAGCCTATGGACCAATTCACCAATCCTCCTACTCCAAACTTGATCCTAAGTGTCCTAACTTGAGTTGACTTAAGTTAAACTAGGGTCCATACCATGTTAACTAGGTCACCAAGTCAAAGTCAAATCTAGGACAGTCTCTTAAGTCGCAGCTAGTCAAAAGTCAAAATCAATAATCACCAGTGCAATAAAAAAATAATTCAAAGAGGCCAAATGACCAAAATACCCTTAGGCTAAAAATGATAATTAATCATCCTAATGACATGATTAGGCTCTAGGTCATGAAGTCTCTACGGTTTCACTAGCTGCACACCAAAATCACAAGTCATGACTTAAGGCTGTTTTTAAATAGTTTAAAAATAATTAAAAATCACCAAAAATCATAATGTGAAATAAATATCAATAATTAATAATTATAATTACAAAATTTCAAGATTACCCTCATTTGGAAAACTGGGTGTTACAATCCTACCCACCTTAGAAAAAATTTCGTCCTCGAAATTAAGATGATCGCACCTCCACTAGGTCAAACCCCCAGCAAATCAAAGTCGAAGCAACACAATCCTACTGGTCGTGATTTTACGGTCTCGAACAGGGTAGCTACGCTATCTAGGCAATCACAAGCAATATCCTGGCATGTACTAATGGAATCACACAACAAGATGGAAAGAAGAACAGAAAGACAGACCTGCTAACCCGTCACCCGTAGCGTCGGTCTACTCGACTGTCAGCACAGAAGCCCTGCCCCTCTGGGGTGTATCCCTCTGTTGGTACGGGGCACGGTGCCGCGCTACAGGTGGCCTAGCTCCCTCTATCTAATCTATGAGACTCAAGTAATATCCACCCTGATATTCCACTCAAATTCTCTAGGGCACCATCTATATGGTATTTATCCTGCAATCTAATAATCATACCCGTCTATCCAGAACCATGTCACCAGAATCCTTGTCACACCAGAAAGTATGGCTGCGATAATCCATAGAGTCCACAACTAATATACATACATCTATAATCATGGTATTTAAAAATTTTTTATTGCCGCTAGCTTGGTTGCGAAAACCTTAAATTTCCACACCCGAGAAATATATCCAAAATCAGACTCTATCTCATCGCCCAACCAGCTGATATGGCTGTAGAAGACTCTAGATTCCATGACTGAGGCAACCTAGCCCATAATGTTGTCTTGGTAGAAAATAAAGTCAATAATGAATACCAAGAATCAAATTCAACGATGAATAAGGAAGATAGACAGATACTGTCAGAATAAAATTTCGAGATAGTTTATAATGAGATTCTCAAGGGTCATCCCAGAAATCTTCTCAAGTAGTCCTAACTGTGATTGAGTGCCTCTCCGGTAAAGCCTATCTCTCAATCCTATCACAGGCTCGCAGCAGTACAACTAAGTCGCCGTACTACCACGATATCGCACTAATGCGACTCTCGACCTGCATGGGCCACCACTAAAAATGTGTCACGACCTGCACCCACTGTGAGGGTACGAGTGCGTAACAGTGCCCAGCCTACGCCGCAGTATCGGCGGTAGAACGCTGTTCTAAGTCTCTAACTAACCGTCAACTCAAGCAGTATATAATGTACTCATCATGATCAACTCCGAACTGAGGACAAGTATAAGATATGGTGTAACTCAATCACAGTCTAAGCACGATAAGATAACACAGAAATATAACTAAAAAAATTTAAGACAACAATAACTACTGAATAATAACAACATCTCGAACAATCTCAAATACATCTCAAGTCTCAATTCTATACAACAAGCTCTAAATGAAAATAGATGCCAGTCTACTAAACTAAATCCCGATCACTCCTGAGTGTCGAGGCCAAAGGTAGCTAACCCGTCTCCTGGTCCGTAATATGTTGGGCATGTGTCCTCAGGGCAATCATCTGTAAAATTTTCAACAGGTCCAGTCAGGACAGGAACGAGCACATCTCATCTAGAAAACCCAAGTAAATGACAGAGAACTATAAAGCAGTCATAGACAGTTGTATTGATGAAAATGATAGTTTATATTCGGGTGATGGTAAGAAAGACAGTTAAAGTGCAAGGAAAGTAAATAACTAAACAAGAGAAGAATCATAGCAATGAAGACTGTAAAAATAGAACTAGCTGAACCAGGATAATATGGTATAAAATCCAGGCAGCAATATAAACCAGTATAACTCCAATGTAAGTCCAGTACAGGATGAATCTAATACAAGATGAATCCAGTAAAGGATGATTCCAGTTATAGTGATCAAAGATTCCAGGGTGAGTCCAGCCTATACTCTAACAGTGTGTTTTAAAATACCGAGATCGATATGTAAACGGCTGTAGGTAATACGATACATCACACACCTGGCCGGGTGTGAGATGGCTATCATTCCAGTAGATTCCAGTTGGGAGATTCCAGATTGGGGTATGTCTACATGTCTTACTCTAGTATTTCCCCTCCCAGCAAGTGAATCCAGAATTCTGACACAATGATTCAAGATGAGTCCAGCCAAAATATAATAATACCAGTAAATGATTCCAGTAAATGATTCCAGTTAAATGATTCCAGTAAGTGATTCCAGTAATAGAGATGATACCAGTAATAGAGGCCAGAAAATAAAAGTGTATCGTATACATGAATCCAGAAATATCCATATGTGTCGTAACAGAGAATCGCATACAACTAACTAGAACTGAAGTACAGTAATTGACAAGTAAATGAGAGAACTATCAGAGAATGTACTTGTCTGCTACTCTGAGAAGAGTAGTGTAATATCAGATGCCTGCACCAGAGTCACAATGTTCTAAACCGAGTAATATGGGTCATGATATGTAAAATACAAGAGAATTGAAAGCTACAATACAAACTATATGATTTCTAAGCCAATCTAGGTCCAAGTCAAACTCTAAGTCAAACCTGGTCAACTGACTAGGTCAAACTAGGTCCAGGTCAAACTAGATCAATCTACAAGGCTAACTAGGTCAACTGGTCACATCTAGACTCAATATTAACTTTTGGTCAACTCCAGTCAACTACACTAGTCAAACAAGTCTCACTAAGCCTAGCCAAGCCTAGTCTAGCACTCACACATAATCACAAAACTAACACAAGCCACCAACAAAAAAAAATACATATATACATATATGTACACAATGTATATAATTAACCATATAGGCTATTGCCTAGCATTCAATGTAGGGTACAAGTCATATATGCATATAGAGGGTGTGTGTCAAGGTGTAGGAAAAATCTATGTGTGTGTTGGAGTATAAATGGTTGTTACAGTGAAGGGAAATATGTGTATATACATTACATAGGTGTAAGTGACAGTGCTCAATAGGATGGTGTCCTGTATGTGATATGTGACAGTGAAACATATGTGTGTGTGCGCATTATAATGTGTGTGGAGTGTGCGACAGGATAATTAGGATAGAGTGTGGTGAATGTTTGTTTCCTATGTGTTATTGAATGAGATTAGCAACCTAATGACAGTTCAAAGGAAACATAGGAGTTGGCATCCCAATTTGAAAACAATTCAAACTATTCCTCAATGCACCCTAAACCAACATTCAAGTAATGTACATGTAATTGAATCTAACATGACCATGAACCATTAAATCAGTGTAACAGGGGATCAAGTCTCAGGTTTTTTGTGTGTATCAGGCAACATGACAGTGGGTTAATATCAGGAATTAATGTGTTCAATGTGTGTATACATAAAAATGGGTCAATACATTATGTGTGTGTATGTGTATATGTGTCTAGACAGTTAACATCAAGAGTCCCTCATCCCACATCTAAACAGTGCCTAACATAGTGCAATGGATTAAAGACAGTGCTAACTTATCATTGAAAACAGTTTTCGAAAAAGAATTCAAATCAGAATGTAAACTCAGTTTTGCATCTCAGTCCATTGATGACCCTAAGCTAACTGTGAGTAGGAAAGACCCATATACCATTCTCAGGTGGAATGAAGGCAATGTGAATTCAGATTTAAATAAAAGTAAAGGAAACATGGCCATTGGCAGTTATACCTAAAGGTAACTGTGAGTGTGTGTCAAATAGAACATGAGTGTGTGGAATTGAAACGAACATGTGTGTGACTTAGTGAAAGGCAGTTCAGATGTGCATATAGGAAGGGGATGATACCATAGCATGTATTCTAATACAAGCAATATAGGGACTGAACAAGGATACCAAGTAATTAAACATGATTAATATGACTGTTCTCAGGAAAAAAAACTATGAGCAATGACAGTTAGTGTCACAGATTTTATAGGAATCAATCACAGGTTATATAGCATCACAGAAATCAAGAGTTACTCAATGTAGTTTACAGAATTAAGAGATTAAAATCTCAGTTAAGAACAAGGAAGAATCTCAGATTTAAACAGTCAAGCCCCAATCAATATACCTGGCTAATCAGTGAATCACTCTCATTCTCAGATTTAAAGAGTGTCACACAAGGGAAGAAAATCAGGGCATATGCATACTGTTAAGGGTTTAGTGTGTGTGAAACCAAGCAAGTGAAATGGCAGATGATTAAAACATGAATTCAATATCAAAACAGTTAGAAGAACACAGAATAAATTTCAGGAATTTGTGATGTGCAATAGTGCAACATGGCAATGACAGTTAAGTTCATATCAATTAAGCACAAAAACCCATTTCTACTCAAACCTAAACCCCCATTCCCTCACATGCAGTAAGTACCAATAAAATGAGTTTAGCCTAGTATTAAACATCAAGGAAAAGTCAGTTTTAATAGGAACTTAAGTGCATGTCTCTACCAGTAGAAAAAAAACAGGAAATTGAAATTAAACATTGAACTTAACAGTTCACATATCATTCCACCCTCAACAAGTAATTCAAAATCTCAATCAAAGAGCAAAACCCAGCTCTGACATGTAAAACCCAACTAGTAGGTCCTATTACACATGTGTGAGACAATGCATGACAAATAAACATCAAATTTTGGTTTGCAACAGAACTCAACTCAGGATTTTCGAAACAGTAAACCTGGTATCAGTGGTAAATAGGAATTCCAAATTCGAAATCAAATCTATGTTAAATATACTATTTAATGGTTGGTAAACAATCCCCCATACGTGCACGTGTCCCCAAGAATCCTCTCGTGTCACCCTAGAGCCTGACATGGCGTGTCCACGTCTAAAATTACACACAGACACTACACAGTACGCAACATCGTGCACGCGTACGTGTCACTCTAGGACACGACACAGGGCACGATACGACTCGTGATCGTGCCCACGTGTTCGCCACGTGTAGGGCTACACGTGCATGCCCCTGCACAGTGTCCTAGACTCGTATCGTGTCGGATTTAGAGCCGTGTCAGTGGCCAATACTTACGCATGCACAGCGCGCGCGCGGCCAGTGCGAGGAGGATTTCTCCTCGCGCACGCAACCACGCGTGCCCATCTTTTGGGAGGATGGTGGCAGATGATGCCCCAAGCCCCTCGCCAAAAATAATGTGTCCACGTATCTTGTGTCGGGAGTTATCGACCCCGTGATGCAGGACACAGCACATGATTCAGTCCCCGCGTGTTCGTGTCCCCGTGTGGACACGACACGACACCAAAATTAGGAAATAAAAGAAAAAAACATTAAGCAAGCCCAAGAACTAAAATTCCATTCAAAAACATTTCAAAAATTTGAACAAAATGTTGGTTGAGGTATTACATCAAACACCTAACCTATCAAATGGATACGTGTCCGATACGGACACGAAACCGACACGAATTGTGCCCAAATTCCAGGGACAGCTAGGGAACTCCTAGATCTAGCCCTAAATGCAAAGAAAATAGAAATTTAAATCAATTTGAGGAGTTTTACATATATGTGCAAGAAGCTTGGAAAAGCTTCAAATGGGGGATTCCTCCTTGCTATCCAAAAGCTCTCAAATTGTCCCAAGGCTGGGATTAAATTTCACAATCAGAAAATATGAGGAAATTAGGCTCTAATGCAAGAAACTAGAATTAAAAAGGAATTTAAATGAGGAAGTTATGGATTGGGGAAGAAGGCTCTTTACCTCTTTCCTCAAACTTGTAAAAATTTAATAAAAGAGGCAAGAACAAGGAGGAGATTATTTATAGGGAAAGGGGAGCCCTAGTGGCTGGTTAAAAAGTGGAAAATTAGGGTTAGGGCTTAGTCTAATGGCTATGGGCCAAGTTGTACTAGTCATGGAACCAATTTCTAGGTCTCAAGCCTATGGACCAATTCACCAATCCTCCTACTCCAAACTTGATCCTAAGTGTCCTAACTTGAGTTTACTTAAGTTAAACTAGGGTCCATACCATGTTAACTAGGTCACCAAGTCAAAGTCAAATCTAGGACAGTCTCTTAAGTCGTAGCTAGTCAAAAGTCAAAATCAATAATCACCAGTGCAATAAAAAAATAATTCAAAGAGGCCAAATGACCAAAATACCCTTAGGCTAAAAATAATAATTAATCATCCTAATGACATGATTAGGCTCTAGGTCATGCAGTCTCTACGGTTTTACTAGCTGCACACCAAAATCACAAGTCATAACTTAAGGCAGTTTTTAAATAGTTTAAAAATAATTAAAAATCACCAAAAATCATAATATAAAATAAATATCAATAATTAATAATTATAATTACAAAATTTCAAGATTACCCTCATTTGGAAAATTGGGTGTTACAGTTCCCCGTCCTCTTGTCATTTGTTGCCTCATTTATATTTCATGTCTTCTTATTATTATTCTTGTTTATGTTCTGAATTGCTGGTTTTAGTTCTTAAGTGAAGCCTCCCTTGTGGCACTTGCTCTTTCTGGGGTCTGACCCAGCTGGTTTTGTATGGCCAAATTTTAGAGTAGCTCTCGAGGATCTCCCAGCCTTCCTGCCAGATGGTGAACACTAGAAGAAACCCTGACAACGAGTGGGTTTTTATTTTGCTCTTCCGCTCTATTGTAAAATTATTCTTTTTAGGCGTTTAGCCGTCGAGCAAATGTTAGCTCATGTTGCATACTTTACTTACTGTCTGCCTACGGGCTGTAACATGATTAACAAATCCTAGGGTTGATCATGTATGACTGAAACTCTTGCTAGTCTTCGCATTTTGTATGACTATTTTTATGATCATCTGAATATATAATATTTAGGACACCTTACTTTGTATGTCTGATGATCTACCATCTTGTAACATATATTTAGTTGCTTTAGATTGAGACACTAGACTTGTTTTTGACCTTAAGAGACTGATGGCCTGTAGATAAACCCTCATGCATCTAGACAGCCATGACCGTATTGCAAGGTGGGTTGCACTTCAATATATGTAGCTGGCTGTGTCTGTCCTCCGCTCTCCAGTATTCTGGTTCTGGGGCATGACACGATTTAAGTGGTAGCCCATACAAGTCTTGTAAATCAAGATGTTTAGAGGTTTTATCGAATAGATGTCTCAATCAGCACTCGTCCTTGATCTCTACTCGTGTCTCCTAATCTTTCTGAAATCTTGACCTGATCACATGCATGCTTATATCCTCGATCTATCTTGGTCCTTCCTTACTGTTTTCTATGTTATTTCTTCAGTGGCATTATTCCTGGTCCCGTCGATCAGCCGGCAGAGCACCTCCAGTGAACCAGCAACAACCTGGGGACCAAGCCTAGCACTCAGGGGTAGCCTCCAGAGTCATACCTTCCGGGGGTCAAGAGCCACCGGTTCAGCCAGTCCAGCCTACAGAGCCTAACAATGGAGCCCTGGTGGCACCCATCAGGGAATTGCTTACATCATAAGATTGTCGAGGCGATGCCCTACACCAGACAGTACAAGATGCCATGGCAGAGTTGGTTACCAAGGGAACAACGCGGCCAACAACTTCAAGCGCCTAAACCCTCCTTTCTTTAACAGAACTGAAGATGCTATTCCTGCTGATGCATAGCTTCAGGATACAGAGGTTATCCTGGAAGCAGCTAGGATTCCTGAGGATGAGAAGGTGGCCGTTGTGCGCCTACAATTATTGGACTTAGCCCGCACCTGGTAGGCGATGTTAGCAGTTGGATTGGCGACGCCTGTCTTATGGGCGGTATTCAGCGACAAGTTCCAGACGAAGTATTTTGACATAGCTTGTAGCTCGGTATGATCTGTAGACGATATTCATTAATCTCAAGCAGATGGAAAGGACGATCGATGGATATACGGTCGAGTTTTCTAGACTTAGTCGGCTTGCTCCCGCCTTGGTGGCAACTGAATTGGATCGAGCTTAGCGATTCTAGCAGGGACTTCACTTAGAGATCATTATATCAGTGGAGCAGTTTGAGCACCCGACGCTTGATGCCGTCTTACGAACAGCGAAGAGGCATGAGTATACTTATTAGAAGATAGTAGATCGAGCCGGAGGGCGGAAGAGATCTCATGGACAGATATCCCAGTCATCAGCACCAGCCCCGACAGCTAGGGCTTTGACTATTAGAACTCCTAGGAGGGTGACCACAGTTTCATCGGTTCAGCACTCGACACTAACGTATCTTCAGCAACAGAAGCAGAAGCAGTCTTCCGCAATGGGCTGCACTCATTGTGGAAAGCCATGACACGTGGTTTCAGAGTGTCGTAGAGCACAAGGATTATGCTTGGCTTGTGGGGCACCGGACCACAAGATAGGGTCCAGTCCACCTAGAGCCAGTTTATCGGCATCAACCTTAACTAGTCCATCGGTTAGGGGTCCAACTCCAGTGCAGCAGCAGTACCAGTCTCCGAGGCCATTGCCGCCTCAGGCTCAATAGTATGCCCAAGCTCAGATTTAGAACCGGCAGAAAGATTTCCAGCAGAGGGGACCAGTACCAAGAGGACAAGGTCAGGTTATGGCTTTGTCAGTAGTAGAATAATTGGCATCAGGTGAGGTGGTAGTAGGTACCATTCTCGTCAAATCTTTTCCAGCATCAGTATTATTTGATTCGGATGTATCGCATTCATTTATGTCTACACGATTCGCTACATGGATAGGACTGGAGCCCGAGTCATTATCAGTAAGGCTCAATATACTTACTGGTAATGGTCTTGTGGGAGTAGATAGAGTATTTTTTTCGTGTCGAATCATAGTTAGCGATAGAGAGTTTCTCGCTAGATTGATAGAATTTTTGATGGTCGATTATGATATAATCCTAGGAATGGATTGGTTGAAGGATCAATATGTAAGAATAGACTGCCATATTGGTAGGATTATTTTTGGTATTTTAGGCGAACTGAGTTTTTCTTTTCCAGAGGCGAAGTAGAACCTTCTCCACCAGTATTACGGATGGCAGTAGTAGAAGCAGTTCAATTTTCTAGAATAATAGAAGAGTTCTCTGTTGTGTTTCCCGAAGAGCTTCCAGACATGCCACCAGAGAGAGAAATTGAGTTCACCATTGATTTGATTCCAGGAACGGCACCAGTGTTAGAGAGAGTCTACAGAATGCACCATCAGAGTTGGAGATCCTGTACAAGATGATTGAAGAACTCAGAACCAAGGGATTCATTCGTGCTAGTAGATTACCTTGGGGAGCCCCGATGCTTCTTGTGAAAAGAAGGATGGTACGTCAAGATTATGTGTTGATTATCGTACCTTAAATTTTGTAACAATCAAGAATAGATATCCTCTACCAAGGATAGATGATTTATTTGATCAACTCAGTGGGGCAATAGTATTCTCGAAGATTGACTTGCGGTCGGGGTAGCATAAGATCAGAGTTAGAGAGCAAGACATCCCGAAGACAGTGTTCAGATCAAGATATGGACATTGAGAGTTCCTTATTATGCCATTTGGAGCGACTAATACTCCAGCCGTATTCTTGGACCTCATGAATCGCATCTTCATATCTTAATTAGATCAGTTTGTGATCGTGTTCATAGACGACATCTTAGTCTATAGCAAGAGTGAGACGGAGCATGAGCAGCATCTCCGTGTAGTTCTTCAGATTCTCAGGGAACACCAGTTGTATGTGAAGTTCAGTAAGTACAAATTTTGGCTTGATTGTATTTCATACTTAGGTCATATCATCACCAGAGGTGGAGTGGAAGTGGACCCCCAGAAGATAGTGGCTATAGAGACATGGCCAATACCTAGCACCGTCGTAGAAGTTTGGAGTTTCCTAAGATTGGCCGACTATTACCGGCTGTTCGTATCAGATTTTGCTCAGATTTCAGCACTTATGACGCGGTTGACACGTAAGGATGTGCAGTTTGCTTGGACAATAGAGTGTTAGAGTTTATTTGAGAAGTTGAAGCAAAGATTGATGACGACACCTATTCTCACGTTTTCAGATGGGACGGAAGGATTTTTAGTTTATTATGATGCTTCAGGCAAAGGATCACGAAGCTGACGTGATGCATAAACTACTACCTTATCATGTTGCATCAATACGCATCCCAATCCTTAAAAGAATAAACCAAGCCAAGTAATAACCAACCAAGACTAGGCTAGCAAGTCAAGTCCAACTACGGGTCACCTGACAAACGTCAGAGATCTCGTATACGCATACGAAAATACGTATAACGGGAAACGGGAGTGACAACTCTACCCACCTTAAAAGAATTCTATCCTCAAAATTTAATCAAGAGGCTAGAGATGTCAGGGCAGGCTATATTAATCATAAGCAAGCTACGACTAGCAGTCAATCAAGCAATCATTCATGCAAGCAAGAAATTAAAAGCATAAGACATAAGAAAGATATTATACCTTATGAGTCAAACATGTGTGGATATCGCGAGCGGATATCATCCTCACGCTCCCACGTTGACTCACCTAAAGAGTGGTGACCCCAAGCAACACAGACTAAACTAATAGTCTTGTTCTTAAGTACCTTCTCTCTTCAGTCCAATATGGATACGGGCATTTCGTCATACGAAATTTTTGTACCAACAACCAATTCCGAATGATCAAGAATATGGCTCGAATTTGAGATATACCGTCTCAACTGGGATACATGAAACACGTCATGTACTTCACGTAACGACGACGGAAGAGCGAAACGATAGGAGACATTACCTACTCGCTCGAGAATGTCAAACGGCCCTATATACCTAGGACTAAGCTTTCCCCATATGCCGAATCGAATGACGCCACGGGTAGGCGAGATCCTAAGGAACACGTGGTCGCAGACTGAAAACTCAAGGGGACGTCAATAAGAATCGGCCCAATAGAGCTAGCAATTTTGGGCAACTCGAAGATGATCTCTAACTTGTCTGACCACCTCGATTGTCCGCATAACCATCTCTAGACCAAGCATCTGTCCCTCACCTATATCATCCCAAGCTAACGGGGATCTGCACTTTCTTCCATACAGTGCTTCAAAGGGTGCCATCTGGATACTGGCCTGGAAACTGTGTTATAGGAGAACTATACTAGATGCAGGTGATCTTCCCACGAACCACTAAAGTCCAGCGTACAAGATCGCAACATATCTTTAAGAATCTGAATCGTGCATTCTGACTGACCATCTGTCTGTAGATGATATGCTGAACTAAACTTGAGACGAGTCCCCAAACTCTCTTGAAGACTCCGCCAAAAGTGTGATGTGAATCTTGAATCTCTGTCTGATATGATACTAACTAGCACTCCATAAAATCTGATAATCTGTCTGAGGTACATCTCTGTTAGCTGATCCGTCGACTAACCAATTATGAAGAGGAGAAAATGAGCTACCTTCGTGAGACGATCAACTATAACCTAGATAGCATCTCTCCCAGCAGGAGATTTAAGTAACCCAGTTACAAAATCTATGGTAATGTGTTCCCATTTCCATTCTGGGATCGGTAAAGATTGAAGAAGTCCAGCAGGTCTCTGATGTTCAGCCTTAACTTGTTGGCAAACTAAACATCGGGAGACAAACCGGCTATCTCCCGCTTCATGCCATTCCACCAGAAATGCTAACGGATGTCTCGGTACATCTTCGTGCCACCGTGATGAATTGAATACTGAAAACTGTGAGCCTCTGCCATGATCTCCTGTTTGATATCACCACTAGGTACACAAAGATGCCTCACATGTCGGAGTGTACTATCTTCGTTAATGCATAACTCTGCTCTTCGTCCTGCTACACATTCTGCTCTAAGCCACTGAAGCTTAGAATCCGCTGATTGCGCCATCTTGATACTCTCAACTATACTGGACTGAACTTGTATATTGGCCATCAATGCCATATTGGTAGGAAGAACTATCTATTTTCCCATCTTCTGAAGGTCTGCTAATAACTCTGGTTGCGCTGTTAGGAAATAAACTCCAGCTCTTCTGCTCAATGCATCCGCTACTACATTGGCCTTCCCAGGATGATACTGCAGGTTGATGTCATAATCCATAAGTAGCTCTTATGCATCACGTTGGCCTTCCCAGGATGATACTGAATGTTGATGTCATAATCCATAGGTAGCCCAACCACCCCTTATTTCTCTCTCTTTCTTTATTCATTACTTCTTCTTCTTCCTCCATTACTCTCACACCAACCTAGAGAGCTTAGGCAAGTGAAACTTGCTTTATGATGGATCTTCCATTTTATTGTTCTATCTTCTTCTCTATATGATTCTAAGCATCTTTAGGACTTGGAGTTTTCGGTTTGGTCGAATGGATTTTTGTAGATCTAAGTTTGTAGTCTTTTCGGTTTTTTTTGGATTTTGATCTACCAAACTTCATTATTTTCAAGTTTTGATTATTTTATATTGTAGAGAATTCGATTTTACTCAAAATTAACCTTTAAAAAGTTAGATTTTGATTTATTTTGAGGAAGTTATGGCCAAATAAGATTTGGACATCTTTTATGTTTATCTGTCCTATTTCTGACAGGGACGATGAATAGTACTGTCCGCATAGATGCATAGTATTTGGCTGTATAGTGCCGTATAGTGATAGTTCGCATAGCTGTATAGTGCCTGGCCGTATAGTGCCAGTCCGTATAGCTGCATAGTGCTTGGCCGCATAGTGGCAGTTAGCATAGATGTATAGTATCTGGCCGCATAGTGCTTGGCCGCATAGATGCATAGTACCTGGCCACATAGATGCATAGTGCCTGGTCGCATAGTACCAGTCCGCATAGATGTATAGTACCTGGTCGTATAGTGCCAGTCCGTATTGTTGCATAGTATCTGGCCGTATAGTGCCAGTCCGCATAGATGCATAGTGCCTAGCCGTATAGTGCCAGATCGTATAAGTGCATAGTGCCTGGCCGTATAGTGCCAGTCCGTATAGATACATAGTGCATGGCTGCATAGTACCAGTCTGCATAGCTGTATAGTGCCTAGCCGCATAGTGCCAGTCCGTATAGATGCATTGTGCCCGACCGCGCCTCATAGTGCCTATTTTAGCTGTTTTTGGCTGTTTTATGTCCTATTTAGCTGATTTGTGGCCAGAATTTCTTCCAACTTTCAACATAAAAGTTGTAGATTTTTTTTTGGCTTCAAACATATATTACTAGCTTTTTATGCAAGTTTTTCTCATTCATGATAATGTAAAGATAGAACATGATAGTGGTCTGTTAAGGCGCACTCTTAACAAGTAACAAGTAACTTGACATGATAATTCTTGATAGTGACCCGTCGTGGTGCACTCTTGACAAGTAACTTGACATAATAAATCTTGATAGTGATCTATCGTGGTGCATTCTTGACAAGTAACTTGACATGATAATTCTTGATAGTGATCCGTCGTGGTGTACTCTTGATAAGTAACCTAACATGATAATCTTGATATGCTATTACGACGACTATCTTGACTAGCTAAGTAACTCTTATCTTGATATCGTGGGTGTTTGTGCTTGTATAAGCTACATGTCTCGTCTTGTATCATGTCTAGGACATGGATTCCTAGTTACCACGGTCAGGGATTCATACTGAATCTGACTAGGCTAATGACTAGATTGATCAAGTAGTCCATGAAGAGATTTTCCAGCTACAGACAGTCCCGTTATCTGGGCGCTTTAATTGGACTTGTAGCATGCCGTCGAGTAGGAAATATTTCCAGTACACTGTCATGTGTTGCACCTCCAAGTCACCTAATCCAACTCTCTCAACTTGCTACTGGATAACCTGGATTAAGTCTGCAGGGCTTGTGGCTGTTGGAACATCGTAATGCATCTTGTTAGTAACTAGGCTTGTGATAACCCTAATTAGTTAAAGTATCAAGTCGTACTCTTCGTTTGGCCGTGAATGTTGGATGGAGTCCAATCCTGTCTAGTCTTGTCTAGATCCGGTACATGGCTATCTCAGGACATGCTTATTTACGCTTTACTCTTAGCATTAAATGGCTAGAGACCCGGTTCTGTTCTGGCGAAGGGTTACAACTCCGGTCCTTGTTTGGTTTAAGGATTGTAACCTGGCTTCCAGAATAGTTCATCGTCCTCTTGTCATTTGTTTCCTCGTTTATATTTCATGTCTTCTTGTTATTATTCTTGTTTATGTTCTGACATGCTGGTTTTAGTTCTTAAGTGAAGACTACCTTGTGGCACTTGCTCTTTCTGAGGTCTGACCCAGCTGGTTTTGTATGGCCAGATTTTGGAGTAGCTCCCGAGGATCTCCCAGCCTTTTTGTCAGATGGTGAACACTAGAAGATACCCTAGCAACGAGTGGGTTTTTATTTTGCTCTCCTGCTCTATTATAAAATTATTATTTTGAGGCATTTAGCCGTCGAGCAAGTGTTAGCTCGTGTTGCATACTTTACTTACTGTCTGCCTACGGGCTGTAACATGATTAATAAATCCTAGGGTTGATCATGTATGACTGGAACTCTTGCTAGTCTTCGTATTTTGTATGACTAGCTTTATGATTATCTGAATATATAATATTTGGGACGCCTTACTTTGTATGTCTGATGATCTACCATCTTGTAACATATATTTACTTGCTTGAGATTGAGACACTAGGCTTATTTTTGACCTTAAGAGACTGATGGCCTGTAGATAAAACCTCATGCATCTCGACAACCGTGACCGTATTGCGAGGTGGGTTGCACTTCAATATACGTAGCTGGCTGTGTTTGTCCCCGCTCTCCAGTATTCTGGTTTTGGGGCATGACAACCATAAAGGAAGTCAAACTGTGGACTAAAACCAACAATAGCTAACATAGCAATGGTTAGAGAAAACAATAAGTAATACGGATCGAGACTCGTGCACTACCAATGCACTCATCCCGAGAATAGAAAAGACAATAAGTAAGCCACTTGGAGCATAAGTAATTAACATGTGGCATAATGTAAACTGTGGACTTGTGAATTAAATAGAAAACTTGTAACATAGCTAAACTATGTAAGAGAAATGTACATGCAAACATGTACGGTAAGTGAAACATGTGAGCATGTTAGATAACTGAGACTTGTGAGCATGTTAGATAACTAAGACTTGTGAGCATGTTATGTAAATAGGGCATGAACGCCTGTGATAATTATATAGAATGACAATGATAAGATGACTTCAGAACTATTCCAGAAGCCTAGTTACAACCCGTAAACCAAACAAGGATCGGGGTTGTAACCCTTCTCCTGAACAGAACTTAATCTCTAATCAAGGTATAGCATAAGGATCTTGTATAACTTGTGAGTAACGAATAGGACAACAAATAATAAGATGACTTGAGAGCTATTCCGGAAGTCAAGTTACAACCCTTAAACCAAACAAGGATTGGGGTTGTAACCCTTCTCTGGAACAGAACTTAGTCTCTAATCATTGTATATCATAAGGATCTGGTATAACTTGTGAGTACCAAATAGGACAACAAATGATAAGATGACTTGAGAGCTTGACAAAAGTAAAGCATGAACAATAATTTACTGATATAAACATACGGACACTGCCTAGACAAAACTAGACTGGACTGGACTACACCCATCAATCACGGCCAAGCAATGAGTACGGCTTGATACTTTAGATAACTAGGGTTATCACAAGCCTAGTTACTAACAAGATACAGTTTTGAAAAATCCAATCCAGTTACCTGCCCTGCAAACTACCCGAATTATCCAGGCCAAAAAGAAAAGTAAAGATGGATACATCGCCCAGGAGACAAATGTATCCAAGATATAATAGTGGGTACATCGTCCAGGAGACAAATGTATCCTATAGACATATAATGGTGGGTACATCGCCCAGGAGATAAATGTACCCTGCAATACTCGACAGTATGCTGGAAGTGTGCTCATCATGACAGATAGCACTAAATCCATTCAGGTTGGGGCCGGGATAAAGGGCTTGCAGGTAACCGAGAAATTCTTCCCTCCCAATGATCTAGATAATCAAGCTAGTTGTTTAGTCCTTAACATTTTCTTGTTAGATTCTGGGTGTGGCATTCCGCAGAATCCATCCTAGACATGATATACAAGACTGGACAACACAAGAAGGTGCACTATAACAAGCCACAACAAGAAAATATAATAAGCTGGAAGCTAGGAGTGCGCTACGACGAGCCACTATAGAGAAAATATAGAGTGCGCCATGATAGGCCACAATCAAGTAAGCAAGAAAAGACATGTACAAGAGTGCACCAAGATGGGTCACTATCTGGTAAGCAAAGAAGACATATAACATGAGTGCACCACGATGGACTATTATCTAGTAAGCAAAGAAGTATCTTGTAGTGTGAGTGCACCACAACGGGCCACTATCATATAAAGCAAATCATAGACGTGAGGATAATATGTAGAAAGATCTTGACAAAAGGCTCATCATAACATGTGAGAAGGAATAAAGAAAGCAACTACTTGGCATAAAACAATAATTAAATCTGTGCTAGTGTTGAGTGTATAACGGGTGTACAATAATTCTCTAACTATACAAGATCATCAAATCACGTAAAAAATTCATTTGTTAAAGAAACATCAAGTTATTAAGTCCGGTCGTCGCAAATTAGGCTAAGTACAGAAAACATACAAAAAAGATCAATGACATTTCGTGGTTGATTTGCATATGAACACTGATTAAAGTGAGAGATGAAGATTCTTAAAGCCAAGACAAAGATCTACAACTTTCATGTTGGGAGTTGGGAGAAATTCTGGCCATAAATCAGCCAAATAGGACATAAAACAGCAAAAAATAGCCAAAATAGGCACTATGTGGCACTATACATCTATACGGTCTGACACTATACGGCCAGGCACTATACAGCTATGCAGATTGACATGATACGGCCAGGCACTGTGCAGCTTATGCGGACTGGCATTATGCGACCAAGCACTATGCAGCTATACGAACTGGCACTATGCGGCCAAGCACTATACAGCTATGCAGACTGGCATTATGGGGCCAGGTACTACGCAGCTATGCAGACTGGTACTATGCGGCCAGGCACTATACAACGATGCGGCGAGGCACTATACGGCCAAGCACTATACAACTATGCGGCCAACACTATGCAGCTATACGGTCAGCACTATGCGACCAGCACTATGCAGCTATGCGGCCAGCACTATTCATCATCCCTGCCAGAACCAGGACAGATGAACATAGAAGATGTCCAAATCTTACTTGGCCATAACTTCCTCAAAATAAGTCAAAATCTAACTTTTCAAAGGTCAAATTGTGTAGAATCAAATTCTCTACCACATGGAATAATTAGTTTTCGAAAACAAGTAAGTTTGATAGATCAAAAAAAAAACCGAAAATATTACAAACTTAGATCTACAAAAATATAATCATCAAAACCAAAAACTCTAAGTTCTAAAGAGGCTTATAATCATGTAAGAAAGAGTTTAGAACAAACAAAATAATATTTGTCCAACATTTGGCAAGATGTAATTGTCTTAGGTTGGAGGAGAAAATAAAAAGAAAGAAGATGTAGAGAAAGAAGATGTAGAGAAAGAAGATGTAGAGAAAGAAGATGTAGAGAAATAAAATAATAGAGGAGAGAGAGAAGTTTGGGTTTTATACAAAACCATCTCATCTCAAACTAACTAAACCAAACCAAACCAAACCAAACCAAGTTGAACCAAACTAAATTAAACCAAGTTAAAATTAACCAAAGCAAGGCCCAGAAAGACAAGTCAAAATACGGGTCACTTGACAAAGCCCAAAATTCCGTATACGTACACTGAAAATACGTATAACAGAAAACGAGAGTGACAGGCATGCCATCGAAATATAATGGTACACTGGCGATATGCCGGTCAAGGAGAAAATCTATAAGTTGGAAAAATTTAAAATGTTCCGAAAACCAATAAAATAGGATATACAGTACATATTAGTATATAAATACCGATACTGTGAGACGAGTCTCACACATAGAATCGAAATTTAAATACGACTAATAGAATGATGATGATCTAGAAGTGATTAAGTTTAAAATCTAGGCATGGTAAAATAATACAGAATGATTTGTCATGGTTAAATCCTAAATATGATCAAAATCAAAATTTAAGCATATAAAAATAGTACCAAAATAATATAATCATAATTAAATTCTAAATACGATCAAGAATAAAATTGTGACCTAAGTCCAATAAGAAATCGCTTAGGTATAACTAGCATGACCATGACTCAAATTCAAATCATTTAAATGCAATTAATAAAATACAGTCAAAAATTATTTAGGCTTTGATATAGTTGCAACTAATAGGTTCATCAATGCTAAAATACGATAAATATAGAAATGGTACGACTAAGAATAATCAAAACAAAATTTTGAAATTTTGGTTTACTAGGAATCAAATTCAAGAATGAACAAAATTAAATTCTAGAATTGATTTGAAGACATGATAAAAGAATTAAATCGTTTAGGCGCGATTGTGATCAAGATCAAAATTATTCAAAAAGTAGGCCAATCATATACATATGATTATTATCAAGTTTGACATGATCATAATATGATCAAAAATTATTTAGGTATGCTCAAGATCTAATCATAACAAAAAAAAAACAAAAAATTGTCATGGCATGATTGAGTTAATATCCAGACCATCAAGGCACGATCAATATTAGAAATAAAATCTAGTTACGATTAAAATCATATAAAGCAATTTAAGGGTCGTCTAGATGTGGTAATGAATGTAATCAAAGTGATATAATCATAAACAAAATCTAGTGTGTGTATATATATATATATATATATATATATATATAAATATATATATATATATATATATATATATATATATATATATATATATATATATATATATATATATATATATATATATATTAAAAACTGAATAGTTATATATTGAAAACTGAATAGTAATTATAGCAATAGAACGAAAATCCAGCCACTGTTACAAGATTTAGAAAAATCATAAGAAAATCAAACGACAGTTACAAAATAGGATATGCATAAAGGAAATAACTTTACAAACTAAATCACAAGCTCTATAATATATAATTCTCTTATTACTAACTAACTTATCCAAGATCATCTTATTCCACATTTCCTACCCTGACCTAATTGAAAATGTTAGTTCCCAAGAATTTTTAGAAATAATCTAGGTAACCTATCTATGTTTCCCCCGTATATATATATAGCTATCAACTATATACACATGCATCCATAATTGTATATCAACTATCTAATATACATGGCTATCTATAATACATATATATAAGGTATATACATAGTTATCAAAACATAGAACTATTAAAAAAATACGTGCAATACACTATAGTCAAACTATGAAATAGATTGGGCCAATAAGTGTCGAAAGATGGTCCTAATAAATTTCTAGGACAAGTTAAAAAAAATTCTATAGGAAACATATGGTGATATAAAAGATTTCTGTAAGTGAGATTTACTACTAAGATTTTAAATAAGGCTAAGTTCAACAAGATAATTTTCGATAAAGTTGTCAATAGCGATAAGAGATCAAACATGGTATATAACATGGATATAGTCTCAATAGTATCCGAAAACCATACATATATGAAGTCATTTTGCCTAGGGTTCATACTCCGCCAGTATATTATACATCTGGCTGCAGTGAACCATTGGTTCCATGACTCAAATAACGATAGATAACCAAATATTCTATCAACTTTATCTAATATTGATAGAACCACTCAAGAGATCAAATATTATGTTTTTAGGATATAGTCCCAATAATATCCGAAAACCTATAAATAACTGAAATCACTTCAACTTTGGGTCCATGCCTTACCAGTGCGCAACTGGCTGCAGTGAACTCGCAGTCTCCATAATCCAGATAAATGACTGTAGTACGCATCTGCCATGCTATAGTAGGTCGTCGAATATTTCTCAACTTTACCCATAAAAATTTCAAAGAAGTTTAAGAAAATTTAAATGAGTTTCGAAAAGTCCTAATCATGATAGAAAGTGACATAAGTACCTATTCTTTAGATATTAGATCTTTGAGAATCGAGAGATCACTCACTAGTAGAAAGAAAGAAATGACTTAAGTTAAAAGGAGTATCTATTCTCTGACCTTTCCCTATTCAATGGATTGAGGATATAAACTTATGGAATTTATCAAACCTGACTCTAACTAATAGAAATAGTACGATTTCAAGTTGGATGAAAGAATTAAAGAAAATATTTTTGCCTCTAGAATTTTCGAAAATATTTTTGCTTCTAGAAAATTTCTTAAAGGATGTTGACCTATCCCGAAATTATTTTGAGAAAATAATTCCTAAGGGTCAATAAAAAGTTTTAGAAACTGGATAGGCAAATTAGACTGAGTAGTTAGTCTAGAGGATTTATGATAGAATGGTGGAATAGATCAAGAAAGTCAGACTGGAGTAGTCTAACAAAATTATCAAAGGAATTTGGAGGCTTGGGTATATTAGTCATGGATGAGAGGTTTGCTAAAATAGTGGTCAAAACTTCTAAGTTGGTAATTGGCCCAGTCCCTAGAGAATTTTAGAAACTAATATAGATAGGAAAAATAATCTTAGGAAGACACAAATAGTAAATATGTATGACCATAAAATTGACCTAAGCTGTGATTGATCATTACTATATCGCAGGCTCCCAACGGTACATTAATCCTATGCACTACTAGACAAACCTGCGTGGGACATCACTGAAAACATGTCACGACCCGATTCCAAGATTATGGATCCAGTCGGATCATTGCCAGCCTGCACCGTTGTGAGACGACGATAGTAAGCTATATCAATCAGTAGTAACACAATGCAAAACATTCTAAAATGAGAGAATTTAAAAAAATATTAAAACATTTAGAACTGAAAGTCTAACTGAAATCAACCACACAAGCAAGGAAATATTTAAGTTATTACAACTAGTCCTTTATTACAACTTCTTAAACAAAGGAAACTAAACTGCAATACTACTAGTGCTCTTGGGCCTTCTGGTTGGGTTCAACTAACTCCTCAGAGCTCAAGTCAGGTCCGTAATAGGTACTAAAGGGTACCTCTTCGTCATCGTAGTCACCTAAAAATGTTGGTCTCCTGTCAGGAGAGGAGAAAAAAACATATATCCAATTCTAGTATTTTAATAAATAATTAAAAGATACAAAAAGTAGTTTTTAAAATATTATTTATATTTTCTAAATAATAAAAATGAATCAATTTATAATCAGCAATAGTATTTTGAGTATGTAGCCACCTGTGACCGGCTGGAAGAGACAATATGTATACTAGCATTATGCCTAATGCTAGCATACGATACGGCTCAACCCCCATGTGCAATAGGGGTTAACGTGAGATAATAAATAATGGTAACATAGACTTTGGTCACAGGCGCTAATACTACTCCCCAATCCCGAGTCAATAAGTCAATCAAGCAATCAATTGGATCTGAGAGGGATCCCGTGAGTCAAGTGTCGATACAATGTTCCTAATGATGCAATACATTTAATCATTAATTAAAATTCGAGCTTTGAATATTATGAAACTTGTCTTGGTTTTTTATGCTGTAGGTAGAGACAGAAAATACAACCTCAGACTTAGGTCTTGAAACCAACATTAATTAAAAGTCCGGTTTAGAAACCATTCTAAGGGCCCTAGTTCATTTTTATTAATAAATAAATAATTATTAAGCTAACGCTCAATTATTTATTCTAAAATACAAAGTAACCGAAATACTAATTTATAAGTGATAAAATAACCATTTTAATCTTTAATAAAAATTTATAATAAACTATTTATCTATTAGTTACCCAAAATATGTTCATTTAATAATAGTAACTATTGAGAATAATATTATTAATAAATAATTATAATCATTTAATTAAGCAATTTATTCAAAAAATATATTATTTTATTTATAAATCGTATTTGAGAACATATTCAAATATCTAAAAATTATATTTTATAAACCATATTATTTAACACTTTTCTGCATTATACATATATATATCTAAAAACTATATGATTTTTTAATATAATTTGTGAGAAACTATTTTAACTAATAATTCTTGTAAAACATTATTTAATAGAATACTAATTTAATTATCCATAATAATTAATTCTTCTGAATATCCAATTTTTGTAAAAATAATTTTTATTAGTGATTTACAGCCTAATTAACGATTTATACCTATTAAATCATTTATTTAATTACCACACAATATGGTATTTAATTAAATCAATGATTATTATTAACTAATTAACTAAACATAATTAACTAATTATACTAATTTTCATAATTAACACTAATTAATATTAATCATTAACTAATTATCCCAAAGTTGACAGAGCTTTATTCTGTCAACTTGGTCAGACTAAACCTACAGGTTTCTGCCTAATTTCTATTCTATGAAATGGAAATTTTCTGTTAGAAGGACCTATCAGTTGTCTGATGAAGGAGAACCGAAGTGTAGCTTCGGCCTCGGCCTTGGACTCGGATCGGTAAACGAAGGGTGCTCGGAACGTTGGAAAGTCGGTGAAGTGTCGACAGGGTCGGACAACGGCACGGAGGATACCAGAATGGGGGCACGAGTGGGTGTGAATACGGGCGGAAGCGCTGGGGCGCACGCACGGTCGAGCACGGGCACGGGCACGAGGAGCATCGGGGACGCCGGGTTCGGGTGCGCAGGGAATGGCCTTGAGAGGTGTCCACGGGAGCGGGATGGAACGAGAAGCGTGGTGGCAAGATCGATTCGGAGAATGGTGGAGTGAGGAGGGAGATATGTGAAGGTTTTTGTGAGGAAGCAATGGTTCTGGAGAAAAGTTATGTAGGTTTCTCTTTATTCGTACATGAATGGAGAGAAAAGAACGGGTAATGGGGACCGTGAGTGGTGGTGAGGAGTCGGGATGTGGGTTGAACGAGCGAGTAGGTAAAACGGGTTTGGGCATTGGTAGTGGGTTTAGGAAGAAAATAGGAAGAAAGGCTTATGAATTAAATGACTTAAAAGAAGGGATGGGCTTAATTTAATTAACCAAACAAGGCTCTAAATTAAAGCTATAAATCAATCAATTCCAACAATAAAATTATAAATTTTTAACCAACCTTATATATAGTAATAATAATAAATATAATAATAATACAAACTATAATAATTAATATTAATCTAAAATTATACTAATGGAGTTAAAAGCCAAACAACCCTTGCAAATATCCAATTTAAATAATTATCCAAATTTTGGGTTTTACATAACTTTGTTGGAAGCTTAAGTTAAAATTACGTAAATTTTATCTAGACCCTTATCATTAGTCCTATTTGTAACTTAGACTCCTTTATGTCAACTCAGTTGTTTCAATGAGTAACAAACTATCTTAAGCCTCCAATAAAACATTAATTGCAAGATTACCATGGGTTATAGGTATTTAATTAATATATAATCTAGTATATAATTATGGTAATAAAGGATTATATATATATATATATATATATATATATATATATAATATATATATATATATATATATATATATATATATAATATATATATAATATATATATATAATATATATATATATATATATATATATATATATATATATATATATATATATATATTGATAAGCATATAAGTATTGAATTATATATATATAATTCAATTTAGTTCAGTTTATAGAAAGAGGGTATAACTTAATTGAATAAATAGTAAATAAGTAGTAAATATCAAGATAGATTTAAATGAAGGGTATAAGTATATAAGTGTGGAAGGATTACCTTTAATTATTTATATAATATAAATTCTATATAAAGAATCATAAATTATTTTTGGTAGTAAAACTTAATAAGAATATTTTCTATAATATTATTGAACTATCACTTTTTTATGTATATAAGTCATATATTAATTTACTAATGAAAACCATATTAAGTTTTGCCTAAGGTATATATAAATATATAATTAGTATTCTCTTAAATATATGATTGTTAAAAGAAAGATTATTTTCTTAATTAAAACCCTATTAAGGGCCTGTTTCATATATAGGCATGTATGTAAATACAGGTTAGTAATTCTTGGTTTTTGTTGGGTTTGTAGATTTTCATGTGGTCCTTAGCACCAATAGTAGGGTTGGATCTGACCGGCCTCTGACACAGCAGTCTCAGCATAGGTTGGACAACTCCAGGCAAGTATACATTGCCAACTTAATTTACAGTATCTACATGCTATATTTCTTATCAGTCATTCACACTTGATATACTATACACGCTTTACCTCTTCATCATCAGTACACTTTCATAATTATACCAACTGACACATAGACATGATTCACGGATTCACACTGCATGGCATTTACTTGATAATTATGTCCTGTGTACATGTTTGACCGAATTAATGGACTTATTATTTGTTAGAGTTGGATTGGACGTGTCATAGATGCGACATGGACAGTATCATTAGGTGAAAAGGGCAGTCACTAGGCGTATGAGCTCCTTTCCCACATAGTTACCGCTGCCTCATTACCAGAGCTACGAATTTTTTATAGTTACCACAGTTTCCTTATCGGGACTGCAGATATATCATAGTTATCGGAGTTTCCTTACCAGAGTTTCGGATTACACCGTGACAGCGCATGCATACGAACGGCGTCCTCAAGTGCATTTCACGCAGACTCGATAGTCTTTCTAGAAGTAGTAGTGTTACTTCATCACCGGTTTAACACCTGGGTTACCTGTCTACTACATTCACATATTATTTACTGTACTTTATTTCGACATGTATATTATATTTCTTGCTATGTCCCACTGAGGACTTGGTTTTCTTCCAGGTATATGCTGAGATCTGACATAGGATATTGAGGGTTTACTTCTTCAAGATTTTTAGGTATCACTAGATGGTGCCTTCTTATCATTCTTCTACAATATTTCGTATTCTGTGTTTTCATTGTACTTAGATAGATTGTGGATATTTACTTAGTGAATATACGGATTATGATATCATATGTACAGCTTATACGTACTTGAGTTGGACTGGAGTTCGCTTGAATGCGTAGCTGGCCATTGCTACATAGCCTGGTCCCACATATTTTAGGACTGGAGAGTGACATAGTTTTTGTGGTAGCCCATACAGGTCTCGTCTTCGTAAATCGTATGAAGTCATAGTGGTACTAAGTATAGGTGTAATACTACGAGCCTGTGACTAACTGAGAATTAAGATTTGATGATACATCGACAATTAGGATTATAGGTTCTCTAGGGCTCTCCAACATAATTGCTCTCATGACATCTTCTTTCTTGACATAATTGCTTTTGTGTCCCATCTTTCCTATGATTTGACTAAACTCTTCCCTGGTGACCTCTTGAGTAATTCTTCTCGTTCATTGCGATAATTGTTGGAGATACCTTATAGATGGGTCCAGGAAAAGTTCAAAAAAGTATATTTATCCTTGTATTACAAAATCGAGAGTTTTTGCAGCCAAAGAAACACTAGTGAGGTAGGATTCAGATGACGACATCATGGTTACATATATTTCTCTAATTCTACTTGAACCACCTTCTATGCATTTTGGTTGACCTCTTCTCTTATATTTTGCTAAAAAGTTAGTTTGGAAATATTTTATGGATATAGCCAAGATAAGTTCGAGAACCTGTATTATTTGGCGTGACAGCTGTGCACTGCAGCCATCCGTCGTATTATGGAACAAAAAATTTAATTACATCCAGATGCACACTGGCATGATAGTAACTTCACGTGACATAATCACGGAGGTATATGGTTCTCGAGTTTTACCTTCACGTGACATAATTGCAAGATTACCATGCCTTATAGGTATTTAATTAATATATAATCTAGTATATAATTATGGATAATAAAGGATTAGAATTTATATATATATATATATATTGATAAGCATAATTCAATATAGTTCAGTTTATAGAAAGAGGGTATAACTTAATTGAATATATAGTAAATAAGTAGTAAATATCAAGCTAGACTTAAATGAAGGGTATAAGTATATAAGTACGGAAGTACTACCTTTAATTATTTATAATTTAGAAGTTTCTATAATATAAATTCTATATAAAGAATCATAAATTATTTTTGGTAGTAAAACTTAATAAGAATATTTTCTATAATATTATTGAACTATCACATTTTTTGGATGTATATAAGCATATATAAATTTACTAATGACAACCATATTAAGTTTTTGCCTAAGGTATACATATAACTACTATTCTCTTAAAAATATGATTATTAAAAGAAAGATTATTTTCTTAATTAAAACCCTATTAAGGGCCTGTTTCATATATAGGCATGTATGTAAATACAGGTTAATAATTCTTGGTTGTTGTTGGTTTTGTAGATTTTTATGTGGTCCTTAGCACCAGTAGTAGGGTTGGTTTGATCGGGCTCTGACACAGCAGTCTCAGCACAGATTGGATAACTCCAGGCAAGTATACCTTGCCAACTTGATTTACAGTATCTACATGCTATATTTCTTATTAGTCATTCACACTGGATATACTGTACACGTTTTACCGGTTCATCATCAGTACACTGCCATGATTATACCAGCTGACACATAAACATGATTTACGAATTCATACTGCATGGCATATAGATGACTCGTTATGATCTTTGGACATTTACTTGATGATTACGTCCTGTGTACATGTTTAACCAGATTGGTGGACTTATTATTTGTTAGAGTCGGACTGGACGTATCGTAGATGCGACACGGATAGTATCATTCGACAGGGAGGGCAGTCACTAGGCATATGAGCTCCTTTCCCACAAAGTTACCGCTGCCTCATTACTAGAGCTGCAGATTTTTCATAGTTACCACAATTTCCTTAACGGGACTGCAGATATATCATAGTTAGTGGAGTTTTCTTACCAGAGTTCCAGATTATATTATGACAGCTCATGCGTATGAACGGCGTCCTCAAGTGTATTTCACCCAGACTCGATAGTCTGTCTAGTAGTAATGTTACTTCATCACCGGTTTATCACCTGGGTTAACTGTCTACTACATTCACATGTTATTTACTGTACTTTATTTCGATTTGTAGATTATGTATCTTGCTACGTCCTACTGAGGACCTAGTTTCCTTCTAGGTATATGCTGATATCTGACATAGGATATTGAGGATTTACTTCTTTGAGATTTTCAGGTATCACTAGATGGTGCCTTCTTATCATTCTTCTACAATATTTCTTATTTAGTGTTTTTATAGTACTTAGATCGTGGATGTTTACTAGTGAATATATGGATTATGATATCATATGTACAGCTTTTACGTATTCGAGTTGGACTGGAGACCGCTTGAATGCATAGCTGGCCATTACCATGTGGCTTGGTCCCGCATATTTTGGGACTTGGGCGTGACAGTATACCCTGACCAGTGTATTGCGAAGTTCCTTCATCATGTCACGACCCGCACCCTAGAGTAAGGGTACGAGAAGTGGGTACTTCCAGCCTACGCCGCAGTGTCGGCGGTAGAACGCTGTCCTAAGTCAATCATCTAACAATATATAAGGTACCTGTACAGTTTATACTCTCCGAATGGAGGTGACATAACCGAAACAATCTCAATCACATCTAGGGTAGAAGAATAAAAGATAGATAGATAGACAGTAACTCAAAGAGAACAGTAGCATAGATGAAATAAGTCCAAGTGTCTAGGATAACATAACATCCAGAATGTCAACCCAAAATACAATATAAGTCTAAGAGTCTATACATCTCAACATCTCAAAATACAACTCAGAATGTGAGACAAAATGATAATAGAAAAAAGACTGACCAGCTAAACTAGCCTAGACTACTGGGGCAACATCCTCAGCTGCATGTGGATCCTGCTGAGGGTCCACAACATAAGTATCATCTAGTCCTGCTCCATAATAGGTAGACACCAGGGCCTCATCCTCATCCTCTGTAATATTTTTAACAGGTCCAGTCAGGACAGGAACGAGCACAATACATCTCACGCAGTGCATAGTATGATAGGAAATATAAAGCATGCAATAGAGTAAAATACGGAAAACGCTGAAAGAAGATACATGTAGTAAAAGAGATAACTGTAATAAAATATCTACTATAATAGAGAACTAGCAGTGACTAGTGAGTCAGAGTAAAATATAGACATGTGAATGGCATAGGAGATTCATGACTACAGCTAAGAGTGATTCATGACTACAGCTACTGGGGTAATATCCACATGACTATTTCTACTCCCCCATCCCCAATCAATACATAAGGATCCGTTCAAGTTATGTTAAGATTCGTGATAAGCCCATAAATGGGAGATTCATGAGAGGCCCTATGAACATGAGAGTACATGAGTCATAAGCGATTCGTGAATCTATGAAAGCATAGAGATACATGATGATTCGTAAAAAGCACAAACATGTTGTATCTGATGCTCCCAAGGGAGATAACATCTCATAAAAAGATCCATATAGTACCAATCCGTGATAACAATCGTGTCAGCATCAAGTAAAGTAATCTAGAGCAAGAATATAAATCCTGGCAAGTATGAAACGGTCAGAGAATGTACTCGCCTGATAACTGAATGTCTGAAGAGGATATACTGCCTGAGAAGAGATGTATGGCTCCTAATCAGAGCAACACAAGTCACAATGTATCCACAATGGTAAAAATAGAGTATATAATATATACTACATGATTCTAGGTCAATCTGGTCAAAAGTCAACTCTTGGTCAACTCAACAGTCAAACTAGGTCACAGGAAGTCATACTAGGTCACAGGGAATCAAACTAAGTTAAATAAAGACAAACAAGGTCAAACAAGTCAAGGTTAGTTAAATCTAGGTCAAAGTCAACTCTTGGTCAACATTCTAATCAAACTAGTCAAATACTAGTCAACATGATCAATATAGGTCAAGTCTAGGTCAAATTTAGACTAACTAAGGTTTTGGGTCAAACAAAGACTAGTCAACAAGGTAATCAGGTCAATCTTGACTAATGGTCAACTTCTAGTCAATACTCCATAAGACTAACTCAAACCATGACACAACCTCTAAGTATTCCACTTAACCCCATACATATCTTAATCTACATAGGACTATCCTCATAATCCATATGGTTAACCTAATCATCTAGTTAGGGTTTAGTCAAACTTTAGTCAACTAGTCCCTCTATGTTCATCCAAGCCATTTCTAGGTCAATGTTGACCTATAGTTGACTTTGGTCAACAATGGTCAATAATGGTCAATTTGCTAGTTAAACTAGGTCTACTAGACCTATTGGTCAAGTCTAAACCTACTAACCATAGGCCATAGGCCCATGTATCTAGGATACCTTATATAGGTATCTATATCTATATAAAATATAAACCTACCCATATCTATACATATATATATATATATATTCAACTATATAGTACCACATATATATATAATACCCAATTATATATATAGTACCCACATATATACACAATATATATATATATATATATATATATATATATATATATATATATATATATCCCATATATACACTCAACTATATATATCAATATATATATTTATCTACATAACCTATATATATATATATATATATATACAATCTACATATATAGAGAGAGAGAGAGAGAGATCAATAGAGAGAGAGAGAGATGTGAGAGAGAGAATTAGAGAACTGGACAGGAGGGGGGTGTTCCAGATTTCTGGAAACAGAAATCAGTCCCCCCCCCCCACAAACACAATACACACACATACCTATATATATACATATATGTATATACACATATACACACATGTATACACCCTCAAATCTCACATACACACACATATATACATATACATATGTATACAACACTGAAATATACAAATACATGTATAAAACATAACAAAAATCAAATCGAAATTCATTTCTGAAAACTGGGAAAATATCCCAAACTCTGGAAAATGGACTGTGTACTCGAAAAAGGGTAAACCCGATTTCGTGTCCAAAACCTAACAAAGGTGTCCAACCAACGGTTGGTAAGTGTTGCCCCAAGTGTCCTCTAGTGTCTAGGGGGCCTGACACGACACCATGACACAATTTGACGTGTCCACGACTCACAAACCCGATACGGGTAAACACTGATACACACACACAACCACAGTGTCGTGCACGTGTGCAACTCACCCTAGGACACGACACATACGCACACGTGTCTCATGCTCGTGCACGAAGGTGCGCCTAGGGTAGGGTACGTGTCCAACACCCTGCACCGTGTCCACGTTGCTCCAGGACACGATACGAAGTCCGTATCAGTCGTGAAAAACACGACTGATACGCGTCGTGCACGCGGTCAAGTGTCTCGTGTTCACGACACAGGATACGACACACCACGTGCTCGTGTCCATGTGTTCGCCACATGATGGGCTACACACTCGTATCACCACGAGGTGCCCAAGTGTCGTGTCCATGCGACACGACACGCGCGAAGTTGGCCCCCGCGTGCGTGTGTGTTGACAGTGCATGACCAGTGCACGTGTCCGTACGTTCTCGATACGACACAAACGCGTCTCAAACTCGAGGGGGGGCATGTCAGAGGTTGCCCCCTCCTCTGTGTCAATTTTTACGTGTCCACGTGTCCTACAGTGTCCGCACTAGGTGTCGAGTAGTAGGGGAGGCTGTATGCCTCAGTGCGGTGTCCTGGCAGTGGGTTCGTGTCGATTTTCGATACGAAAATGACACCGTGTCATGTTCAGTCAAGTAGGTATAAATTATACTAGTCTAGGGCTATAAAAAAATGTAATTAGTTCTACATTATAACAAAGTTTAATCCTTTGTGGTATTTCATCAAACAAGGGTTAATAGTCTAGGATACGTGTCCGATACGGACACCAAACCAACCCTAAATTTCACCAAACTTGACCCACAGTTAGGGTAGACCTATATGCATGCATTTATAAATAAAAAACAGAGTATTAACTAGGTTTGAGGGTATTACCTATTTGTGCAATTCTAATAGAAAATCAATAAAGAGGGGGTGTGTTTTCTTCCACTTGGTGATGCCCAAAGCTCATAAATTCTGGTTTGCTAGCCTCCTTTAGCACCCTTGATGTTGTAGGGTCCCAATACAAAAGACTAGAGGTGATTTGGATCAAAAATGATCAAGTTGTGGAGGTTTGAAGAAAATGGAATTTTGTAGGATTAAAATTCATGTAAAAATAATCATAAATGAATACAATGGATTATATAGGAAGGTGTAGGGCTAGGGGGTACCCCATGGCCGGCCATGGCAGGGGGGGTGTCCTAGGCTTTCCTTCAAGGTGAAGGCAAAGACTTTCATGCCAAAGGGTTGATATTTTGAGTGATTCAAGCAAAATATCATATGTATAAATATCTAGATATTTATCCTACTTTAATCAAAGACTAATATCTATCCTCAAGCCTCTAGATTAGTAGCTAACCTCTAGATTAGTGCTAAACTAGGTTAGGGGCTCTCATGACACTTAACAATAATTAAATAATAATAAAAACACATAATTACAAATACTTCCAAATAAATCCTAGAAAATTACCAAAATACCCTTTAGGCTAAAAAGTGCTAAAATGGTATCCTAATCACTTGGTTAGGCTTACATGGTCATGGTAGTCTCTAGGTTATGAAATCTCTAGAGTTTACACTAGGGTTATACTAGTAAATCACAAAGTCATAAGTCATGACTTAGAAATAGTTTTAATTACACTAATAATCACCAAAAATCATGTCATGACTAAAACACCATTAATAAATAATAAAAATAATAAATTTTCAAAAATACCCCAATTTTAGAAAACTGGGTGTTACACATCAGCCCACTGAGTAGTACCCTGACCAGCCCATTACAAAGTCCCTTCGTCAGCCTGCTGAGGCGGTACCTCGTCAGTATGCTGAGGTGGGCTTTCGGGAACATTCTGAGGTTGCCTGATATTATGCCTATTCCTACGGAATGTCATGTCGCGGCCTAATAACGCATACTTGATAATCTTTTGGCATAATAATAGAGGGGTTGGGGGCCGGATATGCTTGCATATAATCCAAATTTTTTTGTAGTTTCCTTCTCCACGTATCAGGTTTTGGATTTCGATTGCTTGCATAATATTAGGAGCCTGACATATTAAGACGACCAATTAATTCATATAATACAGCGACCCTTCTGACAAGTACCCTGACCAAGTAAAGTGGATCTTTAAATTATTATGAGAAGATCAAAACTATTTCTTATAAGAGGTTGAAGTCTGCAAGCCTTTATATCAAAGCTTGTGTAGAATTCGACGAGCCTTCAGATTGAAGATCGTGTATACGAAGTCGACGAGGCCTTCAGATCAAAACTCGCAAGTGTAACTATTTGTTATAATAGTGGATAAAACCGGAGAGAGTTCTGGGACTAAAGCGCCTCACGGAGGATACTTGGATACATCATGTGTTGGTACTAGTGCCTCATTTTTGGCAATTGAATTTAATTTGTCTATTCGTATTATTTATAATTGTTCTTTAATTATAAAATAAACCCTATTCACTCACCCTCTAGGGTGTTTTCAGGATGGACGTAGTATGGTCTAGCCCCAAAAATGGGAGCAGATCATGACATCTCTCGAAGTAGTCCGTTATTGGTGGGGGGTAGAAAGTTAATGGCTTGTATCTTACAGAAATTATATTACATATCCTAGCGACAACTTCATCTGTTAATTGGCGTCAATGTTTAGGGCATGCTCCATTGCGTATTCTATAAAACGTTCTCCCAATTTTTTTTTGCAAAGTTTTGTGAAGCATGTATTTTTGAAAAGCAACATCGCTTTATCTTTTATCCTTATTTATCTAGAAGCAATGCTCCACTTTCTCTAGTATAGTATAATACTTGGGGACCTTATAAAACTACTAATTTATTTGGTTTTCTAAATTTTTCTACTTTTATTGATAATTATTCTTGCATGATTTTTTTGTATTTACTTCATGATTGATCTTAAACTTGAGCTTTTTTTTGTTCTTTTATGGTCGCAACTAACACACAGTTTCCCACCAACATTAAACTCATTTAGACTAATAATGTTTGGGAGTTACGAGTTGCGACTTTCAACATACATATTCATCGCATGGTATCGTTCATTAGACTTCAAGATCTTATTCCCATAATACAATAATTTTCTTGGAGCATGTATAATTTCTCTTTATTTTAAAAGATCTCGACAATATAGGAAAATGATTATCTTATTTTATGTTAATTATATTCTTTTTAATGGTGATGATACAGATGTGATTTTTATGATTAAAGAACAATTTTTCTCTCATTTTTATATCACGGATTGGGTGTTCTTTATTATTTCTTGAAATCGAGGTTGCTCGGCGTAGTGATTCTCTTATTTTATCTCAGAAGAAATATTGTATGGTTATTTTGCGTGATGCTGGCTATTTGGGGTGTAAGCCTGCTGATACTCCTATTGATGTGAATATAATTTCTCCTCTCTTAGTTGCACATATGACTTTTTGCTATGTACACAGTCCTGATTACTATATATATGCATCTTGTGGGGAAGATGATAAATCTTACTCGCAAAGTCATTTCATTTTTTTTAGTACTATGAGCCATTGCATGCATTTTCATCAAGCGTCCCATCTTCAGAATGTTGAGTGTATTCTACATTAGCTGAAGAAATCTCCTAGACAAGGCCTCATCTGTCATTCTTCTTCTTCTTCTTCTTCTTCTTCTTCGATCGCTTAGGCAAATGCTAACTATGTTGGTTCAATGGATGATTTTCATTCGACGAGTGGCTTTTGTACTTATTTTGGTGGAAACCTTGTTACTTGGTAGAGGAAGAAAAATATAATTATTTTTTGATCTTCTGTCGAGTAGAGTGACGCTTGATGGCTCATGAGGTTTCGGAGGTCACATGGTTTAATAGCTTACTTAAATCTTTGTGTTGCTATCTCTTCTCCTATTGTTCTCTATTGTGATAACCATAAAGCTTTTCATATTGATGAAAATAAAGTCTTCCATTAGTGCACCAAGCACATTGAGGTTTGTTGTCACTTTATTCGAGAGAAGTTCAAGCTTTGTGACGTTGCTATACAACAAATCGGTGAAGAAGTTTGTAAGGAGTTAGTATATCTCTTTATTCTATGAGTGGATGCTTCTCCGGGTTGGATTCCAATTGTCCCGTAATTTTTTTTGTCAGAATTTTTCACGTAAAAGTTTGTGCTTTTATTGTGATTCTAGCATATTTGATTTGTACGTTTTTCTTTTGTCCACATCAAGTCCTATCGATTTGGAGGAATTCATTTTGCATTTATTTTTCCAACAGTGCCATATATTAATAAATATTTACCATTCTAAAAAAAGAAAAAGAAAACCAGTGTATTTGTATAAATAAATAAATGGGTTTAGGAAGGAAATGAATAGAAGAGAGATCGGATGGCCCTTAACTTTGGCAGGGTGTAAACATCTAATTTCATTTCATTTATTTTTGATATTTTTTAAACCCATTACAGATATTAAATCCAAAATTTAAACCATATTTCATGATACCAAGTGTGAATCACATATCTATGACCAATTGTTACTCTTGGTCTATAAGCCTAAACCATATTTTATGATACCAAGTGTG
>JANAVB010044620.1:8262276-8309776 GCA_029216955.1 Iris pallida | reverse complement strand
AAGATCCGCAAGTTACTTAGGGGGCTACGGAAGATCTGGAACCCTAAGGTAACGACTATTATAGAAGGCAATGATCTCACCAAAATGTCTATAGAAACTTTGATGGGAAAGCTGATGACCCACGAGCTCGACCTCAAAGACTTCGACGAACCTTCTCCAAAGGCAAAAGAGATTGCCCTAAAATCTTATCATCGAAGGACTGATCCTGAAGAGACTAACGACGACAATTCTGAAGGTGATGATCAAGCTCTTCTAGATCGCAACTTCAAGAAGTTCCTTCGTTTCAATAGAAGAAAGAAGGAACAACAAGAAGACGACGAGGAAGAACCAACGTGCTACGGCTGCAAAGAGACTGGACAAGTTCGAAAGGACTGCCCTTCGCAAAGAAAGGTAACAGATATGAGAAGCCCTACAAGAAGTCTTCTTCAAGAAAGTAAGCCAATACTAGTATTTGGCATGAAAGCGAAGCAAGTGATTCTGAGGAAGAAGATTACTCTTCTCAAGACACCGCTAATGTCTGTATAATGGCAACATTTGAGAAGATAACTAGCGAAACTCTTGATGACTTTACTTTTGATGAACTTGGCGATGCTTTTAATGACTTACTAAATGATCACAAGAAAGTCATTAGTAAATATAAGCATGCCAAGGAGAAAATCAAAGGCTATGAAATAGAGATTCAAAATCTTTCTTCTTTACTTGATAATGTTAGAGACACTCGACCGACGGAAGTCACTGATGAGGTGCCCAAGCTTAAGTTAAGCTTACATGATGCCGAAGCACTTATTGAAAAGCAAACACATGAGATCTCAGCACTCAACAAAGATCTTGCTGAAGAAAAGAACAAACACAAGATCTTTATTGCTAAGATTGATGGTCTAAATGCTAAGTGTAATGAACTGAATACTGTCTCTAAGAAATTAGAGATCAGATTGGGAAAATAGGTTGCTCAATCTCAAACCCAATCACACAGTCACAAAATACACACAAAATACAAGACCACTCATAATAGTAAAATACGTCACCCACATGCAGCACATAACCATGCTTATATGTATACGTACTCCCATGCAGCACGTAAACCACGTGCACATAGACATCATTCTCAATCTACGCATAACTTTTATCCTACTGCTACACATAGTCACTATCCTGCAAACTATTACCATACTGTACATAGACATAACTATTATCCTGCTGCTATATATAGTCACTATCCTGCTGTTCCACACAACTATCACCATACTACATATAGACATCACTATCAACCTGCTCCTAACATAAATAGGCATGCTACTTGCACATACTGTGGATTACATGGTCATATCTCACCACAGTGTAGAATTAAGAAATTAGTTGATATTAATCTATATGCATGGGTACCGAAGACTAACATTTCAGGACCCACAAGAATTTGGGTACCAAAGGTCACATCTACTCGTAATGTAGGTGGACCTTCCCTCCTCAACTAAAAGCAAGTGGATTCTCGATAGTGGATGCTCGCATCATATGGCGGGAGACGCAAATCTTTTCGTATCACTATCGATGAAGAGGAAAGGGTACGTATCCTTCGGTAACAATTTAAAGGGCTACATCATAGGTAATGGTACTATTGGTTATCCTCCTTCTCCTGTAATAAAGGATGTCTGCTTAGTGACCGAGTTAAAACATAATCTGTTCAGCATAAATTATCTTGCTAATAATGGATATGATATTGACTTTGGACAAAATAAAAGCTATATTTATGATAGGTCAACGAAAGACATTGCTTTTGAAGGGATAAGAGAAGATACCATTTATATTTTCTATCTATCTAGAATACTAACAGTGCAGGAAGATGCCTCTACGCCCACAAGGATGAGAGACTTTTGTGGCACCAGTTTCTTGGTCATGCCAATATGGATACTATATCCAGGCAATCGACAAAGAAGCTAGTAAGAGGCCTGCCTGACATCACATTCAAGAAGGAGACGGTATGTGCCGAATGTGAACTGAATAAGGCAACCAAGTCTTCATTTAAATCCATAAATACTGTAATTACTACTAGACCCTTGCAATTACTGCCCATGGACTTATTTGGTCCCAATAGAGTAGCCAGTCTTGGTGGAAAACTCTATGCTTTTGTTATAGTAGATGATTTTTCAAGATTTACTCGGGTTTTCTTCCTTTCAAACAAAAGCGATGCTATTTCAGTTTTCAAAATCTTTGACAAAAAGGTCCAAAACGAAAAAGGTTACATGATTACTCGAATTTGGAGTGATCATGGAGGCGAATTCGAAAATTCCAATTTTGAAAAGTTTTGCTTAACAAATGGTTTTGATCATGAGTTTTCTTGTCCTCGAACTCCTTGTCACGACCCGCACCCCCTGTGAGGGTACGAGAACGTAACAACGCCCAGCCTACGCCGCAGTGTCGGCGGTAGAACCCTGTCCTAGGTCAATATACATCTAGCAATATAATACTAAGCAGTAAATGAACTCAATCACAACTAAGGAGGAAGAAAACACGATACGATATAGAACTCAAGGAAATACTGAAGATAGAAAAGTCTAAGATAATATCCCAGCAAATATCCAGAGTACATATCTCAGCTACTGAATAAGAAGAATATATATACAACTCAACATCTCTGAACAGAAGTAAAATCTAGCTAAACAGTCTCAAGACAACATGAAAATAAGATAAGGCCTAACTAAACTAGTCTAGGCAGTGGGGTGATGTCCTCAGCTAAAACTGTCCGAAGAAGGTATCCTCCCAGGCCTCCTCCTCGTCCTCTGTAATATTTTCAACAGGTCCAGTCAGGACAGGAGCGAGTACAGTACATCTCAACAGTTCATAGCAGGTTAGAAAATATAATCATGCAGTAAAGTAAGATATAGATACTGAAAGAATGCAGTATGTAAACAAAGAGAGAAAACTGTAATGGAAATACCTACTATAAGTAGAGAGCTAATAGTGACTAGTGAGTCAGAGTAAAATATAAATATGTGAATGGCATAGGAGGTTCATGACTACAGCTAAGAGAGTGATTCATGACTACAGCTACTTGGATAATATTCACATGTCTATTTCTACTCCCCCAACCCCAATCAATACACAAGGATCCGTTCAAGTTATGTTAAGGTTCGTGAAACTTCACATGGCTCATAAAATGAGTGGTACGTAAAGGTGATTCATGGGGGCTCTGTGAACATGAGAGTACATGTGTCACAGACGGTTCGTGAATCAGAGGAAGCATAGAGATACGTGATGATTCGTGAAACGCACAAAACATGCTGTATCCGATGCTCCCGAGGGGGATAACATCTCATGAAAAGATCCATATAGTACCAATCCGTGTGACCAACGTGACAGTATCAAGTAAAGTAATTTAAAGCAGGAAAATAATTCTAAACAGGATATGAAATGATCAGAGAATGTACTCGCCTGTATCTGAGTGTCCGGTATGAAACGTACTGTCCGAGGAGTGGTGTCTGGCTCCTAATTAGAACAACACAGGTCACAACAAGTCCAGAATAGTAAAATGGAGTCCTACTATGCATTCTACATGATTCTAAGTCAATCTAGGCCAAAGTCAACTCTTGGTCAACTCTGGTCAACCCTAGAAGTCAAACTAGGTCAACCTAGTCTAATCAAGTCTAAACTCAACTATCTAGGTCTAACAAGTCATGCTAGGCTCTAACAAGTCTATACTAGACAACACACAATATTCCAAGTACCCATTATACCTAAGTATACACATTATATATATAGATACAAGTATTGAATTAACACTATACATACCTAGGCTAAATACTATATGTACATACAAATAGACATACATTTCACACACATATATATAGGCACATTACACCACATATATGTACATAGATATATAATATACACATGAATATGCATATGGAGAGGGAAGCATGTGTGGTGTGTGACAGGACAATACAAGAAGGCTATGTGTGTGTGTATACTTGTGTGTGATGAAGCAAAATGCAGGAATATACATCAGCGAAGAGTGTTTCAAGGAGAAGTGTATGTGTGTGTACTGGTGTGTGTGTGATCAGGTATTAAGTGAGAGTGCAAACAGTGCTAAAATGTGTGCAGGAATTTAAATGTGACAGTGAAAGGGAAATAAAACAGTGTGTATAACTGTGACAGTGTGCAGGAAGCAGTAAAGAGAGGAACCTGTGTTAGTGTATGTGAGCAGTGGTGTGTTTGTAGGCAGTAAAAGTCAGTGCAAGAAAAGGGAAGCATGTGTGTATACAAGTGTCTACAAGGATTCATATGTGCAGGAAAGTGAGACAGTGATGGAAATAGGCAAACAATATATATATGCAGGAATCAACAGTGAATCAGACAAGGAAATTAGTTAAATACCAAACTCAGGTTTTTACCAACTGGAAACTCAAATCAAAAAGGAAGAAAGGAAGGGAAACCAATTCATTGCCCCTTCCAATCTCAGGTTTTACATAACCAAATGACAGAACTCAACAGTGAACTACTCACTGAATTCTCAGGTCAAGTAGTCTCAGGTTTGGCAAGGAAATCAATTATACAAACTCAGGTTTTGCAAGAAAACATAGAAATCCTAATCTCAGGTTTTTAACAATAAAGCAAAACCAAATCCCAGTTTTATCTTCAAAGCAAATGTCAGTTGAAACATACACAACAGTGACTATATATGACAGGGAACATGGCCTATTACCAGGCTATACAAACTGGAGCTCAAACATAGTAGAAAAAGGAAAGGAGATCAATACATAGTCCTTTCAATCTCAGGTTTGAAGAACCCCAAACAGTTATTAATCTCAGGTAAAATGTTATTAATCACTTCAAAAATAGGATCTCAAATGTTAGGGAAAATGGAAAAAACAAATATCAGCCCTTTGTATCATAGTATCAGTCCACAGTCCAAATTCAGTAAAACAGGAATCCAAAAACAGTTTTAATATATTCTACAAAACAATCTCAGATTAAACATTGATTGACAGTTCAACCAACTCATGAATCATACATAAAAACCAAATAACAGATCCCACAATTAAATCTCAGGTTTCATAGAGTAAAGGATATCAATTTCTGTTGACAGACCAAAGAAGTCAACATTGACAGTTAATCATGTCTTAAACATTCATTTAAAAGAAAGGGAAGCAGTTCATAATAGGATAATACTTTCAGGAAATACAGTGAATCTCAGGTAAGTAAAAAATGAATTAATGTATACATTCTAACAGTTACCAGCACAAAGAAATGGATTAACATGACAATTTATCTTTAGCCATTTAGTTTAGGACTTATCCTTAAACAATTATCAAAACCCATAGGTCAAATGACTTCTCAGGTTTCAAAATGTAGCTCAACCCATTTCCCTTTTTTTTAACAGTTAGCATTCAGTTAACATGAATGAGGGAACTCAGGTATTAGAACACAATAGTTTTCGAAATGAAAATCAGTTCACCTATTCGAACCCCATGTCCAAATTCCCATTAACCCACCATAAAACCAAATTGAATCGAAACATTTCATTCACATATATTAACAGTCATGCGGGGGTATTAAACAGTGAGAAAACATTACAAAACAACTGAGAATTTAAGTTTAGGAAATGGAAACCATGTATCAGACAATTGATGTCAGCTAACAAACCAAACGACCCAATTCGAACCATCCTTCTACATTAAACCCAACCCAATCATGTAAGCTAATCTAATATAGTTATACATTATATTTTGGATTAATTTAGCCAAATTAAATATGTGTTTAAACATTAATCAACTAAAAGAACACAGAGACACAAAACAAAACAAACTGGACAGCAATCATCGTGCACGTGTGCCGTATCCTCGTGCACACGACACGAGCCAAACCAGGACACGAGATCGTGCACCTAGGTTCGCCACACATAGGGCTTAGTGCCTAGGACCCTGACACGAGCCAACGTGTCGCCGTGTCCATACGGGAAACCCGTATCAGAGCGTGATTCCTGTGCGCACAGTTCGTGCACGAAATCAGTACGTGAGTGATTACGTGTCCGACTCGACACGAAGAGTCGTAAAATTTTGGGAGTGACTTGTCAGTCACTGCCCCGACCTCCACACCAATTTTGATGGGTTCACAAGGTCTGTGCAGTGAGCACGACACGCGTGGCAGCAGGGTACTGCTACCGTACGGGAACGTGCGTGTTCACGTGTCCATGCCGACACGATATGACACAATAATCACATCAGTCAACCAAAAATCGACAAGCAAGACCAAACCCTAATTTCTATTCAAACACATTCCTAAAATTCAACCGAAATGTCCTTCGGGACATTTCATCGAACACCTAGGTCTATAGGCTGATACGTGTCCATTTAGGACACGAAATGGACACAAAACCTAGGTCTAGGCATACCTACAGGACCAGGACACTTAGGGCTAGGCCTACATGCAAAGAAACTAGAATTTTAATGGTGTTTACATTGATTTACCTATTGGTGTCAAATTACAAGAAAAGCCTCTAATGGGGGGTTTCCTCTTGCTAGCAAACTTCTCCAAATTGCCCCAAAGCTGAGTTTGAACACCACAAACAGCAAGAGAACAATGATTAGATCCTAATGGAAGAAATTCCAATCAAAAACGAGTCCTATTGATTAAACTAGGAAGGAATTTATGAAGGCTTACCTATTTCCTTAAGAAATGAAGAACTATTGAAGAAGGAGGCACAAATCCCCATAGAGACATTATATAGGCAAGGGGAAAAGTCTCTTGGCTGGTCATAATAGTTAGGGTTAGGGTTTTTAGGTTTCATCCTATGGCTAGGATTGAATCATGGGAAAAAATAGATGGCCTAGAACAAAAGGTTCTATCTTAGTCCTTGCAAATCACTTAACCATGACTAAACTTGACTTAACCCCCTTAACCAACTCATCTAATTCTCAAAGTGGCTCACTAAGTTAGTCATGACTCATCTAGGTTAGGTCCAATCTAGGTTAGGCTAACCATAAACCACATAGAGATTAATCAAATAATATTAAATCACACCATTCAAATAAATCATTTTAAATTCCTAACAAAATATATTAAATTCAAATAATTCAAAAATGACAAAAATATCCTCAAACTAAAAACGATAAATGAGATATCCTAATCACATGGCTAGGCTCCAGGGTAGACAGTCTCTACGGTTCACTAGCAAAACACCTAAAATCTCAAGTCATGAATTTAAATAGTTTAAAATAATTAAAAATTACTAAAAATCATAATACGAAATAAATATCATTAAATAATAATTATAATTACAAATTTTCAAAATTACCCTCTTTTGGAAAACTGGGTGTTACAATCCTACCCACCTTATAAAAATTTCGTCCTCGAAATTAAGATGGTCGCACCCCTTCTAGGTTAAGCCCCCAGCAATCAAAGTCCCAGAAATCTATCTTAAATCATACAGTTGAAAAGTGTAACCTATGGGGTCATGGCATGCAATATCAGTCTGGGGTCTCATCTAGGTTATACCAACCATGCTACAGTACTAGGCAATCACAAGGTATCAAAACTTACAAGCAAGGGATGTATCAAAATTCATAAAAGGAAAACTAAGGTTAGGTCAACTCACCTCCAGCTAGGTCTGAGAACCAGAACTCCCTCCTGGAAGTAGGGCCCTGGTTGGGGCAGGTATAGCAGGGCAGTGCTGCATCCAGTGTGCAGCTGAACCACAGATTAGGCACAAACCTAGTCTCTTTCTACAGTTGTTCCACTTGTGTCCAGACTTCTTGCAGTTGGCACAGATAGGCTCCGGCTCAGCTGGCCTCTGCTGGACAGGAGACTGGGCTGGGTATGATGATATAGGCTAGATAAATGGGTACTCCTCAGACTCTGGGTAGGACTGGGTACTGCTCCTCGCCCTCTTGGAGCTAGGCTCTCCTCCTAGAAGCACAGAGTCCCGCAGACGTAGCAACCTCTGGATTTGCTCCCTCATGGCCTCCTCATGAACTCTCTGTGACTCCATCAACCTTTCTTGGAAAAATGCAAACACCTGGGCTGCATCAAGTAGCAAACCCCCAGGTGGTACAGTATGGAGTGCAGAAGGTAGGGAAGGGCTCTCGGTCTCAGGCAAATCCGCAGCTCTCTCCTAAACGACAGGAGATGAAGGAAGACTCTCTGGCGAGGCTACCACCATCTCCTCAATGGCAGGAGGTGCCACCACCCCATGATCAGATAAAGGGATAACTACCTCCTAAACAGTAAGAGGTGGAGGCACACTCTCAGTAGCTGCAGCTGCTCTCAGGCGACGGGCTCGGGTCATGGGTGCCATACTGAAAGAAAGAGAAAGAAAATAAAATATAAATTAATCATCAAGGCTGAAAACTAGTAAATATCAACAAAGGAGAACTAGCTACAAGAATTACTATTTAAAGCCAGGCTATACTATCATTCCTAAGACAAGGGCCTAATCACAAGTCATCAAATCATCACACTAAGAAAGAACTACATATGCATAAGCTCTATAAAGCTAAGAAGATCTCTACTCCTAAATCATTTAATGATGGGAATAATTTATAATAACTGGAATGAAGATAGAGATGATATATTTAAGAACCTTTCCAAGATACAATCTGACAATCATATGCGTTTGTCCAAAAATCATGATACTCAGAGTCCTCGCCACGCTAGTAAGCAAGGCTGCGATAAACGGTAGAGTACATAACAGGGGCATGCACCTCTATAATCATGTCGTCTGGAATTCTCGCTATGCCGACTAGTATAGCTGCGAGGAATTCCAAATCTCATAACCAAGATACGTACATCCGAAGTCAGGTCTCTATGTTTCCGCCACGCCAGCTAATATAGCTGCGATAAACTCTAGGTTCCATAACCAAGTAGACGTTTTACCATCCCTGTATTTCCGTCGTCATATGTTATCAGAAAAATATCGTAACTCGGGCCATAAAAATTCATCTCGATAGGAAAATCAAATCAACAACGATCCAACAAAATCAAATTCGATAATCAAGGAGTGAGAGCAACAAAGCAAGGGTAATAATTTAAATTGAAGTTTAAACAAGATTCTCAAGGGTCGTCCCAGGAATCTTTCAAAAAATCCTAACCGTGATTGAGTACCATCAAAATATGTATCCTAATCCTACTGCAGGCTGTAGTGATACTCTAGTTCGAATACTACTACATAAACTCGACCTGCATGGGCCACCACTAAAAACGTGTCACGACCCGCACCCCCTGTGAGGGTACGAGAACGTAACAACGTCCAGCCTACGCCGTAGTGTCGACGGTAGAACGCTGTCCTAGGTCAATATACATCTAGCAATATAATACTAAGCAGTAAATGAACTCAATCATAACTAAGGAGGAAGAAAACACGATATGATATAGAACTCAAGGAAATACTGAAGATAGAAAAGTCTAAGATAATATCCCAGCAAATATCCAGAGTACATATCTCAGCTACTGAATAAGAAGAATATATATACAACTCAACATCTCTGAACAGAAGTAAAATCTAGCTAAACAGTCTCAAGACAACATGAAAATAAGATAAGGCCTAACTAAACTAGTCTAGGCAGTGGGGTGATGTCCTCAGCTAGAACTGTCCGAAGAAGGTATCCTCCCAGGCCTTCTCCTCGTCCTCTGTAATATTTTCAACAGGTCCAGTCAGGACAGGAGCGAGTACAGTACATCTCAACAGTTCATAGCAGGTTAGAAAATATAATCATGCAGTAAAGTAAGATATAGATACTGAAGGAATGCAGTATGTAAACAGAGAGAGAAAACTGTAATAGAAATACCTACTATAAGTAGAGAGCTAATAGTGACTAGTGAGTCAGAGTAAAATATAAACATGTGAATGGCATAGGAGGTTCATGACTACAGCTAAGAGAGTGATTCATGACTACAGCTACTTGGATAATATTCATATGTCTATTTCTACTCCCCCAACCCCAATCAATATACAAGGATCCGTTCAAGTTATGTTAAGGTTCGTAAAACTTCACATGGCTCATAAAATGAGTGGTACGTGAAGGTGATTCATGGGAGCTCTGTGAACATGAGAGTACATGTGTCACAGGCGGTTCGTGAATCAGAGGAAGCATAGAGATACGTGATGATTCGTGAAACGCACAAAACATGTTGTATCCGATGCTCCCGAGGGGGATAACATCTCATGAAAAGATCCATATAGTACCAATCCGTGTGACCAACGTGACAGTATCAAGTAAAGTAATTTAAAGCAGGAAAATAATTCTAAACAGGATATGAAATGATCAGAGAATGTACTCGCCTGTATCTGAGTGTCCGATATGAAACGTACTGTCCGAGGAGTGGTGTCTAGCTCCTAATTAGAACAGCACAGGTCACAACAAGTCCAGAATAGTAAAATGGAGTCCTACTATGCATTCTACATGATTCTAAGTCAATCTAGGCCAAAGTCAACTCTTGGTCAACTCTGGTCAACCCTAGAAGTCAAACTAGGTCAACCTAGTCTAATCAAGTCTAAACTCAGCTATCTAGGTCTTACAAGTCATGCTAGGCTCTAACAAGTCTATACTAGACAACACACAATATTCCAAGTACCCATTATACCTAAGTATACACATTATATATATAGATACAAGTATTGAATTAACACTATACATACCTAGGCTAAATACTATATGTACATACATATAGACATACATTTCACACATATATATATAGGCACATTACACCACACATATGTACATAGATATATAATATACACATGAATATGCATATGGAGAGGGAAGCATGTGTGGTGTGTGACAGGACAATACAAGAAGGCTATGTGTGTGTGTATACTTGTGTGTGATGAAGCAAAATGCAGGAATATACATCAGTGGAGAGTGTCTCAAGGAGAAGTGTATGTGTGTGTACTGGTGTGTGTGTGATCAGGTATTAAGTGAGAGTGCAAACAGTACTAAAATGTGTGCAGGAATTTAAATGTGACAGTGAAAGGGAAATAAAACAGTGTGTGTAACTGTGACAGTGTACAGGAAGCAGTAAAGAGAGGAACCTGTGCTAGTGTGTGTGAGCAGTGGTGTATTTGCAGGCAGTAAAAGTCAGTGCAAGAAAAGGGAAGCATGTGTGTATACAAGTGTCTACAAGGATTCATATGTGCAGGAAAGTGAGACAGTGAGGGAAATAGGCAATCAATATATATATACAGGAATCAACAGTGAATAAGACAAGAACTCAGGTTTTTACCAACTGGAAACTCAAATCAAAAAGGAAGAAAGGAAGAGAAACCAATTCATTGCCCCTTCCAATCTCAGGTTTTACATAACCAAATGACAGAACTCAACAGTGAACTACTCACTGAATTCTCAGGTCAAGTAGTCTCAGGTTTGGCAAGGAAATCAATTATACAAACTCAGGTTTTGCAAGAAAACATAGAAATCCTAATCTCAGGTTTTTAACAATAAACCAAAACTAAATCCCAGTTTTATCTTCAAAGCAAATGTCAGTTGAAACATACACAACAGTGATTATATATGACAGGGAACATGGCCTATTACCAGGCTATACAAACTGGAGCTCAAACACAGTAGGAAAAAGGAAAGGAGATCAATACATAGTCCTTTCAATCTCAGGTTTGAAGAACCCCAAACAGTTATTAATCTCAGGTAAAATGTTATTAATCACTTCAAAAATAGGATCTCAAATGTTAGAGAAAATAGGAAAAACAAATATCAGCCCTTTGTATCATAGTATCAGTCCACAGTCCAAATTCAGTAAAACAGGAATCCAAAAACAGTTTTAATATATTCTACAAAACAATCTCAGATTAAACATTGATTGACAGTCCAACCAACTCATGAATCATACATAAAAACCAAATAACAGATCCCACATTTAAATCTCAGGTTTCATAGAGTAAAGGATATCAATTTCTGTTGACAGACCAAAGAAGTCAACATTGACAGTTAATCATGCCTTAAACATTCATTTAAAAGAAAGGGAAGCAGTTCATAATAGGATAATACTTTCAGGAAATACAATGAATCTCAGGTAAGTAAAAAATGAATTAATGTATACATTCTAACAGTTACCAGCACAAAGAAATGGATTAACATGACAATTTATCATTAGCCATTTAGTTTAGGACTTATCCTTAAACAATTATCAAAACCCATAGGTCAAATGACTTCTCAGGTTTCAAAATGTAGCTCAACCCATTTCCCTTTTTTTTAACAGTTAGCATTCAGTTAACATGAATGAGGGAACTCAGGTATTAGAACACAATAGTTTTTGAAATGAAAATCAGTTCACCTATTCGAACCCCATGTCCAAATTCCCATTAACCCATCATAAAACCAAATTGAATCGAAACATTTCATTCACATATATTAACAGTCATGTGGGGGTATTAAACAGTGAGAAAACATTACAAAACAACTGAGAATTTAAGTTTAGTAAATGGAAACCATGCATCAGACAATTGATGTCAGCTAACAAACCAAACGACCCAATTCGAACCATCCTTCTACATTAAACCCAACCCAATCATGTAAGCTAATCTAATATAGTTATACATTATATTTAGGATTAATTTAGCCAAATTAAACATGTGTTTAAACATTAATCAACTAAAAGAACACAGAGACACAAAACAAAACAAACTGGACAGCAATCATCATGCACGTATGCCGTGTCCTCGTGCACACGACACGAGCCAAACCAGGACACGAGCTCGTGCACCTAGGTTCGCCATACATAGGGCTTAGTGCCTAGGACCCTGACACGAGCTAACGTTTCGCCGTGTCCATACGGGAAACCCGTATCAGAGCGTGATTCCTGTGCGCACAGTTCGTGCACGAAATCAGTACGTGAGTGATTACGTGTCCGACTCGACACTAAGAGTCATAAAATTTTGGGAGTGACTTGTCAGTCACTGCCCCGACCTCTACACCAATTTTGGTAGGTTCACAAGGTCTGTGCAGTGAGCACGACACGCGTGGCAGCAGGGCACTGCTACCTTGCGGGAACGTGCGTGTTCACGTGTCCATGCCGACACGATATGACACAATAATCACATCAGTCAACCAGAAATCGACAAGCAAGACCAAACCCTAACTTTCTATTCAAACACATTCCTAAAATTCAACCGAAATGTCCTTTGGAACATTTCATCGAACACCGAGGTCTATAGGCTGATACGTGTCCATTTAGGGCACGAAATGGACACAAAACCTAGGTCTAGGCATACCTACAGGACCAGGACACTTAGGGCTAGGTCTACATACAAAGAAACTAGAATTTTAATGGTGTTTACATTGATTTACCTATTGGTGTCAAATTGCAAGAAAAGCCTCTAATGGGGGTTTCCTCTTGCTAGCAAACTTCTCCAAATTGCCCCAAAGCTGAGTTTGAACACCACAAATAGCAAGAGAACAATGATTAGATCCTAATGGAAGAAACTCCAATCAAAAAGGAGTCCTATTGATTAAACTAGGAAGGAATTTATGAAGGCTTACCTATTTCCTTAAGAAATGAAGAACTATTGAAGAAGGAGGCACAAATCCCCATAGAGACATTATATAGGCAAGGGAAAAAGTCTCTTGGCTAGTCATAATAGTTAGGGTTAGGGTTTTTAGGTTTCATCCTATGGCTAGGATTGAATCATGGGAAAAAATAGATGGCCTAGAACAAAAGGTTCTATCTTAGTCCTTGCAAATCACTTAACCATGACTAAACTTGACTTAACCCCCTTAACCAACTCATCTAATTCTCAAAGTGGCTCACTAAGTTAGTCATGACTCATCTAGGTTAGGTCCAATCTAGGTTAGGCTAACCATAAACCATATGGAGATTAATCAAATAATATTAAATCACAGCATTCAAATAAATCATTTTAAATTCCTAACAAAATATATTAAATTTAAATAATTCAAAAATGACAAAAATACCCTCAAACTAAAAACGATAAATGAGATATCCTAATCACATGGCTAGGCTCCAGGGTAGACAGTCTCTACGGTTCACTAGCAAAACACCTAAAATCTCAAGTCATGAATTTAAATAGTTTAAAATAATTAAAAATCACTAAAAATCATAATATGAAATAAATATCATTAAATAATAATTATAATTACAAAATTTTAAAATTACCCTCTTCTGGAAAACTGGGTGTTACACTCCTCAACAAAATGGTGTTGTAGAGCGGAAGAATAGGACTATTGGCGATATGGCTAGAGTCATGTTGAATAAATTTTTACTTTCGAAATATTTTTGGGCAGAAGCTGTCAGTACAGCGTGCCATGTTTTAAATAAGGTGCTTATTCGACCTATTTCGAAGAAAAGACCCTACGAGATTTGGTTTGGTAGGACTCATAATATCTCATATTTTAGAGTGTTTGGTTATCGTTGTTTTATCTTAAACACCAAAGACAATTTAGGCAAGTTTGATGCAAAGCTGGCGATGGTATTTTTCTTGGCTATGCTGCCAAGAGTAAGGGATATAAAGTGTTCAACAAACGCTCAATGATTGTATAAGAATCTACTAATGTGACTTTTGATTAATAAAATAGTATAATAGATATCCCCAACGATGATGTTGAACATCAACTTCTACGCCGATGAATACCACCCCTGAAATCAATTCTCTGGAGGGCTTACCGAAGAAGTTCGCGTTCAAGCCGTCATACCCAAAAAATTTAGTAATAGGTGAGGTATCACGTGGAGTAAGTACTCGATAATCGTTAAAAGATTCCATTTCTAGCACTGCTTTTATTTCGTAAATTGTGCCTAAAACTGTTTTAGAAGCTTTTAATGATGAGTTTTGGATTTTAGCTATGCAAGAAGAACTCAACCAATTCGAAAAAACAGGTCTTGGAACTTGTTTCTAAACCAGCTAACTATTCGATTATTGGTAGTAAATGGATTTTTCATAATAAAGTAAATGAAGATGGTTCAGTCACTCGCAACAAAGCTCGTCTAGTAGCTCAAGGATACAACCAAGAGGAAGGTATTGACTACGATGAGACGTATGCTCCTGTTGTAAGACTTGAATCCATTCAGATGCTTTGTGCCTTTCCAAACTTTTAGAATTTTAAACTTTTCCAAATGGATATCAAAAGTGCTTTTTTGAATGGTTTTATTAAGGAGAATGTTTTTATAAAACAACCCCCTGGTTTTGAAAATCACAAATTTCCCGACCATGTTTTCAAACTTAAGAAAGTGCTATATGGCCTCAAACAAGCCCACAGAGCTTGGTATGAACGCCTAAGCAATTTCTTACTAGATAAAAGTTTTTCAAAAGGAAAAATTGACACAACACTTTTTATCAAAAGTTTTCAAGACACCCTTCTTTTAGTTCAAATTTATGTCGATGATATCATATTTGGGTCCACTAATGAAAATCTATGACAAGATTTTGCTAAGTGTATGCAGAACGAATTTGAGATAAGCATGATGGGGGAGCTCACCTACTTCCTTGGATTGCAAGTCAAAAAAACTTCGCAAGGAACATTTATCAGCCAGTCAAAATATACAAAGGATATACTGAAGAAGTTTGATCTTGACAACGTCAAACCAATCAGCACTTCCATGGCTACTACGACCAAGCTGGAACTTGATGAAAGCGATAAATCTGTTGACCAACGTAAGTATCGAAGTATGATTGATAGTCTACTTTACCTAACTGCTAGTCGTTCCGATATCATGTTTAGTGTTTGTTTATGTGCTCGCTATCAAGCTAGTCCTAAGAAATCACACATGTCCGCCGTTAAGCGTATCTTTCGATACCTTAAGGGTACTGTTACAGTGGGCTTGTGGTATCCCAAATCCACATCCTTTGACCTTATTGGTTATTCAGATGCTGATTTTACGGGATGCAAAGTCGACCGTAAAAGTACGAACGGTGCGTGTCATTTATTAGGCAAGGCTCTAGTCTCACGGTTTAGTAAGAAGCAGAATTCTGTCGCACTATCCACAACAGAAGCTGAATATATTGTAGCTGGTCGTTGTTGTGCACAAATTTTGTGGATGAAGCAAACCCTTGCAGACTACAACCTATCTTTTATGCATATACCTATATTTTGTGATAACACTAGTGCTATCAACCTTACTAAGAACCCTATATGTCACTCACGCACAAAACACATTGAAATTCGTCACCATTTTTTGTGTGATCATCAATAAAATAGCACTATAAATTTAGAATTTATTGACACTGATCATCAGCTGGAAGATTTCTTTACTAAACTACTATCCGAAGAGCGATTCAACTTTCTTTGTCGTGAATTAGGAATTTTGGATAAAACGGTTATATATTAGATTGGCCTGCATAAATATCGATTATGTCATATTTCTTTATGATAACTTTGCTATGGGTATAAGCCGGAAGGGTCCTTCTGACAACAAGGCGTAAAAGCCTAAGCGACACGGTGTACTAGTCTTCGGACTACCGCTAGCTGAGATCCGGCCCCTACAGCTACCCCATGGCAGTTTTATCGCAATAATTTGTGTCATAAATCCTTGTTTATTACATGGTTCAATTTTATTTATAACTTAATTAATTCAAATTTTCTAACTTCATTCTCTTTTACTCCATTCAATTTACATTTGTAAATTTTCTACATGGCCATTTACCTTTAATCGTTATCACTAATGTCTACTTTCTCCAACATGGCAATATTTTTAAACTGGTTTCAGTTCTGGTACCAGAACCCAGAACTTTGGCCGAACTCTGTCTCACACAGAGTTCGGGCCAAATTCGGTCTGGTTATTCCAGAACTTCAAGTTGTTCTCAGCCATTCATCCATTTTGATCCTATGGTCCAGGATCCACTCGACCATCCAAACCCCCTTTCACATATTCGGGTTCTCTCTCTCTATCTCCTCTCCATTTCCTCCTCTAAAATCTTTTAAACTTCATCCTCTCCAAATCTTAACCCTAGAATTCTCTATCTAGTGTGGTTTTCTTCCCCAAACTCAAGGAGAATAGCTTTTGCATTATTCTCTTCCATATTCTACTACTCTCTTGAGGTATAATTTCTTCTTTTTCTCCATCTCAAATTTCAAATTTCCTTTCATTGTTCAATGGCACCTAGGTTGTTCAATAGAGGAAAGAGGGCTAGAACCGAGGGTGCTTCCTCATCGAACCCTCCTCCTCGAGATAATCAACCTATTCATCCACTTTTCAATCCAGCACAACCCAATGACCCCAACACATTTGATGATCGAATTTTTGTTTCATTGGACGCTTCAAAAGAATGGTTCAATGATTTTTGTTCATGGCTTGTGTGCGGGGGTCATCCCATCAACTTCACTATATTTTTTCGTTATGACTCATTATTTCATGATCTTTGTCTTGATGAGTTAGTTTCTATAACTTCACTTATTTACTTGAATGCTATTCAAATATTTTACTGCAATCTCACATTTGATGACACAAGAATATATTTTTATGTTGCCGTAATTGACATCTCGTTCGATGATTTTAAACTTGCAGAATATCTCGAGATTCCGGAACCCAACTCTTGGGAGAAGCTTGTCGATGCACGCAAGTTTCAATTTCTCGATGGGTTGTCCCTTGAGAGTTTTAAGGAAGATTTGTGTACTCCAAACACACGTCCACGCAAGTTACTTTCAAAATTCCTTAACCCTTATTTCTACGAGGTTCATCGCATCGTCTTCTCCACGACCTTGCCCAAAGAGGGATCGACTGATGAAGTTTCATATTTTGAGATTTCTGCTTTGTATCACCTTCACTTCCATGTCCCGTTCAACCTTCCACGTACTATGATGGACTGGATGATCAATGCAAGGAAGCGACCTCGATCATTGGTCTATGCTCTCTACTTGCCGATGGTCTTTCGTGCATTTCATGTTCCTCTCGATAAGTGCTAATTCCTTCTAGCCCCTGCCTTTCTGTCTAAGGCAAAGCGGCTTCAGGCAGCTGTCGGGTCTCCCGCTGATTCGGAGCATTCCGGTTCTGATGCTCAGGTTGATGCACCTGCTCTTGGACAACCTGCGTCTGTACCTCCTGCTACTCTTGAGTCTATCCAGACCATGCTTCGCGATTGTTTCATGTTAGAGGACGACCGCTGGGCCCAGCTCGACTATCGTAACACCTTGCAGATGAGTTCCATCAGCAACTCATTGTATGACATCCGGTACACCATGTTTCGGCATCCCTCTATGCCCCTTCCTATGGAGCGAGATCCATCTTGCGACGGGTACCGTATCGACGACCCTTGGTTTATGCGATATCTGGATCCGCATGCAGCTTTCGTGGATCCTCGTCATTCGGATACTGATCCATCTAATGCCGCTGGACCATCTTGCACTCCATGATGGATGTGGTTCTGTACCTGCTGATGCTGCTGATGATCTTATTTAGTTTTCTGCATTATGGACTTATGATTATGCAGTTTGATTTTCTTGTATGAGTATACTTTCTATTTCTGTGGATCTTTAGCTTTTATCTGCAGTTATTATATCCTTATTATTGTGTGCTTGCCAGTTAATCTTTTATACAGTCTTCTGCCTATCTGCATTCATATTTGCTATGCACAATTGATAAATGCCAAAAGGGGGAGATCTATTTGATATATTCGTATTTCTATCAATTTCTATCATATTGTGTGATATCTGGTGTATCTTGTGCGATATCTATGTTTTGGAGAAGATTATGTATATCAGGATAAGGAACATAGGCTTACAGAGAAGCTATGTTTATGGAGGAGCGATTATTACGGGGGAGCGACTGCGTGTCTACTACTTTCATCTTGTGTCCAGGTATGAACATTGAATACATAAATATTATTTTGTCAATTATCAATATAGAAAAGATTGTTGACCCAAATCACAGTCAACTAAATATTAACAAATTGATAATATGATACTTGTCATAATTCAATATGACACATCAAGACAGAACTCAGTACAAGACGGACGTCGTCTCTCTCCTGCAGCGTACTCAATTTTTGAGTCTGTATTATTTTACATTTATTGAGTCTAGCTAAATGTAAACTTAGTAGCACTGAGTATTCTGGGCTTAAACATTTTCCCCAAACAAAACCAAAAGCTCCACCAAGCCAAACTAGCCCACAAAAGCCCATTTGAACTTTCTGTCCTATGGAGACAGAGTTCGGGCCGAACTCTGTCTCCACACAGAGTTCGGGCCGAACTTCCTCCCCTAAATTGCAGGACCCTAATTTTTAGGGTTTGTTTTATGCTAGTTGTCCAACGGCCAAAAAAAATTGAATTCTTGACACAGAATTCTGTCTATCCCAACTAGTATAAATAGGCCTTGAATTCTCTCATTTTCAATCATCCAATTATCTTCTCTTCTACTTTATAAACCTTATACAAGACTTAACCTTCTCATCTACTAGCCACAAGCTTCCTAGGTCTCAAAGTGCTCAGTGCTATTCAGTTAGGAGTTTGTGCAAGAGTCAAGAAAGTCGCTTGGACAATTTCAAGCATCGCCATAGCGATCTTTGTAAGAAGTTGATGTGCTCTTCTGAAAAAAAGGCACGGGGTGTAACTACTATTTTACAAATAGTGGATTTAATCCTGAGCTAGAGTTCTTAGGCCTGGACTAATCCTCCACGAGGAAAACCAGGTAAAAAAGACTGTGTTTGCGTATGCTCTCTTGATATTTCTATTTTCGCGTTTACTACTCTGATTATTTACTGTTGGTGAAAAGTGTTTAATTATTATTTGGATATTATTGTTATAAACTCTATTCACCCCCCTCTAGAGTTGCCTACCTGTTCTTCATATAAGTTAAGGTACTCAATCACATTAGGAAAACTTTTATCTAATTCTTGCTGCTAATTGCCTTCTTTTGAAACAAACTGTCCTCCATTGATTATATCGCTTCTTTCTCAGTATTTGATTCTTTGTTTGATCTGTCTTCAGGATGGTTGTAACGCCCCATAACCAGAATACTGGAGAACGGGGGCATACATAGCCAGCTACGTATATTGAAGTGCAACCCACCTCGCTATACGGTCACGGCTGTCTAGATATATGAGGGTTTAACTACAAGCCATCAGTCTCTAGGGTCATGAACAAGCCTATTGTCTCAATCTCAAACAAGTAATAATAGTTACAAGATGTCAGAGCACCAAATATACAATAGTAAGGCATCCCATATATTACATATTTGGATGATCATGAATCTAGTCGTACAAAATGTCAAGACTAGCAAGAGTTTCAGTCATACATGATTAATCCTAGGATTTGCCAATCATGTCACAGCCCGTGGACAAATAGTAAATAAAGGTGCAATACGAGCTAAACACATGCTCACCGGCTAAACGTCTCAAAAGAATACTTTTACAATAGAGTGGGAGAACAAAAGGAAAACCAACTCGATGCCTTGGTTACGCCTGATGGTCACCATCTGGCTGGAAGATAGGTAGATCCTCTGGAGCTGCTCCGATATATGGCCACACAAAACCAGCTGGGTCAGATCCCAGAAAGGACAAGTACCACAAAGGAGGCTTCACTAAGGAACTAAAACCAGCATAACATAAATGAATATTAAAGATAATTATAAAAGAATTTGATAATAACAGGGACGACAACAGTAAATTGATTACGAGGACCATTCAAGTTGTTGGTAAAGTAAAACTTGACGAGCATGACATAGGGTGCAATAAGACATTAAACGAAGAGAGGACACAGAACTGCTCCGGGAGCCAGTTACAACCCTTAAACCAAACAAGGACCGGGGTTGTAACCCTTCGCCTGAATAGAACTGGACCCCTGATCATTATTGTTAACGTAAGCTTAATCATGATATTGAAGTAACCAGAAACTGGGACTGGAAAAGACTTAGACTCTATTCAACAATCACGGCCAAGCAAATAAGTACGGCTTGATACTTTAACTAACTAGGGTTGTCACAGGCCTATTTACTAGCTAGATGTAATGAGATTATTTCAATAGCCACAAGCCCTGCAGACCATCCAGGTTATCCAGGTCGAATATCTTGTTCATGGAGGGTGCAACACATGGCAGTGTGCTGGAAATGTGCCCTATTCGTCGGTAGGCTACAAGTCTACTTGAGCGCCCAGATAACGGAATTGCCTGTAGCGAAAAAAATCTCTTCATGACTATTGGATTATTCTAGTTATTAGCCTTAGTTGAATTCAGTAGGTACCCCTGACCGTGGTACTCAGGGGCCCTGTCCTAGACATGATGCAAGACAATACTGGTTTATTTGTACAAACACAATCGTCTACGGTATCCAGGCCATTTATTCATGTCATGCTAGCTGTCGCAACAGCATATCAAGGTATATCATGTCAGGTTTAGTATTAAAGAGTGCGCCACGATGGGCCACTATCATGTTAAGTTACTTGTCATGAGTGCACCACTACGGGTCACTGTCGTGTTCATGGTACACGTACAAGGTTTATATGGTACAAGCATTCTATCAGGGAACCCAGATTATACTAAGGATCATAAAACATGAGCCTAACAGTAACCATTCGTATAAAATGCAAGGGCTATAGAAAAGCCATGCAGCTTGGGCTTATGCGGCTGGAGGTTCAGGGCGCATGTGGCTGAAAAGGAGAAAGGCACATGAAGGGGACAGGGGATAAGGGTTCATACGGTTGGAAAATAACTCATGCGGCTGGGAGGGGATAGATCCCATGCGGCTCAGGGGATCGAGTCTATGCGGCTGAAGGAAAATAAGTTCATATGGCTGAAGGAAATCCGCTCCATGTGGCTGGGAGGGAACTGGGCTTTATGCGGCCAAGAATCAGCATGCTCATGCGGCATAGGGAAATGAACTCATGCTGATCGCAGGATATGGGTCTCATGTGACTGGGGGAAGCGGTACATGCGGCTGGAGACCATGCGGCAGGAGAAAAAAATGTTCATACGGCTCTGGGTATTGAGTCTCATGCGGCTCGGAGAAAGTAAACTCATGTGGCTGGGGAGGAAGGGGTCTTATGCGTCTAAGGTAACAGGGCGCATACGGCTGGAAGTGACTGAGTCTTATGCGGCAGAAAAAGTTCATGCGACCAGGGAAAATGGGGCACATTCAGCTGAGAAAACATGCGGCAGGATTAAAGGCGCATGCGGCTGGGAGAAACTTGCCGCATGAAATAGCCATGCGGTCAAGCACTGTTCTTCTTCTCTAATTTTTTGAGAAGAAGAACCATGAAGGCCGTGATCCCAAGCTCCATAATTCCTACATCCAGGGTCAGAATTCGAACTTCCATGGGTCAATCTGGGTTAGAATGAAATTCTCTACAATATGGAACCATCAAAACTTGAAAATAATAAGGTTAAGTAGATCAAAACCCAAAAAATTCGAAAATAAAATAAACTTAGATCTGCATGAAATTAGCCATAGAAATTAAAGATACTAAGTACTAAAGTGTCTCAGAATGTTGTGAGAAAGAGAATGGAGCAACAAAAGTTGTGTTCCTCCATGAAGCAAGTTACACTTGCCTAAGCTCTCCCTCTCTCTCTCAGGTAGGTGAAGAGTAATGGTGAGGAAGAAGATGAGTAAATGAGAAGAGACAAAGGGGTTGGGGTTAATAAATGATGAGGGTAGTGGTAGGTAGGTTTGGTTCACAACAAAACTGAATCAAGCCAAACCAAACAAGCCGAACCGAACCAAGATGAACCAAAAAATGAAATGCCAAAATAAACCATGCAAGGAGACATGCAATATGAAACAAAATTACGTACACGTATACCAAAATACATAATATGAACTACGATCATTACAACTCTACCCACCTTAAAAGAACAAGGACGAGCCATACAAATCATAGACAAGCTATAACAAGGCAAGCAATCATTCATTCAAGTAAGGAACTAAGAGCATAAGGCATATGGAAAACATTATACCTTACGAGTCAAACATGTCAGGATATCGTGATCGGATATCATCCTCACGCTCCCACGTTGACTCATCCAAAGAGTGATGACCCCAAGCAACACGGACTAACTTGATAGTCTTGTTCTTGAGTATCTTCTCTCTTCGGTCCAATATGGACACAGGCCTCTCCTCATACGAAAGGTTGGTACCAACAACCAATTTCGAATGATCCAGGATATGGCTCGGGTCCGGGATATACCGTCGTAGTTGGGATACATGGAAGACATCATGCACCTCACTTAGCGACGGTAGAAGAGCGAGACGATAGGATACATCACCTACTCGCTCGAGGATATCGAACGGTCCTATATACCTAGAACTAAGCTTTTCATGTACGCCAAAATGAATGATGCCACGGTTAGGCAAAATCCTCAGGAATACATGGTCGCCGACGGAAAACTCAAGAGGGCGCCGATGAGAATCGGCCCAATGACGCAGGTGATCTTGTGTAACGCGAAGATGATCTCTGACTCTTCTGACCACTTCAACTGTATGAGCAATCATTTTTAGACCGAGCATTTGCCTCTCTCCAGCATCGTCCCATGCTAGCGGGGATCGGCACTTCCTACCATACAATGCCTCGAACGGTGCCATCTGGATACTAGCTTGAAAACTGTTGTTGTACGAGAACTCCACCAGGTACAGGTGATCTTCCCATGAACCACCAAGGTCGAGTGTACAAGATCTCAACATATCTTCCAAGGTTTATATGGTACGCTCTGACTGACCATCTGTTTGTGGATGATAAGCTGAGTTCAACTGGAGGTGAGTTCCCAAACTCTCTTGCAGACTACGCCAAAAGTGCAATGTGAATCTTGAATCTCTGTCCGAGGTGATACTGACTGGCACACAGTATAACCTGACAATCTGCCTGGGGTACATTTCTGCTAGCTGAGCCGTTGACTGACCAACTCTGAATGGAAGAAAGTGAGCCACCTTCGTGAGCCTGTCGACTATAACCTAGATAGCATCTCTACTGGCCGGGGACCTAGGTAATCCAGTCACAAAATCCATGGTTACATGCTTCCACTTCTATTTTGAAATCGACAAGGGCTCAAGAAGTCCAGCTGGCCTCTGATATTCAGCTTTAACTTGTTGGCAAACTAAACATCGAGAGACAAATCGGGCTATCTCCCTCTTCATGCCATTCCACCAGAAGTTCTGACGGATATCACGATACAACTTCGTACTGCCCGGATGAATCGAATACTGAGAACTGTGAGCCTCGACCATGATCTCCTATCTGATATCACCACTGGGTACACAAAGACACTTCCCATGCCAAATTGTACCATCTTCACGAATGCATAACTCTGGCCGCCGTCCTGCCTCACACTCTGCTCTGAGTCGCTGAAGCCTGGAGTCTGCTGACTGAGCTAACTTGATCCTCTCAACTATAGTGGACTGGACTTGCATACTGGCCATCAGTGCCACACTGGTAGGAAGGACAACTTCTATACCCATCTTCTGAAGATCTGCTAACAACTAAGGCTACGCTGTTAGGAAATAAACTCTGGCTCTCCTGCTCAATGCATCCGTAACGACGTTGGCCTTTCCTGGGTGATACTGCAGGTTGACATCATAATCCGCAAGTAGCTCTACCCACCTCCTCTGAGGCATGTTAAGATCCTTCTGGGTGAAGACATACTTCAGGCTCTTGTGGTCGGTGAAAATCTCTATCCTATCTCCATACAAGTAGTGTCTCCAGAGCTTAAGTACAAACACTACTGCTGCTAACTCTAAATTATGGGTTGGGTAATTCCTCTCATGATCACGAAGTTGCATGATACATAAGCTATTACCTTTCCATGCTGCATCAGAACACATCCCAGACCTCTGCATGAAGCATCACAATACACTAAGAATCCCTCGGCCTCATCTGAAAGCGTCAGAATGGGGGCCGTTATCAAACCTCGCTTCAACTTCTAAAAAATCCAGATATTCTGCTGTCCAAGCAAACTGCACATCCTTGCGGGTCAACTAGGTCAATGGCGCTGAAATCCGAGCAAAATCTGAAACAAATCGCCGGTAGTAGCCGGCCAAGCCAAGAAAACTTTGAACTTCTTCAACTGTACTGGGTACTGGCCACGTCTCAATAGCCACGATCTTCTGGGGATCCACTTCTACTCCTCCTCTAGTGATGATATGACCCAAGTACGAAATACGATCGAACCAGAACTCGCATTTACTAAACTTGGCATACAACTGGTGCTCTCTAAGAATCTGAAGGACAACTCTGAGATGCCGTTCATGCTCCGCTTCACTCTTGCTGTAGACCATGATGTCGTCTAGAAACACAATCATGAACTGATCCAAATAAGGCATGAAGATACGATTTATGCTGTAGACCATGATGTCGTCTAGAAACACAATCATGATCTGTTCTTGTTTGTCACTGTGTTCAAGGTACGATAGTCAACACATAATCTGGACATACCATCCTTCTTTTTCACAAGAAGCATCGAGGCTCCCCAAGGCGATCCACTTGCACGAATGAATCCCTTGGTCCTGAGTTCTTCAATTATCTTGTACAATATCTCTAACTCTGACGGCGCCATCCTATAGACTCTCTCTGACACTGGGGCTGTCCCTGGGATTAACTCTATAGTAAACTCGATCTCTTGCTCTGGTGGCATTCCTGGAAGCTCTTCTGGGAAAACATCTGGAAACTCCTCGACTATCCGGGGCAACTGCACTGCTGCTACTGCCATCCGCAATACTGGAGGAGAAGGTTCAACTTCGCCTCGGGAAAAGAAAAACTCTGGCTCGCCTGGAATGCTAAAAATAACCCTGCCAATATGGCAGTCTATCCTAGCATACTGGTTCCTCAACCAATCCATCCCTAAGACCACATCATAATCAGCCATCGGGAACTCTATCAATCTAGCGGGAAACTCTCTACCACTAACTACGATCCGACACGAGAAAAATACTATCTACTCCCACAAGATCGTTACTAGTAAGTATATTAAGCCTTACTGATAAGGACTCAGGCTCCAATCCTATCCGTGCTACGAATCGTGCAGACCTGAATAAATGCGATGCACCAGAATCAAATAACGCTGATGCTGGGAAGGAGTTGACGAGAATAGTACCTGCCACTACCTCACCTGGTGCCAATCCTTTTTCTACGGTCATCGCCATCTCATGACCATGCCCTCTGGGTGTGGGTCCCCTCTACTGGAAACCTCTCTGCCTATTCTGGATCTGGGCTTGGGCTTGTGTATACTGCTTGGGATTCTGCTGCTGAAATACTTGAGTCTGAGGCGACAAGGTGTCACGACCCGCACCCGCTTTTCGGATACGAGACGTGTCCAAGCCAGCCTATATCGCAGAGTCGGCGGTAGAACGCTGTCAAGCCCGCAAGAATATAAATGCTCAAAAATCACATTTGCTGCTCATTCACAATTCTAAATTTATTACAACATTTACAAGATTTATAATTAAAGAAAATACAAGATTTACAGTTAATGAAATTGATACAATTGCTTTCTATTTCTAGGTCGGCCTCAGCATACCCAAGTCTTTCCAGTGCTAAGAGTGATCGCGGCTAAACCTGAAAAATGTTGGCTATCCAGTCAGGATTGGAACAAGTACACAAACCGACGGTAATGCAAAACATAACAGAATTAACAAGACATGAAAATAGCATATGAGACATGAAAGCTGTAAGAAAACTAATGACATAGCACGATAGAGAAGTAAACAAGGAAAAACTAATAAAAGATATCTATCTAGGTGGTGTGAAATATCTGTTTCAACATGTGGACAGATAGGGGGTAAATAAGGCACACTGCACGTGTCGTGCGCAGCGGCTAGCATTCACGAGAGACACTGGGACAGTTCTGGGTAGTCCACATGTTTACTAAGATATTTCTCCTTCCGACTGCTCCGTGTGACGAGCGTGTCAACAAGCAGCAAGATATATATATGAACATGAAATAAAAAGACTACTATGAATCGGAAAGCAATCAGAAAGTGCACTTGCCTGAGGTCCTTAGCTGGAGAGACCAGTAATAAATACCACTCACGAGCCACAATCAACCAACACAAGCAGAAGTCTCCGGATGCTGAAATAAATAGTACCAACGCTCTCAGAATAGTCAAATTAGCTAGGATTGCCTGTCCTTAAGTCCAATTCTGGACACAGGGCAAAACGGTAATTTCGGACAAAAATGATGTCCGCCGTTGGACCCGCTTTTCACCGAAAAACGTGCCAGAGTCAATGGTCTCTAAAGTCGTCAAACTACATGTCTACGAATCCAATTTTTTGATACGAACTCATCCGTATGTCCAAAGTTGGATTCCGGCGGGCCGTGCACAAAATCGCCCGTTTAGTGGAACCGTGGGGCCCACAAAACGACGTCGAATTCAACTGTCTCAGAATTGGACCAAACTTGACATACAGGACCAGAAAAACGATACGGTCCTGTTGGCGTAAGTTTCGTCTCGATCTGACGAGCGTGCACAAAGTAATTGGAGAATTTGCAACGTGCATGATACGATGAATTTTGACGGATACGCATCAAATTCGTCGCGCACATGCGACCAATTTGAATTCCGTCAAAGCCCGCACGACCACAAAGCCGTTACGCAGCTTTCGATCCTTTCGGTACACGACCACGTCATCCGGATTGGCGGGACGGACGTCGTATGGATGATTTTTATTGTTTTTGAAACAGGTTTTTGGAAAACTTTAACCTAATTTTAAACAGAAAATAAGCAACTACAATTAAATCTAAAAGTAAGGTTTCAATTTCGGTTAGGTTGTCTAAAACTTTGTTCAAGTGGTATCCCAAAATTTGCGATATCCTGATCGCAAATCGACCGCCAACTTGGCGTTTTCAGGACAATTTCTGAATCCAGAAATTGAGATTTTTCTCGGTTTTGGAACTCGGTTTTCGTCGTACACGAAGCAAAATAAATCAAACTAGTTGAAGGGATTGGTAGACGTATAGGTTTTGTTCATAGCTGCGAAGAGAATCGAATATCGATCAACTATACGCAGAGAAAATAGTTCGCGAAGTCGCGCGTCCCATGCACGACTGCTGCTGTTGCTTCCTGTTCCTGTGCATATACGCGCGGGTCGGCGGCGACCTGGCCGGCCGGCGACTGCTTCCCAGCGGCGCGCGGGGCAGGGGGTCGCCCAGTGGCTGGGGGCGCGACGGCTTAGGGTGTTAGGGTTTCCTCTCTGCCTCTCGTACGATATATATGTTAGTGTGTCGAACTGGTTCGGGGTCGGGAACTCCTGTGCGGGCTGATTTGAGGAAGCTACTGCTCCTTTGGCTTTATTTGGGAAAGCAGGCCTCAGCGCATGGGCTGGGCGGATATGGGACAGTGGGGGCTCGGTTGGGCTGGGCCCCAATTCTTTTCTTTTTTGTTTCTATGTCTATTACTTCTACTTTACTACACCCATAAGTATACATATATATATAATATTTTCTTATATAATAATCTCTAAAAATCTAATGATATATATAAATACACATAAACACGTATAGGTAATATATATACATACACATCTATATTTATATTTATACATACAACACATTTATATATATACGCTTATATAATATTTATATATCCCTACAATTACATATATAATATATAATAGAATAATATAAAAACAATATTATTAAATAACAATTCCAAAAAAAAAAATAATAACAAAATTTTATAAACCAATAATGGTGTACATACAATTATATGTATAGTCTAATAATCTAAAAAGCGCACAAGGGCACATTATATACAATTATATTTGAATATCATTAATATTGATATCTATAATATTTGTTAATAAAATGTATATAAAACTTGCATTGAATCATTAAACTGAAATACGATAAAATCACACCAACAATATACCAACATGGACGTTTTTGGACGGGTCACATGACTACACGGGCTCGGCTCAGTTCGGGTCCAGTCCAGACTGGTTTGGTACAACCGGACTTCTACAAGTCAATAATTACTAATAATAATTAATTAAACTATTTATAATAACTTGGCCTGGTTTTCCTAGTTAGGACACTCTTATGTCTCGGCATTCCCCTACCATGGCTAAACACTAGTCAAAGCACGCCACTGCACTATCTGTGCCGTGATTCCTAGTCGTCTGGTACTTCAAAACTCAACCATGGCTAAAATCATCTACCATAATAATTAACTAAATAAATATTTATAAAATTCTAAAATCCCCATTTAAATCAAATAAATAAATAAATAAATAATTCAAAAAAATTTCGGGAAGGGGAGCTATAAATCTACCCACCTTAAAAATAATTTTGTCCTCGAAATTCTAATTCAAACAAGGTTCCATAATGGAACGGAATTTGAGAATCAAGATTGTGGTCTTAATGGGTTCTCTATTCGGACAGCAGTCGTTGGTTGGATGAACATTGGGTTTCAATCTATATGGACTAGACAAGATCCCAAGATAAACTATTCCTACTAGGTTAGGGTATCCTAAAATAGGTTTCTACCCAAGGGATTGAGCTAGTTGCCCGTTAGGTTAGTTAGCTAGGTCCATATGCCTGAAATGCACCTTCAGTGACTTTTGAGTTTAAGTAGCACATAAGGCCTCAATTGGGTGGCACACTAGTGGCATGTGCATAGTGGGCTCTGAGTAGATCACAACCATATATTGGGTCGAAGGGATTGAGTCGAAGCTGAGGCTCTAATGGAAATTGGGAATTTTACCGGTATTATGGTAAGGGTTATAACTAATCCTTTTATCCTGAAAGTCGTACCACAAAAATAGAGTACAAGGGGACGGGTTTAAGTGGGACATGATATACCTAGATGAAGGTGGACTTGTCTAGATCTTACATGTGAAATTTGTTGTAGGGTAACAGCTAGTCTCGTGCTCCGAATATCAATGGCACGACCGGGGACATAAAAGGATCTAAATTGAAAGTGGGAGTCCATGGGGCACTAACTATCATCCTAATGGAAGTTATTCCGATCAATTGGTGATCCTCATGTGTCCTAAAATCTTAGGAGGTTTATAGTCTACCCACCTTAGAGGCTAGGATACGGTGGCAAGGTTCCTGTCACAGGGCTGGCCGATGGTAGTTACACTTGCATATACAACTATCATAGTCATGGGAATACTCTGTATCTATCTATTAATTACGAGTTTTCGTCTTTCCAATCAGCGAAGAAGAAAACACTAAAGAGTTCAAGAGAGATGTCACCGAACACAATTACATGATTCAAGGACGAATGTTTAATTCAAGAGGAATTGTCAAAGCAGTCGCGGATGGGACCCTAGAGACATCTATATCTCAATCCACGCAGGATAATTAAATGAAAAGCGAACCAAATGCATCATGGTTGATCAGACCGTAATACAATAATTCTGATTAGACAAGATGTTAGCGGGCGTCCCCAATAAACATATGTCTTGAATCAAGCTCGATAAAAGAGTAAGCTTGCAAAAACTAGGCTATAATTGCAGCGTTGGTCAAGATAGTCAAAATATGAATAGGCAAGATTTTTGGAAATGAGGCACAATAGTTCGAGTTTTGAGAAGTCAAATCCTTACCTGGTGTTCTTGCTTATACAGTCTTCCTACAATCTTACTATCCCTAAAGTCTTGGTCAACAACAACATAGTTTTAGCAATGTTCTATAACCTATGATCCTCAAAATGATTTCAATTTCGTAGGTTGTGCCTCGCCAGTGTGCTGCTGGCTACAGTGAACCTACTTTCTCCACTCTCAATAATTGACGACAGTGCGCTGCTGTCTAAACTTTATGGGTTAGCTAATATTTCTCTAACTATAACCGTAAAAATTTATGAGCTTCTAGAGGTTCAAACAAGTTGACTAAGGATAAAACGTAGGGATTTGTCCTATCAGTCACAACACTTAAATTAAAAGATTTAACATAGAGGAAATAACTAAATATAAAAAAAACATTCTAATATCTATTTCATATGCATTTCAATGGTTGAAGAAATTCTCGAATCGATCTACCTCGAGATTCTATACAAAATAAAAGAATCAGTAATTTTAAATCTATTCCTTACAGCAAAAATAGAATTTAAATAGGCAATTCTAATTTATGATATAAGGTTTATATCTAATACAGCAAAGAAAATTAAACAGTTCATCAAGACCAAAGTCTTAATTCTAGGTAAGCCTAACTAATCAAGCAAATAGTATATCCGCGTTGTGTCACGTTGTCATATCAAAAGAGATAGTGTGCCTATATAGATCTGGCAAGCAAACTAAATTTAACAACTCTGTATCCAACTTGTATGGCCTATCAGACACCCTTAACTACCCAACGGTCAATTTTAAACAAGGGACTCCTAGTCCTAGTCATTATCTTAAATTATTTAAATCCTAATTGTGAATGAGCATTTCCTGTGCGCAGGCTCGCAATAGTACGACTAGCGCACCATCACGAGTTCGCAATCTTTTACGAAAACTGACCTGCATGGGCCACCACAAAAACTTGTCACGACCCGCACCCGCTTTTCGGATACGAGACGTGTCCAAGCCAACCTACGCCGCAGAGTCGACGGTAGAACGCTGTCAAGCCCGCAAGAATATAAATGCTCAAAAATTACATTTGCTGCTCATTCACAATTCTAAATTTATTACAACATTTACAAGATTTATAATTAAAGAAAATACAAGATTTACAGTTAATGAAATTGATACAATTGCTTTCTATTTCTAGGTCGGCCTCAGCATACCCAAGTCTTCCCAGTGCTAAGAGTGATCGCGGCTAAACCTGAAAAATGTTGGTTATCCAGTCAGGATTGGAACAAGTACACAAACCGACGGCAATGCAAAACATAACAGAATTAACAAGACATGAAAATAGCATATGAGACATGAAAGCTGTAAGAAAACTGATGACATAGCACGATAGAGAAGTAAACAAGAAAAAACTAATAAAAGACATCTATCTAGGTGGTGTGAAATATCTGTTTCAACATGTGGACGGCTAGGGGGTAAATAAGGCACACTGCACGTGTCGTGCGCAGCGGCTAGCATTCACGAGAGACACTTGGATAGTTCTGGGTAGTCCACATATTTACTAAGATATTTCCCCTCCCGACTACTCCGTGTGACGAGCGTGTCAACAAGCAGCAAGTTATATGTATGAACATGAAATAAAAAGACTGCTATGAATCGGAAAGCAATCAGAAAGTGCACTTGTCTGAGGTCCTTAGCTGGAGAAACCAATATTAAATACCACTCACGAGCCGCAATCAACCAACACAAGCAGAAGTCTCCGGATGCTGAAATAAATAGTACCAACGTTCTCAGAATAGTCAAATTAGCTAGCATTGCCTGTCCTTAAGTCCAATTCTGGACACAGGGCAAAACGGTAATTTTGGGCAAAAACGATATCCGCCGTTGGACCCGCTTTTCACCGAAAAACGTGCCAGAGTCAATGGTCTCTAAAGTCATCAAACTACATGTCTACGAATCCAATTATCTGATACGAACACATCCGTATGTCCAAAGTTGGATTCCGGCGGGCCGTGCACAAAATTGCCCGTTTAGTGGAACCATGGGGCCCACAAAACGACGTCGAATTCAACTGTCTCAGAATTGGACCAAACTTGGCATACAGGACCAGAAAAACGATACGGTCCTGTTGGCACAAGTTTCGTCTCGATCTGACGAGCGTGCACAAAGTAATTGGAGAATTTGCAACGTGTACGATACGGTAAATTTTGATGGATACGCATCAAATTCGTCGCGCACATGCGACCAATTTGAATTCCGTTAAAGCCCACACGACCACAAAGCTGTTACGCAGCTTTCGATCCTTTCGGTACACGACCACGTCGTCCGGATTGGCGGGACGGACGTCGTGTGGATGATTTTTATTGTTTTTGAAACAGGTTTTTGGAAAACTTTAACCTAAATTTAAACAGAAAATAAGAAACTAGAATTAAATCTAAAAGTAAGGTTTCAATCTCGGTTAGGTTGTCTAAAACTTTGTTCAAGTGGTATCCCAAAATTTGCGATATCCTGATCGCAAATCGACCGCCAACTTGGCATTTTCAGGACAATTTCTGAATCCAGAAATTGAGATTTTTCTCGGTTTTGGAACTCGGTTTTCGTCGTACACGAAGTAAAATAAATCAAACTAGTTGAAGGGATTGGTAGACGTATAGGTTGTGTTCATACCTGCGAAGAGAATCGAATATCGATCAACTATACGCAGAGAAAATAGTTCGTGAAGTCGCGCATCCCATGTAGGACTGTTGCTGTTGCTTCCTGTTCCTGTGCATATACGCGCGGGTCGGCGGTGACCCGGCCGGCCGGCAACTACTCCCCGGCGGCACGCGGGGCAGGGGGTCGCCCAGTGGCTGGGGGCGCGACGGCTTAGGGTGTTAGGGTTTCCTTTCTGCCTCTCGTACGATATATATGTTAGTGTGTCGAACAGGTTCGGGGTCGGGAACTCCTGTGCAGGCTGATTTAAGGAAGCTACAGCTCCTTTGGCTTTATTTGGGAAAGCAGGCCTCAACGCATGGGCTGGGCGGATATGGGACAGTAGGGGCTCGGTTGGGCTGGGCCCCAATTCTTTTCTTTTTTGTTTCTATGTCTATTACTTCTACTTTACTACACCCATAAGTATACATATATATATAATATTTACTTATATAATAATCTCTAAAAATCTAATGATATATATAAATACACATAAACACGTATAGTAATATATATATACATACACATCTATATTTATATTTATACATACAACACATTTATATATATACGCTTATATGATATTTATATATCCCTACAATTACATATATAATATATAATAGAAAAAAATAGAAGTAAAATATATATATATATATATATATATATATATATATATATATATATATATATATATATATATATAATATATAATAGAATAATATAAAAAAAATATTATTAAATAACAATCCCAAAAATAATAATAATAATAATAACAAAATTTTATAAACCAATAATGGTGTACATACAATTATATGTACAGTCTAATAATCCAAAAAGCGTACAAGGGCACATTATATACAATTATATTTGAATATCATTAATATTGATATCTACAATATTTGTTAATAAAATGTATATAAAACTTGCATTGAATCATTAAACTGAAATACGACAAAATCACACCAACAATATACCAACATGGACGTTTTTGGACGGGTCACATGACTACACGGGCTCGGCTCAGTTCGGGTCCAGTCCAGACTGGTTTGGTACAACCGGACTTCTACAAGTCAATAATTACTAATAATAATTAATTAAACTATTTATAATAACTTGGCCTGGTTTTTCTAGTTAGGACACTCCTATGTCTCGGCATTCCCCTACCATGGCTAAACACTAGTCAAAGCACGCCACTACACTATCTATGCCGTGATTCCTAGTCGTCTGGTACTTCAAAACTCAACCATGGCTAAAATCATCTACCGTAATAATTAACTAAATAAATATTTATAAAATTCTAAAATCCCTATTTAAATCAAATAAATAAATAAATAAATAATTCAAAAAAATTTCGGGAAGGGGAGCTACACAAGGGCCTCGGCAACGGGTACTGCTGCTACTGCTGGACTGGTGCTGGTCCTCTCACCGAAGGACTAGAAAAGTTGGACGATGATGAACTACCCCTATTCGGACAGGATCCTATCTTGTGATCTGCAGTACCACAAGCCAGGCACAATCCCTGCGCCCTACGGCACTCTGCTACCATATGTACTGGCTTTCCGTAATGTGAACATCCCACTGCGGAAGAGTGCTTCTGCTTTTGAGGGTTCGTCGGGGTTGAATGTTGAACTGACGTCGCTGAGGCCACTCGTCTCGGAGCTCCAATGGTCAAAGCCCTAGCTGCCGGGGCTGGTGCTGAAGATTGATTCATCTGGCCATGAGATCGCTTCCGACCTCCTGTCCTATCCACGATCCTCTGGAAGGTATACTCGTGCCTCCTGGCTGCTCTCAATACTGCAACAAAAGTCTGATGCTCAGAATGCTCTACTGCCAATAAAATCTCTAGATGGAGCCCCTGCTGGAACCGCTGGGCTCTATCAAACTCGATCGCCACCAAAGTGGAAGCAAACCAACTAAGTCTCAAAAACTCGACCGCATATCCGTCGACCGTCCTTCCTATCTGCTTCAGATTGGTGAATCTTGTCTGTAAATCGTACCGAGCTACAACATCGAAGTACTTGGTCTGGAATCTTTCTCTAAATACTGTCCAGGCAATAGGTGCTACTAATCCAACAGCCTGTGCCGTCCACCAGCTGAGGACAAGATCCAATAACTACAGGCGCACTACGGCCACCTTCTCGTCTTCTGGTATCCTGGCTGTTTCTAGAATCACCTCTGTGTCTTGAAGCCATGCATCCGCGATAATAGCATCTTCGCTACCATCGAAGAAGGGAGGGTTCAAGCACTTGAAACTGTTGGCCGTACTGTTACCTTGATGACCTCCTCTGGTCAGAGTTCTGTCACTGCCTGGTGCAAGGTATCTCCTCGACGGTCCTGAGAAGCTAGCAATGTCTTGATGAGACCCACCAAGGTGCCCTCATCAGGCTCTACAGGCTGGACTGGCTGGACGGGTGGCTCTTGACCCCCGATAGACATGACTCTGAAGGCTACTCCGGAATGCTGGACTTGATCTCCAGGTTGCTGCGGGTCCACGGGAGGTGCTCCGCCTTGTCGATCGGTAGGACCAAGAATAAGTCGCTGAAGAAGACGATATAGGAAACAATAAGAAAGGACCAGGATAGATCAAAGATACAAACAAGTGATCAGATCAAGAATTCAGGGATTCAGAGGATACGAGCAGAGATCAAGGGCGAGTGCTGATTGAGACATCTATTCGGTAAACCCTCACATATCTTTATTTACAAGACCTGTATGGGCTACCACTTAAACCATGAAATGCCCCAGAACTAGAATACTGGAGAGCGGGGGCATACATAGCCAGCTACGTATATTGAAGTGCAACCTACCTCGCTATACGGTCACGACTATCTAGATATATGAGGGTTTAACTACAAGCCATCAGTCTCTAGGGTCATGAACAAGCCTATTGTCTCAATCTCAAGCAAGTAATAACAGTTACAAGATATCAGAGCACCAAATATACAATAGTAAGGCGTCCCATACATTACTATTTGGATGATCATGAAGCTAGTCGTACAAAATGTCAAGACTAGCATGAGTTTCAGTTATACATGATCAACCCTAGGATTTGTCAATCATGTCACAGCCTGTGGGCAAATAGTAAATAAAGGTGCAATACGAGCTAAACACGTGCTCGTCGGCTAAACGCCTCAAAAGAATACTTTTACAATAGAGTGGGAGAACAAAAGGGAAACCCACTCGTTGCCTTGGTTACGCCTGGTGGTCACCATCTGGCTGGAAGATAGGTAGATCCTCTGGAGCTGCTCTGATATCTGGCCACACAAAACCAGCTGGGTCAGATCCCAGAAAGATCTAGTGCCACAAAGAAGGCTTCACTTAGGAACTAAAACCAGCATAACATAAATGAATATTAAAGATAATTATAAAAGAATCTGATAATAACAGGGATGACAACAGTAAATTGAGTACGAGAAAACCATTTAAGTTATTGGTAAAGTAAAACATGACGAACATGACGTAGGGTACAATAAGACAATAAACGAAGAGAGGACACAGAACCGCTCCGGGAGCCAGGTTACAACCATAAAACCAAACAAGGATCGGGGTTGTAACCCTTCGTCTGAACAGAACTAGACCCCTGATCATTATTGTTAAGGTAAGCTTAATCATGATATTGAAGTAACCAGGAACCGGGACTGGGCAAGACTTAGACTCCATCCAACATTCACGGCCAAACAAATAAGTATGGCTTGATACTGTAACTAACTAGGGTTATCACAGGCCTATTACTAGCAAGATGCAATGAGATTATTCCAACAGCCATAAGCCCTGCAGACCATCCAGGTTATCCAGGTCGAATATCTTGTTCATGGGGGGTGCAACACATGGCAGTGTACTGGAAATGTGCCCTACTCGTCGGCAGGCTACAAGTCGACTTGAGCGCCCAGATAGCGGGATTGCCTGTAGCTGGAAAATCTCTTCATAACTACTGGATTATTCTAGTTATTATCCTTAGTTGAATTCAGTAGGTACCCCTGACCGTGGTACTCAGGGGCCCTGTCCTACATATGATGCAAGACAATACTGGTTTATTTGTACAAACACAATCGTCTACGGTATCCAGGCCATTTATTCATGTCATGCTAGATGTCGTAACAGCATATCGAGGTATATCATGTCAGGTTTAGTATTAAAGAGTGCGCCATGATGGGCCACTATCATATCAAGTTACTTGTCAAGAGTGCACCACTACGGGTCACTGTCGTGTTCATGGTACACGTGTAAGGTTTACATGGTACAAACATTCTATCGGGTGACCCAGATTATACTATGGATCATAAAACATGAGCCTAACAGTAACCATTCGTATAAAATGCAAGGGCTATAGAAGAGCCATGCGTCTTGGCCTCATGCGGCTGGGGGTTCAGGGCACATGCGGCTGAAAAGGGGAAGGGCGCATGAAGGGGGCAGGGGATAAGGGCACATGCGGTTGGGAAATAACTCATGCGGCTAGAAGGGGATAGATCCCATGCGGCTCAGGGGATCGAGTCCATGCGGCTGAGGGAAAAGAATTTCATGCGGCTGAAGGGAATCGGGTCCATGCGGCTGGGAGGGAACTGGGCTTTATGCGGCCAGGAATCAGCATGCTCATGCGGCATAGGAAAATGAACTCATGCGGCTCGCAGGATATGCATCTCAAGCGGCTGGAGGGAGCGGTCCATGCGGCTGGAGAGCATGCGGTAGGGGAAGGAAAGGTTCATATGGCTCTGGGTATCGAGTCTTATGCGGCTCGGAGAAAGTAAACTCATGCGGCCGGGGAGGAAGGGGTCTTATGCGGCTAAGGTAACAGGGCACATGCGGCTGGAAGTGACTGAGTCTTATACGGCAGAAAAAGTTCATGTGGCCAGGGAAGTTCATGCGGCCAGGAAAAATGGGGCATATTCAGCTGAAAAAATATGCAGCAGGATTAAAGACGCATGCGGCTGGAAGCTCATGCGGCTGGAAGAAACTTGCCGCATGAAATAGCCATGCGGTCAAGCACTGTTCTTCTTCTCCAATTTTTCGAGAAGAAAAACCATGAAGGCCATGATCCCAAGCTCCATAATTCCTACATCCAAGGTCAGAATCCAAACTTCCATAGGTCAATCTGGGGCAGAATGAAATTTTCTACAACATGGAACCATCAAAACTTGAAAATAACAAGGTTAAGTAGATCAAAATCTAAGAAATACGAAAATAAAATAAACTTAGATCTACATGAAATGAGCCATGGAAATTAAAGATACTAAGTACTAAAGTGCCTCAGAATGTTGTGGAAAAGAGAATGGAGCAACAAAAGTTGAGTTCCTCCATGAAGCAAGTTGCACTTGCCTAAGCTCTCCCTCTCTCTCTCATGTAGGTGAAGAGTAATGGTGAGAAAGAAGATGAGTAAATCAGGAGAGAGAAAGGGTTTGCGGTTAATAAATAATAAGGGTGGTGGTAGGTAGGGTTGGTTCACAACAAAACCGAATCAAGCCGAACCAAACAAGCTGAACCGAACCAAGATGAACCAAGAAATGAAATCCCAAAATAAACCATGCAAGAAGACATACAATACGAAACAAAATTACGTACATGTATACCAAAATACGTAATACGAACTACGATCATTACAATGGTGGAGACACGATCACAACGCTCTGGCCTAAGAGATACCACTGAGAGGTCTGCCACTTCTCGCCCGACTCAGCAGGACCCTGGGACCACAGTATCTCTTGTTTCTGCTCATGTGGGAGCGTCTGCAGCTTCTGTGGGTGCTCCTCCACCGGTTCCAAGGACTACCCCAGGGGTTCAAGGGATGCTACCACCACCGCCTCAGGGGACAGTTGATATGGTGTAGTTCTTTGCCTTCATACAGCAGATGATGGAGACTCAGAGGCGCCAGACATAGGATATGAGGCAGGGCATTTACAATGCCCATCAGCTAGCCATGGTGGCTATAGAGAAGGCGACTGTCCAACCACAGATAGGGCAGATACAGTCGTACCTGACGAGGACTCGGACATTCAGGACTTTTAGAAGATGCGGCCGTAAGACTTCAAGGGTACTGAGGATATCCTATATGCCGACGACTAGATCGAGCATATAGAGGTAATCTTTTGCCTCACGGAGATACCAGCTAGGCTTCAGATAGAAGCAGCGGGTAGCCAGATGCAGGACCTTGCCCGCACATGGTACCAGACAGACCCCAGGGTTGGTACAGAAGGGCAGACTTGGGAGGATTTCACGAAGCTCTTCAAGGAGAAGTTCTTCTCTGACAAAACACATGGTACATTGGAGACGCAGTTCGAGAACCTAGTTCAGGGGAACCAGACAGTAGAGGAGTACACCAGAGAGTTCTGCCGTCTGGACAGATTTGTGGAGGGCCTTAGCGAGACAGCGAAGGCTAGGAGGTTCAGGAAGGGCTTGGTTAAGGAAGTTAAGTCCTTGACCAGGAGTGCCAGAAATGCTACCTTTGAGGAGATTCTGTCAGGAGCTATGGCAGCGGAGGACGACCTTGAACTGAAGCTGAAGAGTGGTCGTGATTCACATAGAGCCGGCGGCAGTGGGGGCCCGGCCAAGAGTCCCTATTATCAGTAACATCATTAGCAGAAGTCGTTCCAGCAGTAGCAGTTCCAAAGTCAAGGTCGTGAGCCTTTCTATCAGAAGCAAATACAACAGGCACTTAGGCAGCAGCAAGTCATCAGTTATAATTTCTGTAAGAAGCCAGGACATGTGTGGAACGAGTGTAGAAAGAGGCTAGGCAAGTGCCTACTTTGTGGTTCAGCAGAGCACCAGCTGAGGGACTGTCCCATATCTTCAGGACGTACAACTCAGGGAGCAGGAGCCAAGGCTCTGACGGGTCAGCAGAAGGGACCATTGCAAACCCATCAATAAAATTTTATCCAACACCAGCAGCAGACCAGATGAGGTCAGCGGGTGCGAGCCTTCGCTAAGTTAGCCGAGAATACAGAGGCAGTCAGAGATCTGATAGCAGGTTCTGTTCTTCTCGACTCCTTTCCTGCATTCGGCTTGTTTTATTCAGGGGCTTCCCATAGTTTTGGGTCTGTATCATTTGTTGTTAGACACCAACTTTCTTCTAAATCATTGCCTAGGACTTGTAAGATCACGACTGGGGGTGGTATTATTCTCGTCCGTGATATTTGTAAGGATCGAAGAGTAGTTTTGGGAGACCGAGAAATGGATGTGAGTCTACTCGTATTGCCATTACCGAATTACGATATTGTACTCGGTATGGATTGGTTGACCAGGCACTATGCCAGTATAGATTATCACGATAGTAGAGTTCTTTTCAGATTTCTAGGAGAGCCAGAGTTTGAGTTCAACAGATGGGAGGCAGAGCAGAGCAGCGACATCTTCTACGAAGTTTCAGTAGAGGAGAGAACGTGCCACATCCATTGATAGCTGATTTCATGGATGTATTTTTGGAGGAGTTGCTAGGGTTACCTCCGGATAGAGATGTGGAGTTCTCTATAGATTTGGTTTCTGGCACAAAGCCGATATCTCAGCACGTCTCTAGAGTGAACAACAGTGAGCTAGTGGAGTTGAAGAAGCAGGTGTATTCGAGAGCAGGCTCGAGCAGGACTTGTGGATGAGTTTGTCTTTACAGAGGATGGCACTTTGAGGCACGGTTCCAGACTGTGTGTGCCTAGTGGAGACCTTTGGGAGCAGGTTATGCAGGAGGCCCATCGTTCTGAATACTCTATGCCTCCAGGTGCCAACAAGATGTATATGGATCTGAAGGAGCATGTATGGTGGTATGGGATGAAGTAGAAGGTAGCACGGAAGCCAGATGTTTAGTCAGTCAACAGGTTAAGGCAGAGAGGTAGAGACCAGAAGGACTGTTACAGCCATTGTCCATTTCGGAGTGGAAGTAGGAGCACATTACGATGGACTTTGTTTTAAGATTGCCACGTACACCAGGAGATAAAGGCGAGATTTGGGTCATCGTAGACAGGTTGACCAAATTGGCCTATTTTTTGCCATTCAAAGTGGATTTCTCTACAGAGAAGTTAGCAGAGATGTACGTGCGTCAGATTTTCAGACTTAATATAGTTCCGATGAGCATTGCCTCAGATCGAGATAGTCGTTTTACTTCCTATTTCTGGCGGAGTCTGCATATTATTTTGGACACTCAGCACCAATTTAGTACTGCATATTACCCTCAGACAAACGGACAGTCAAAGAGGACTATTGAGATGCTCGAAGACATGCTGCGAACTTGTATTCTAGATTTTGAAGGATCCTAGGAGGATCATTTGTATTTGGTGGAGTTTGCATAAAATAACAGTTTCCAGGCCAATATTGGGATGTCACCATTCGAGGTGTTGTACCGGCGTAGGTGTCGTACTCCCTTGTCCTGGGATGACGTTGGAGAATGAGCTTTATTGGGACCTGAGATGGTTACTGACACAGCCGAGAATGTGAAGCTCATTAGAGATCGACTTCGCGTGGTGCATGACAGACAGCAGCATTGGGTCGATAGCCACCGAAGACCTTTGTAGTTTGAGGTTAGAGATCTGGTGTTCCTGAGGATATCTCCGACGCGTGGCACTATTCGCTTTGGTAGAGGTAGAAATCTTAGTCCACGCTTGATCGGACCTTTCGTTATCAGCGGAAGAGTCAATGATATGTCATACAGACTGGACTTGCCCCCTGCATTAGAGGGAGTCCATAACGTATTTTATGTGTCGTAGTTGAGATGGTATGTGGCAGATCCCAGCCATGTACTGGATCATTTCGAGATTGAGGTGGGCCCTACTCTTAGTTATCTAGAGCAGCCTGTCAAGATTCTGGATCGACGGAAGAAGGTGCTGAGGAACCATACGATACCCTTGGTTCGCATAGCTTGGAGGCACCACTCTCTACGTGAGTCTATCTAGGAGAGGGAGGATGAGATACGCGAGCAATACCCTTATCTTTTTCAGTCTTGAGGTATGATTTTTCTATCCTTCCCATTTATTCAGTTTTGTCTTTAATTTTGAGGACAAAATTATTTTAAGGAGGGTAGATTTATCACACTTAATTTTTAAATTAAGGGTATTTTAGTCATTATATGCTAATTTGAATTTTCTTATTTTTATTAATTAAATTGATTGGTGTGTGATTTTGATTGATGTTTTGGTAGTAGAAGGTGGTATAACCTTAGTCAACCTTGATTAGAAGCCTAATAATGTAATAAGAGACTTAATTGGCTTTTTAGAATTTAATTTAGAATTATTGTCCATTTTAGGAATCATTTAATTCATTTTTTAAAATCATTTTCATAAAGCCTTTAAGCCTTTTTGTCAATGGGCCTTTAAAGAAACTTGAGGAGTGCTGGCCCATGACCAAACCCTAAACCTAATCCAAATACCCCCTTGGCCGGCCACAAAGTAGCCCTCCTCTTTTTTATTGTATTTTAACTTGTAGCCGTCACAAGTTCACAAACCCTAGTTTTCCCTTCTCTTCTAAAGGCCCCATTTTCTCGTTTCTCACCCAAATCCTTCCAAACGAAGTGTGTTGCGACCGTTGGGAGGAGAGGAACCTGCTGGAGGCTTGCTAGAGAGGGATCGGAGACGTTGGACTGATGGAAATCGGCATCGACGTGTTTGGAGGCTTGTTTTATTGAGTTTTGACGCTCAATTAGTAAATCTCTCTAAACACTTGTTATTTTTGATTTTTCTCCATAGATGCATCCATATAGATACCTTCGACCTGTGCATGAAGTTTGATAGATTTTTGATTTTGTTTGATAGCCGTATCGGACACGTGTCGGTCCATTGTAACACGTGTTCGATAAAATGCCACTTAGAACAGAAAGTTGATATTTTTCGATTCTGTTTTCACGAATGTATTGTTGTTATAATTTGAAATAACTTTTGTGAAGACAGATCTTGATTCGGCATGAATTTAGTGTACGAATCGAACACGAACACGCGTGCACGAGGCCCGTGCACGGCCCCGTGCATGTCCTGTTGTCTGTGCGTCATAACTCGACGCACAGGGCTCTATTTCACATGAAATTTTACGGATGCATGGGGGAAACCTCTTCCCACGTGCTTGTAAAATTTTACGATGTTTCGTATAGCGTGCGCAAAGAAATCTAATATACACGGTTCAGCCAACATTATACATGCGGCTAAAAATCGTCGCTGACACGGCCTTCGTACGCGAACACGACGCGACGAGAACCCATTCCAGGAGCACGAACACGAAGCCCTATACTTGGGCTACCCAGGGACCCGATATTGAGATACGATGTGGCTCATGTCGCGAGCCACGGGGCTCGACACGCACCTACGAGGCCAAATGCGCGCACGCGCACAGCCGTACGGGTTTGCGTGTCCTGTGTCACATGGACGTGACGTAGTATCGTGTCAGTATTTCCTAGACCTAGAACTGGATGCCACCTAGCTATGTGCACGAGCATGAGGCTTCTCGTTGTGCGTGTGGCGTTCAATCGAGAGAAAACGCACGTCCACGTATACTTGTCAATGCACGCGTATCTGGTTCTCTCTGATATGTACTCCGTGGACACGATACGGACATGGGTTCGACACCGTGAGTACCCGAACACGTCACACACGTATACACTTCGTGTTTGCCAAGTTTCACGAGCTCTAATTGAGTATTTTGTGTTTTAGGCTTTATATATATTTTTAAATATATATATATATATTTTAATAAAAAGACATTTTATTGAAAAAGAGAAGAAGGCTCCAGAGGAGCAGTAGATACTGGTACAGGGCCGTACAGACAAAATGACCCTGTATAGCAAAAAGAAAAAACAGAAAACTAAAAGTCAAAATTTTGGATGGCCAAAATTTCGTACAATGATTGAGTATCAAAGTTAATTTGAAATTTCAAAATTCGAAATTTTAAACCAATTCGGAACAGGGCTGAAGTGAAAAAAGGTTGGCCAGGAAAGGCATCCCGCAGAGTGGGTGTATGGGCACGCTGCCCAGTACATACACGTAGCCCAAGGGGGTAGGGAGTGTTCTGCCCGAGGCAGGCGCTCTACCTGATGGGGGCGTAGAGCACGAGGGGCCTCGGTCCCCCCGGCATGCTGAACGGAGTATGACGTTGTTGATGGTGGAGCCGGTGAGGGAACCGGCCGGAATAGGAAAGCAGGGGAAGGAGGAACTAGGGGGAGGGGGCGGATCAACGACCGCAGGGTCCACCGCGTCGAGGAGGACCGAAGACGGCGGGGGCCGCCGAGGCGGGGCCGGCACGCAGCTCCGAAAGGGGAAGCCGAGGGGGAACGGTGAACGGGGGCACCGGCGAGGCAAGCCTGAAAGGAAGACAATGCGCCTCCCGTAGCCAGGAGGGCTCCGGCGAGGGAGGCAAGCACGGACGAGGCACGGACGCAGGCCGAGGAGAAGGGGGACTCATCGGACGCTGCGGAAACGGAGGGGAGCTAGGGCTCAACCCCGGGCGGAGTCCGACCACCGGCTACAGGGGGGCTCCTCCGGCAGGAGGCACGGCTAGCGGGAGAAATGGATGAAAGGGAGGGGGATGGGGCGGTGGCGGCGGAGCGAGCGTCGCAGGCCAGAGGGCTTCGACGCCACGGACGTCAACGCCGGCGAGAGGCCGTCACTAGGGGGAAGAGGGGGGGCGACATAACCGCAGGGGACGGGCGAACCATCGCTGACGAGCGCACCGGGGGCAGCGCTTCACCGAGAGCCCACGAGGGGGAGAGAGCTGCAGACGCGAGGGGGGCAGGGGCGCCGGGGAGCGCCAGGGGGAGGGCCGGTTCCGTGGGCTGTGCAGGGAGGGGGGACGATCCGGGGGCCGCGGAGCGACCATGAGGGCCCACGAGGGGTGCACCATCGCCGAGGAAAGGGAGCACCGGGGAGCACCGGAGAGGGAACCAGAGCAAAGGAAGCAGCCATCGAGCTCATGACGGAGGCAGGGAGGGTCGGAGCTCCGCCAGGACCACTGGAGGCCGGAGAGCAAGAGGAGGGGCGCGGTCGGAGAGGCGGCGGGCCACTGGATGGAGAGGAAGGCTGTCGAACTCGAGGGGGGCGACGCGTCGGGGGGAGGAGGAAGAGGCGCCGGAGAAGGAGGAGGCAGGCCAGGCGGAGGCAGGCGCGTCCCCTGCAGAGGGCCGAGGGGGAGGAGACCCGGGAGGTGCCCATGGAAGGGGGGAGAGGGCGGCTGCTCTGCGACAGCAACAACAAGCGATCGACGGCGGTGCCTGCGACGGCGATGCCGGGGGCACGACCGACGGCAAAGAGGGGAGAGAGGGCGGCAGCAACTCGGGCAGCAAGGGGCTCCGCCGGGAGAGAAGCGCCACGAGAAGGGTGGCAGCAGGGGGAGCAGGCCAGCGCCGGAGGCTGGCACGATCTGCCAGAGGGCGGCCCACCGAAGCGGCGCCCACCAAGGGGCCGGCCACCAAGGGGGGCCACCCCAGGCCGTAGTCGCCCCAAGGAGCGGGGCTCCCCAACCTCTAAGCCATAAAAATATCTGTCATATATATATATATATATATATATATATATATATATATATATATATATATATATATATATATATATATATATATATATATATATATATATTATATTATATATTATATATATATATGTGTGTGTGTGTGTGTTGATAGTTGGTATGAATATATACTTATGTATATAGTTGAAAGTTTCTGTTTATTCTCAGATTTGTGCCAATCACAAATATATATATTTATATATATATATATATATATACATATATATATATATATATATTTATATATATTATATATATATGTATATATATATATATATATATATATATATATATATATATATATATATATATATATATATATATATATATATATATATATACATAAAAAAAAAAAAAATATATATATATATATATATATATATATATATATATATATATATATATATATATATATATATATATATATATATATAAATATATATATATATATATATATATATATATATATATATATATATATATATATATATATATATATTTGAGTGTTAAATATATAAAAATATATATATATATATATATATATATATATATATATATATATTTTTATATATTTAACACTCAAATATATATATATATATATATATATATATATATATATATATATATATATATATATATATATATATATTTTTTTTTTTTTTTTTTTTTTTTTTTCAAACCCAAACTTTATTGATGATCAAACGAAAACCATAGTCAGATTACAAAATTACTGTAAAATTGCAGGAAAATAAGAGACATGTCTACATCTAGTTAGAGCCTTCTTCACTTGTCTCTGGACTTCAAATAGCAATTGCTCCTGCGCATATGTGTATGATTCATACCTCCATTTGTTTCTGTTCTTCCAAGCTACCCAACATACAGCCCCAACTGTATATATATACATATATATACATATATATATGTATATATATATGTATATATATATATATATAAATATATATATATATATATATATATATATATATATATATATATATATATATATATATATATATATATATATTTTTATATATATATACATGTATATATATATATATATATATATATATATATATATATATATATATATATATATATATATATATATATATATATATATATGTATATATATTATATATATATATATACATATATTTATATTTTATATATATATATATATATATATATATATATATATATATATATAAAATATATATATATATATATATATATATATATATATATATATAAATATATATATATATATAATGTTATATATGTATATTACTATTGTATAGATATAGAGATATATGTTGTATGTATATATAGATTAACAAATCGATCTCAGTTCTGATATTAATGTTGGGATAGTCTAGATTTGATCTTGATTGTATATGGATCCATGGTTGTGAATATATATATGTCTATGTATAGTTTCCTTATATATATTTTATATATGTATATATATATATATATATATATATATATATATATATATATATATATATATATATATATATATATATATATATATATATATATATATATATATATATATATTTTTTTTTTTTTTGAAGAAGGGGAAATTTTATTGATGTATCAGGCGCAAAATGCCGAAGCCTATACAAGTAGAGCGACGAGCGCTGGCCAAAAGAAAGAAACGACTAGGCAAGCCGACAAAACAGCGAAACTGAAACTACTCTATGGAGGCCCAGAACGTGGGCATGGAGTGCTAACATCGTCTCCTGGTCTTAAGGATCTGTCTGATGATTTCCTTGTACAGATGGGGAGACGGACGATGTCGGCCCTCGTAACGGAACTTGTTTCTGTTTTTCCACAGGACCCAAGTTCCCGCGGAAGCCACGATCTGATGTCCGTGGGACACGCCCCAGCTAGACAGGAGATCGTTGAAGCCCCGAAGGGGGAGGGCCGTGTTGAACTTGATGCTGAGAGTCGCCCAAATATTAGAGGCCAGATCGCCGGAGGTGAGGATGTGCT
>JANAVB010044620.1:8094776-8257276 GCA_029216955.1 Iris pallida | reverse complement strand
GTGAGTTCTCCTCGTACACTCACCTAGCATCAGCAGACAATATTCAGACAGCTGATGGCACTTTCTAGCTAGTGGTTGGTAAGGGTACTGTTAATTGTACAGGTTCAGTAAAATTATCTAATATTTTACATGCTCTATCTTTCCAGACAGTCGCTTATCCATTAGTTCTATAATCCTTCAACTTAAATGTCTATGGACTGGACTCAGCACTAATGTCTATGGCAGAGAAGGCTGGTATGGGAGGACTGCAGATGACGGCCGAGGATACTTTGCTACTCCATCATAGGAGGTTGGGACATTCCTCCTTTGACACTTTAAGTAAATTTTATCCTGATATTTATGAAAAAGTGTTAAATAAAGAGAAACTAGCATGTGATGCATGTGAGTTGGGCAAACTTACTAGGAGTTCATATATTGGTACGGGTCATAGGAGCTCTTCTGTTTTTAAGGTAGTATACTCTGATGTTTGGGGTCCATGTGCTACTAATACTATGAATGGTTATAAGTATTTTGTTTCCTTCATTGATTGTGTTTCTCGTGTCACCTGGTTGTACTTGATAAAAAATAAGAGTGATGTACCTACTTGTTTTGAGATTTTCACAAGCATGTCCAGACTCAATGGGGCAATTGTTAAGGTACAGAGGTCTAACAATGGAACAAAGTATACAAACAGAACACTTGTATAATACTTGTCAGCACACGGGATACAGCATCAGACCACTTGTGCATACACACCTGCACAAAAAGGCATAGCAGAAAGGAAGAACAGACACCTTCTGGAGGTCGCAAGAAGTATGATGATTGATATGAATGTCCCACAGAGTCTGTAGGGACATACAATATTGACAGCAGCTCAACTAATCAACAGAATGTCTTCGAAGGTCCTGGGATGGAAGTCCCCATATAAAATATTGCAAGGCAATAATAGTGGGATACTCCCACTGAAGGTGTTTGGGTGTGTATGCTTTGTGAAGGACAACAGGCTGTCAGTTGGGAAGCTTGATCCTAGAGCAGTCAAGTGCATCTTGTGGGCTACTCGGCGACTCAAAAAGGATACGTGTGCTGGAGCCCAATAGAAAAGAAGATATTTGTAAGTATGGATGTCCACTTCCGAAAGCATGAGCCATACTACCGTCAGGAGGAAACTTTAAACCACACGCCTAATATTGCCAGTATGAGACGAGAGGGGGAGAAGGAGAGCTCAGTAGTGACTGATTTAGGAGTTTGGTATGGAGGCACGGTCGAGGAGGAGCAGAAAGGTGAAGAAGAACATGGGGAGGAGATGAGAGCTGTTAGGTATACGGCTCAGGAGGAGTTACTAACCTACAGTAGAAGAGATAAGCAAACTATAGGACTAGTACCTACAGTGCCAGTGCCAAGTCCCTTGCCTGCATCTGTCTCGACTCCTGAGATACCTATGCTACCACCACCCCCTTCAAGTAATATCATTGTCCATACTCATCCCACAGCATTATCAGTATGAAGGACCACTCGCAGCAATGCGGGAAATCCTTCGGACAGATATGGTTAGGACCTTGCTCAGTTTGTTTCTTATGACCATATCTCTTCTTCTCATGGAGCATTTATTATATCTTTGGATAGTATTACTGTACCTAACAATTGGCAGGTTGCCAAGAACGATCCAAAGTGGAAAGCTGTAATGCTCGAGGAGTTGGAAGCTCTTCAGAAGAACCACACTTAGGAGCTGGTGAGGCTGCCAGAAGGAAAGAGCACAGTCAGATGCAAGTGGGTCTTTACTGTGAATCAGAACCCAGATGGACAGGTTAAGCGCTACAAAGCTCGACTGGTGGCAAAATAATACAGTCAGACGTACGACATCGACTATGACGAGACCTTTGCACCAGTCGTAAAGATGAGTACTGTCAGGACCCTGATTTCTTTGAAAGCGAATGGTGGATGGAAGCTACACCAACTGGATGTGAAAAAAGCATTTATTCATGGGGATCTGGTGGATGAGGTATATTTGGAGATACCACCATGATTCGGTACCAACCAGACAATGGGCAAGGTCTACAGGTTAAAAAAGTCCCTCTATGAACTAAAGCAGTCTCCTCGGATATGATTTGACAGATTCAGGAGGGCGATGATAGGGATGGAATATCAGCAGATCAATGATGATCATACTGTATTCTTCAGACGAAGTGGCGGCCACATCACCATGCTTGCGGTATATGTAGACGACATGATTATCATAGAAGATGATGAGAAGGAGATACCCCGACCCATAGGAAAGCTTGGCAGGGAATTTGAGATTAAGGACCTTGGTCTTCTTTGCTACTTCTTTGGGATAGAGATCGCTCAAGACGGAGAGGGAATTGTTCTTTCTCAAAGGAAGTATGCACTGGACCTTCTTACAGAGACAGGGATATTGGGGTACAAACCTGCAGCAATGTCAATAGACCAGAGGTTTAAAGTGAAGGTCGAGACTGGAGACCCAAGTGATCGAGACAGATACCAGAGACTGGTGGGCAAGTTGATCTATCTGAGCCACACATGACCTGATATCTGCTTTGCAGTGAGTGTGGTGAGCCGCTACATGCATGACCCACGGAAGGGTCATATGGATGAAGTGTACCAGATTCTGAGGTACTTAAAGGGTACCCCCAGGAAGGGGCTGATATTCAAGAAGAACAATCATATGAGCATTGAATGCTACTATGATTCTGACTGGGCTAGCTGTGCCGATGACAGAAGGTCCACCTCAGGATATTGCATATTCGAAGTGTAACACCCATTTTTCTAAAATGAGGGTAATTTTTGAACTTTTGTAAAAGTTTATTATTTAATAATAGGATTTATGATTTATGAGAATTTTTAATTAATTTAATACTATTTAAAATTGGTGAATTATAATTTTGATGTGTTAGCTAGTGAACCCTAGAACTGTTGAGCCTAGAGACTAACCATGACCATGGGGACCTAACCATGTGATTATAATGACTATTTACAACTTTTTAGGCTAAGGGTATTTTGGTCATTTTGTGACTTTTGAATTATTTAAGATTTTAATTAATTGGTAAATTTTAGATTATTTTAATAATATTTAAATTGATGTATTATGATTTTGGTCATTTTTATATTTTAATATTTTGGGAAAATTTTATATTTTTAATATTATTTTATTGGATTTGTTTAGTCGAGTTTGAGTTTCGTCTCGTTCCGACTTGTATTGTGATCCGGGTAGCTTAAACTCTAGATGGGACCCAATATTAAGTTAAACATGGCTCACAAAACCCAATATTTAAGTTAGTTAATTAAACTAATTTTTATCATGTTATAATGGTTAAGTTAGAGACTCAAAACTAGATCATTTTGACCCCAAACTTGAACCTAGTATAGACTTAACCATATGAGACTAGAGAGGGGCAATTAGAACATTTTTCATTAGCCCTAATGGACTCTTTATGGCAGCCACCTTCAGGGGAGAATGATTCATTTTGGGAGAATGATTCATTTCATTCATTAAAATCTTGCCTCTTTTATTTTCCTTTTGTTCTTCCCTAATTTTAGAGAGCCTTCCCATTGATTTGATCTCCAAATCAAATCATTCATTCACCAAACCTTCCTCAAGCATTCCCATTCTCCAAGGGAAGGGTGCTACCAAGGATTGGAAGAGGAGTGCAAGGAGGAGTGTCCACTTTGAGTGATCTTCGTATCGGAGCCGTGTCCTAAAAGATTTTATTGGGATTCCACTCCCAATAGGTAAAATCCATCCTCTAAATCAATTTTCTTTGCATATAAATTAGTTTTGAATCCGTAGGATCCATCCACATGCATGTGTCCCATTTAGATTCAAATTTGAGGCCATTTGGAGCTCTCTTGAGGATTTTAGATATGTGTCTTGTGTCCTACTTGATAGATCCCAAATTAGGATACCCCATGTGTATGTATGTATGATAATAGTTTAAATAGATATTTAAATTCATTTTTAGAATGGTTAGAGAGTGGATTTTTCTTAGTTAAGATGGTTAGAATGAGTTTCATTTGGATACCTATGTTTGTATCCAAGTATCTTGGCCTATATGTGTTCTTTTGTCCAAAACAACTCAAATTCGTCATAATATTCATCCACGTTTTTATTAACCAAAACAACTTAGAAATGTCATAACTTTTAGCTTAGAACTCCGATTTATCTCTCGTTTTTTTAAAAGAACCGTATCGAAGTTAGCTTTCCAAATATATATTTTATTAGCCAAATTCTTTCTGTAACTTTCTGTAGAATTATTTGAGTGTCAGCTGTACGAAAGACGAACGTGTTTCGATATTTTCGTGATTTCGGGAGCTTCCGGACACGAAAATGCGATCCGTTTAAAGTTTCGGAAAGCTAACACGAAGGGCTACAACATAATTTAATCCTAGAATTTAGTAGAGGTCCAATTGGTACAGTATTGATTTTAAGTAGAAGAGTGACTATACGATATATGTATTTTGTGTAACTTATGAGCCTATGTAGTATGGATATTAAATGAATATAGAGTATGTAATACATGATATGTTAGATGAATGAAATGATATATATATGATATATATCCTCTTTACATTAATGTATATATATGGTTGAATACAAGCATGTAGGAATGCAATTAATATAATGTATGTAAGCAATGCATAAATACATGAATGAAAGAATTATATACAATGTATGCATGAAAGTATGTAATGAATGCTAGATATGAATGCAAGGTATACATGTAATGATAGATACGAATGCATAATATATAAATAATATAATACAATATATAATGATAGCATGTATGATAATGTAGAATATATGATGCAAGCATGTATATGTCTACTGTTTTTCCTTTTTCTTACATTTTTCTTCCCTTTCCTTTCCATTTCAGTTTTTTTCTCTTTTTTTCTCTTCTATTTTTACATGTTGTATATAATGTATAGATGCATGTAAGTATGTAATATGCATGCATGACATGTATGTAATAAAAATAAGTATATGTATGCAACTTAATGATATGTGAATGGATATAATGCCTGAACTGAAATATGCATGCATATGGGGATATGAATGAATGTATAAATGCATGAATGAATGTCATATATGAATGAATGAATCAATCAAAGGTATAAGTAAAATATAATGCATTGTAATGAATGTTAACATATATAATATATAAAAGTATGTATGTAAATGTGCATGAATGTATATATCTATGTAACTATGTAAATATGCATTATGTAACATATGCCAATATATATATATATATATATATATTTTTTATATATATATATATATATTATATATATATATATATATATATATATATATATATATATATATATATATGTATGTAATGTGGATATGCATGTATGTATGAAGGTATGTATTTATATATATTATCTATTTTATATTATACATTGTTATGGTTCATATTGTCTTGTGATTGTGTGAATGCTAGCCTAGGCTTGGTTAGGCCTAGTGAGACTTGTTAGACTTGTTTGGGCTAGGACTTGACCTAGTTGACCTAATTTGACTAGTGTGGTCGACTAGAGTTGACCAAGTGTTGACTTTAGTCTAGTTTGACCTAGACAGCATGCAGATGCATTGTACATTTCATTTATCATCTCTCGTATACATCTTGACCTGTGTTGCTCTAAATAGGATTTTGTGGCTTCAGTTTGGACCTCTATACCTATCAGCTATTCAGGTTATCAGGCGAGTACATTCTCTGATCATTTTATATCATGTTTAGGATTATATTTTCTGCTTTAGATTATCTTACTTGATGCTGACACGTTGGTAACACGGATTGGTACTATATGGATCCCTTCATGAGATATTATCCCTCTCAGGAGCATCAGATACTTTTGTCTTGTGTGTTTCACATACATCACGTATCTTATGCTTTTATTATCATGAATCTTCGGGAATCAGCTAGTGACTCATATACCCTCATGATCACTGAGCCTTCACGAATCAATTCATGAACCACCCTTATGGGCAACGTAGTATAATCATAAATCTTAACGTAACTTGACCGGATCCTTGTGTATTGATTATGGATGGGGGAGTATAAATGAACATGTGAATAAATCCAAGTAGTGTAATCATGAATCAATTCTAAGTAGTGTAATCATGAATCAGTCCTTAGCCATTCACATGTTTATCCAGTACTCTGAATCACTAGTACTGTCTCTCTTTTACATATATCCTAGATATTTACTTACAGTCTCTCTTTTACATTATGCTTTTCTTCAGTTTCTGTATTTTATTCTCTAGCATGATTATATTTTCTTTCCTGCTATGACTTGTTGAGATGTATTGTGCTCGCTCCTGTCCTGACTGGACCTGTTAAAATATTACAGAGGATGAGGACGAGGCGTGCTGTCCCACTTATTATGGGCCTACCCTAGATGACAGTACAGACTTGGACCAGCAGCAAGATCCTTTAGCGGTGGACGATACTCCACTAGACTATGATGTTTTCCTTATGTTTTTATTCTGGATGATTGTGTTATGATATTTGGATTCTGTGGATTTGTTATATCTTTTAGACACTTAGACTCTCTGGTTGTACTTATGTGGATTCCTTTTCGTTTCAGCAATATCTATTTATCTTCTATTTTATCATTCTGCCTTAGATGTGATTGAGACTGTATCTGCTATGTCACCTGCATTCGAAGAGTATATACTGTACAAGTACCTTTATATTGTTAGATGTTGACCTAGGACAGCGTTCTACCACCGACACTGCGGCGTAGGCTGGACGTACCCACGTCTCGTGCCCTTACGCTTGGGTGCGGGTCGTGACACGTAGGAGGCAACCTAGTCTCCTGGAGGAGTAAGAAGTAGTCTGTGGAAGTATCGGGGCCTGCTGGGACTGGGATGTGGAAGGTGGTGGAGGCATCTGGGTCTGTGGATCTGTGGAGTGGGGGAGTGTGGTAGGTGGAGGTGGGAGTGTATCAGTCAACTGGTCAGCTGACTGGATAGGGAGTGCACCATTCTCAGGTGTGACGTACTGGGATGAACGAGTAAGCACCATCTAATTACAATAAAAAGGACTTATAAGGACTTGTTTAAAGTAAGCAATCATAGGCAAGAAAATCGAATTATAATAGCAAACATGTGATGTTTTTCCTATGTTACAATCCTAGCATTCCTTTAGGTGTTCTAAGCGTCATTCCTAATGTTGTCTAATTACCTTAAGTTCCTAGTTGCAGGCATGCTTGGTACAAAAATGTAACCAAACAATTTAGTCAGGACCTGCATGGGCCACCACTAAAAATATGTCACGACCCGCTACCCAAATGGTTGGGCCAGACCGAGTCATGCCCAGCCTACGTTTGATATAAAACGTAGTAAGCTGTTCTAAAGACAACATGATAAGACTAAATATGCTAACAGTTCTATAAGTGAATATAAGTCATAAATGCTCCAAACACAAAAGTCGTCTCATATAGTAAAATGTCCAAAGTACAAGTCTGAAATGTAAAACTGGATACATGTCCAGTTACAAAATACATAGTCTAAATACATGACTACTCTCAAAAGTCTAAAAACAAAAGACAACTAGGCGAGGTTCCCCGCAGGAACATCCTCGTAAAGCAGAGCCGGGTCCTCGGCAGTAACTCCATAATAAGTGTCGCAGAGTAACTCCTCCTCAGTAAGGACACCTACAACATTATCCTGTCAGGACGGGAGCAAGTACTGAATCTAGCAAACTAGCATATGAAACATGGAAATGAACATAAAAGAAAATAACTGGAAACATGGCATCACACAATCTATCATGGCAAGGACACATATGTCATAGAGATAGATGTATATGTAATGTTTAAAACTGTAGCAGGTACGTGATCGGTCAATAGATGTACAATGTACTGGAGTACATGTAAATAAAATGTACATACGTACAAGTTAACAAGCATAGGTGTACATCCGTACAGAAATGCGGGATAATGGCCTGCGGCAAGGTATGCATATAAAATGCGACCTCGCTCGCTACTATAGGGGGGTCATGATCATGTACTCAACTGTCAGTTTTCCCATAACCCATATTCTAATCATGTGAGAGATACATAAAAACTATTCTAAGCATGGTAGTAATGGAAAGTACAATATGTGACATTTTTAACTTGCTACCCCAAGGATCAGCATTTAACATGGTTGGATTAGCAATTCATTTATGTAACAGTATGTAAAGTTTGTAGAAAGTACTTGCCTCTAGCAAAGCAAAGCAAAACAAGCTGCGATAAAAGTGCTATAGATGTCCGGTAACTCGTCACTGTAGAAATAAATGCAATAACTTAGTTTTTACACTAAGCTAAAACGCTAAGACACTAATTTGTGAAACACGACTTGTGACTGGGCACCTAGCCAAAATGATGACTTTGGCATAGGAGACCAATGTGGGGTGACACACTACTTTAACTAACTTTCTAGGGTCTTTACACTAGTGAGGGGTGAGGTTCAACACGGCTAAAACTCAAAGTAACATTAAAAGTTACAAGTTGTAATTAATCAATAAATAAATCAAATGACCATTGTGTTCTAACAATTTTTGAGATAGACAAAAAACTTATTTTTATATAAAATAAAGTACCAAAAAGATCCTTGTTAATTATAGAAATTTATTATAATTTTCCTGGAATTTATTAACCAGTACAAGTATTTTATAAAAATCAGTTTTCCTAAGTATACAGAAAATGAGTTTTGGTTTCATATGCCAAATTAGTGGCAAAACAGTAAATTAAATATTATAAAAATTATACTAAATTAGCTAAATTAACATAATATCTAAATACTATTTTTCCAGAATTTTAACAGTACTTTAAGTATTTTTAGAAAATCAAAAACAGCATTGCACACAATTAAAATTAAATAATTAATTATCTGCGTATTTTGTCCATGTACATAATTTGAGCCAAAGTTCAAATACAGAACCCAAGGCCATGAATCAAGTCCAATATGACATGTACAGGTCTTGAATATGTAAAAACACATTTGGGCCCAAAAACCCAAGCTAGGCTTGGACACCAAATGGTTGCAGTAATTTAAATACACTAAAATACAAATTGGTAAAAGTGCAAAATAAATATTAATATTATAATAAGATAAAATTATACAAAATGAATATATACATACCTATGTTAAAAGTACATATATATATATAAGAAAATACTTAATTGTAAAGTATATATACATATACAAACATTGTATACATATATATATTAATATATATATATAATAATATACATACACATGGAAATATATACATATATACATATATGTATATAAATACAAATATATATATAAAAATTTACTAACTATAAAAATATATATACATATATAAAATACTGCTAATATACAACATATACATATATATATACAAATATATGTATATACATATATATACATATAAATATATATATAATAACAGAAAATAGAAAAAAAAAGGAAAAGAAAAAGAAAAAGAATTAAACACAGCAGTAAGGGGGCTCGAACTCGAGCCAGAGCGCGCGGGGGGGGGGGGGTTAGGCTAGGTCGGGCTGGCCCGGGGGTCAGCCCGAGGGTTGTGTTAGAGTTAGGGTTTAGGTTAGATTTAATTAGGTTTTAAGCAATTTAAATAATAAAAAATATCAACACAGTCCTGTGTCCTGACAGTTAGGGACACAGGTGTCGCGTGTCCGTGCTAAGCACGACACGCATAGGTCGAATTCATTATGTCCAGACTTACCCCTAGGTCGCTCGTGTCCAGGCGAACGTCGTACGTGAAAACGAGACACGCACGACACGTATTTGACGCTGCCACTTACGTGTCCGACTTCTCGATGGGTTTCGAGGGTGCTCGATGGCGGCTGAGGCGACGTGGTCGCGGCGGAGTGGTGGCGATTGACTCATCTCGCTGCGGCGAACTCGTCGACGGCAGTGGTTGGCGGTGAAGGTCGCTGTGGAGTGGTGGACGAGTCTCGCCGGAGTTAGGGTTACGGTGAAGGGAAATGGGGGAAGAGATAGGGCTGGGGCGTCGATGGTGGTCGGGGAGAGTGGTGTCTGGGCTGAGGTGAGTGAGGGGTGGTTTTATAGAGGGGTTGAGGCGGTCGGGTAGGCTGTGCGCTGGCCGAAAATGGCGGAGGCAGTCGACGTCGAGTCGTCGGTCAGTCGGGGCAGGGATGTGTAGATTTTAGGTTTAGCGTTTAGGTCCATGTAGTTTAGGTAATTACACTAAGGCCCCTAACAGAGTCTAAATGCAGATAAGAATTTGCATTCCACACTTTAAAACAATTTAATAATTGCAAATTGATATAAAAACAATTTTAAAAATTACAAAACCATATTAAAACAATTTTAATATTTACAAAATAATATTTAAACAATCTAATTAATTACAAAAGTCAATTAAAATATTTTAGAAAATTGTAAATTGATATTTTAGTGTTTAAAACTCATTTAAAACTTATTTAAAAATTCTAGAAAAATTCCTAAAAATCCTAATAATCATTTTAAGGCTAAAAATGACATTAATAATTAATTAACATTTAATTAACTAAAATTTGAAAAATAGGGGCTTACAAGTCTTCCCTCCTTGAAAAATTTCGTCCTCGAAATTCACAAGGATTGAAGACCCTACAATATTCTAACATAGCAAGCAATGCAACAAAATGACTAAGGCTGCGATCAAAACTAACCTCTAAGGTATCAAGCGGGAACGGGTGGTTCCCTCGCAGCGGTTGGATCGAACAAGTAAGGGTATCTCTCCCTCATATCCGACTCCCTCTCCCAAGTAGATTCACCTGGAGAGTGACGACTCCAAGCTACTCACACCAAGGGTATAACCTTGTTCCTCAGCCTCTTCTCTCTCCTGTCTAATATCTCCACTGGCTGCTCAGAAACTGTAAGGCTCGGTCCGACCTCCAACTCTGAATGATCTAGCACATGACTGGGGTCTGGAACATATCTTCTCAGCTGAGATACGTAAAAGACGTCGTAAACTCCTGCTAGGTTGGGTGGAAGTGCAACCCTGTAAGCTACCTCTCCGATCCTGCCAAGTACCTCGAACGGCCCGATGTATCTGGGGCTCAGCTTTCCTCCTCGTCCGAACTGGATCGTCCCTCTAGTAGGTAATATCTTCACTAGCACCATATAACCGTCTGCGAACTCCATCGGCCTGCGACTAGCATCAGCCCAGTGTTTCTGCCTATCCTGAGCTACTCTGAGCCTGTCTCTGATCATCCCGACTTTTTCTGCTGCATCCGTGATCATCTCTGGCCAAAGCATAACTCTGTCTCCAACATCATCCCAAAAGAGCGGTGTGCGGCATCGTCGTCCATAAAGCGCCTCGAAAGGAGACGTACCGATACTGGCTTGGTAGCTGTTGTTGTATAAAAACTCTACCAAGTGCAGATGGCTCTTCCAAGATCCTCTAAAGTCCAGCACGCAGGTCCTCAGCATATCCTCCAGTGTCTGTATCGTCCTCTCGGACTGCCCATCTATCTGCCGGTGGTACGCCGTACTGAACTTGAGCCTACTGCCCAACTCCTCCTGCAAGCTCCTCCAGTAGTGGGATGTGAATCTGGTGTCTCTGTCTGACACGATGCTCACCGGCACTCCGTATAGGCGAACTATCTGCTGCATGTATAGCTCCGCCAACTTCTCGATGGAAAGCCCCACCTTGAAGGGTATGAAGTGCGCACACTTCGTCAGCCTGTCCACGATGACCCAAATGGCATCCTTCCCTCCTTGGGAACGAGGAAGACCTGAGACAAAGTCCATCGTAATATGTGCCCACTTCCACTCAGAAATGGGTAACGGCTGCAACAAACCAGCTGGCCTCTGGCACTCCGCCTTGACCTGCTGGCAAACTAGGCATCTCGAGATGAAACGTGATACATCCCTCTGCATCTCGTGCCACCAAAGATGTTCCCGCAAGTCACGGTACATCTTGTTAGCACCAGGGTGAATAGAATATCTCGATCGGTACGCCTTCTTCAAGACTGTCTCTACCAGCTCTCCCTTTGGCACGTACAGTCGGCTGCCATGCCTCAAGGATCCATCCTCTGCTATAGTAAAGTCATCCAGCAATCCTGCTAACTCCTGGGCTCGAAGTCTGTGAAGGCTCTTATCTGTAGACTGTGCCTCTCTGATCTACTCTATCAAACCTGACTGAATGTCAAGCGCCATCATCTGTATCACTGATCCCGGCCGAACTAGCTCGATATCGAGCTTCTCCAGGTCTTCTCGCAAATGCCGATCAATTATCAGATACCATGCCATCGGATGCCTGCTCAGCGTATCCGCCACCATATTTGCCTTTCCGGGATGATACTGTAAATCGATGTGGAAGTCTTTTATCAACTCCAACCATCATCTTTGCCTCATATTCAGCTCTTTCTGCGTGAACACATACTTCAAGCTTTTGTGGTCAGTAAAGATTTCCACACGCTCTCCGTATAAGTAATGTTTCCATAACTTGAGTGCAAAGATCACCGCAGCTAACTCTAGGTCATGGGTAGGATAATTCCTCTCATGAGTCCGCAATTGCCTAGATGCATAAGCAATCACTTTCCCATGCTGCTGTAGGACACATCCTAGCCCCTTCCTAGAAGCATCGCTGTAAATGGTGAAACCTCCAGAACCTGAAGGTAATGTCAGAACTGGAGAGGTCGTCAGCCTCCTCTTCAGCTCCTCAAACGCTGCCTGGCAGTCCTCTGACCAGATGTACTCTGCGTCCTTCCATGTCAGCTTCGTCATGGGTTCAGCTATCCTAGCAAAGTCCTGGACGAACTTTCTATAATAGCCTGCTAAACCCAGAAAGCTCCTGATCTCTGAAACTGACGTCGGAGCCTTCCATGTCTCAACTGTAGTAATCTTTCTGGGATCCATCGAGATTCTATCTCCAGTAACTACATGGCCGAAAAACTCCACTCGGTCTAAAAAGAACTCGCACTTCGGCAATTTGGCAAACAATCTCTTCTGCCTCAGAATCCCCAAAACTATCCGCAAGTGCTCTGCATGCTCCTCTGGCGTCTTCGAGTATATCAGGATGTCGTCGATAAATACTACGACGAACTTATCCAGATACTGGTGAAATGCCTTATTCATCAAATTCATAAAGACAGCTGGCACATTTGTGAGACCAAATGGCATCACCAAAAACTCGTACTACCCGTACTTCGTATTGAACGCCGTCTTCTGGATGTCTGATGCCCTAACCTTCACCTGGTGGTACCCGGATCTCAAGTCTATCCTGGAAAACACTTTCGCCCCGCTCAACTGGTCGAACAAATCATCTATCATGGGCAGAGAATATTTGTTCTTGATGGTGATGGCATTCAAGGCTCGGTAGTCAATACACAACCGGACGGTACCATCCTTCTTTGGCACAAAGAGCACTGGTGCTCCCCATGGAGAAGCACTGGATCGAATGAAACCCTTTTTTAACATGTCATCAATCTGCTCTTTCATCTCTACTGCCTCTTTGGGATTCACTCTATAGCAAGTTCGGGATACTGGTGATGAACTCGGCACTAAATCTATAGTGAACTCCACATCTCTGTCAGGCGGAAGCCCTGGAAGATCCTATGGGAATACATCCATAAACTCCCTAATGATAGGGTATGGCGGTGCTACGTCCCCAACTGTCGCACAATAGTTCGGCTCTAGGCTGATCTCCGGCCTTGTCCTCCTGACACTGAATGGTGCTGTGCCTGGGGGACTGAACAAAATACTACCCTCATGACAATCTATAGATGCATGGGCATAGCTAAGCTAGTCCATGCCCAATATGATATCATAACCGGGGAGTGGCATCATAAAGAATCGTCCCCTAAACTCTCTCCCGGCTATAAAAATAGAATATCTATAGATAGATCTAATAGGCACTGGTCCTCCTTCCGTTATCACTCTACTAATCTCTGCAGTAGGTGTAGCTACTAGATGGTGTTTATGCATAAACTCTAATGATAGGAAGCTATGAGATGCACCAGAATCAAACAAGCATACAGCTAGAAAAGTATGTAAATAAATATGACCTGTGATGACGTTAGCTAAGTAATCTGGCTCCGAAACCTGCTCCGGCTTCGGCTCGAGAGCTAGACTATAAACCTTCTCCTGAGGTCCCTTCTGCTGCTGCAGATGTTGCCCAAACCTCTGCTGCTGAGTCAGAAGCGGTCCTCTAGTCTTCGCTACTGGGCAGTCCCGAATCTGATGGGTGGCAGACCCACAGACTAAGCACTGCTTCAACCTCTTCCTGCAAATGGAGCTGTCGTGCCCTGGTCTTCCGCAGAAAGAACATATAGCTCCCCTCTGCTGCTGGTGCTGATGTCGGGGTCCCGGGGCTCTAACTGGCGGGGTCGGGTGATGTCATGTAGGGAAACGGTAAGTCTGCTGGGGCGGCGTCGGTACCCTCTGCTGGAAAGCCTGACGCTTGGACGGTCCCTCATGATGTATAAAAGCCGACCTCTTGCTAGACAGAAGACGCTCTTCAATGCTTCGGGCCAACTCTAGGCTCTGGTAGTAGTTAGTCGTACCGTTCGCCACTATAAGAATGCCAATGTCTGGAACTAGACCATGGTAAAGCCTACGAGTCATCTCCTCTGGATCTGCAACCAGACTAGGAGCAAAACGGCTCAGACGACTAAACTCTGCCGCATACTCGTCAACAGAACGGTTCCTCTGCTGGATATTCTGGAATCGTAGCCCCATGGCTACTCTAGCAGTGGTCGAGAAGAATTTCTTCTTGAACTGGGTCTTGAACTGATCCCAAGTGGCTCTCCCTCTCGCAAGCAACGGCTCATTCCGGAACCAGACTCCTGCCAAGTCTACTAGCAGAAATCTCGCTGCCTCGACCTGGAGGTCACCTGGCATCCTAACTCCAAGGAGCTTCCTCTCTACCGAATCTAGCCAGTCATCTGCTACTACAATGCCCTCAGTCCCTGAGAACTCCTTGGGATTCAGACCCATGAAGTCCTTGATCGTCCCCGCTCTCTGCCGTGGCTCTACAGGTGGTGGGACCACGGGACGTTCCTCAGAACGCTCTATACTCTGGCGGAGTAGGGCAGTTTGCTCCTGATGGGTTGTTAGGAACCCCTGGATCATAGTGAGCAGCTGGTTCCCGTCGAGTGTGACGGAAGCCTGGGTAGGTATGATGATAGGGGGTGGTGGAAGTATCGGGGCCTGCTGGGACTGGGATGTGGAAGGTGGTGGAGGCATCTGGGTCTGTGGATCTGTGGAGTGGGGGAGTGTGGTAGGTGGAGGTGGGGGTGTATCAGTCAACTGGTCAGCTTACCGGATAGGGAGTGCACCATTCTCAGGTGTGACGTACTGGGATAAACGAGTAAGCACCATCTAATTACAATAAAAAGGACTTATAAGGACTTGTTTAAAGTAAGCAATCATAGGCAAGAAAATCTAATTATAATAGCAAACATGTGATATTTTTCCTATGTTGCAATCCTAGCATTCCTCTAGGTGTTCTAAGCGTCATTCCTAATGTTGTCTAATTACCTTAAGTTCCTAATTGCAGGCATGATTGGTACAATAACGTAACCAAACAATTTAGTCAGGACCTGCATGGGCCACCACTAAAAACATGTCACGACCCGCTACCCAAATTGTTGGGCCAGGCCGAGTCATGCCCAGCCTACGTTTAATATAAAACATAGAAAGCTGTTCTAAAGACAACAGGATAAGACTAAATGTGCTAACAGTTCTATAAGTGAATATAAGTCATAAATGCTCCAAACACAAAAGTCGTCTCATATAGTAAAATGTCCAAAGTATAAGTCTGAAATATAAAACTGGATACATGTCCAGTTACAAAATACATAGTCTAAATACATGACTACTCTCAAAAGTCTAAAAACAAAAGACAGCTAGGCGAGGTTCCCCGTAGGAACATCCTCGTAAAGCAGAGCCGGGTCCTCGGCAGTAACTCCATAATAAGTATCGCAGAGTAACTCCTCCTCAGTAAGGACACCTACAACGTTATCCTGTCAGGACGGGAGCAAGTACTGAATCTAGCAAACTAGAATATGAAACATGGAAATGAACATAAGAGAAAATAACTGGAAACATGGCATCACACAATCTATCATGGCAAGGACACATATGTCATAGAGATAGATGTATATGTAATGTTTAAAACTGTAGCAGGTACGTGATCGGTCAATAGATATACAATGTACTATGGTACATGTAAATAAAATATATATACTTACAAGTTAACAAGCATAGGTGTACATCCGTATAGAAATGCGGGATAATGGCCTGCGACAAGGTATACATATAAAATGCGACCTCGCTCGCTACTATAGGGGGGTCATGATCACGTACTCAACGGTCAGTTTCCCCATAACCCATATTCTAATCATATGAGAGATACATAAATGTTTACCATGAAATATAAAAGAGCAGAACAATTATCGGAGGACTGGACTTTTACTTCACGTTACAAACTCGCTTGTACAAAGAAAGCCTAGGGACGAAAGCCTAGGTACAGCAGTCTAAGTACAATTATTTATTTTAGATTCTGAGGGGTGATGATAGAGGTTCGAGAAAGCAACGGCCGCTCTGCCTTACTCTTTGGACGATCGGTATACAGCCTTGGCTCTAGAAGATTGCTTGGCGTTGAAGAAATGCTTTCTTCGCTCTCTCTCTGCTTTTTCTCTCTAAGTATGTGGTGCTCTCTCTGATCTTGAAAAGTCCTCTTTTGTAAGGGAATGGCACCTCGCTATTTATAAAGAGGGAATACAATCATTAGGGTTTGCAATGATTGTCCCTTAGAGTGGCGGCGGCCTGTTGATTGATCAATCTGGGCCATTAATCTCGAGTGTGATAAATCTGGGCCATTTAGTGTAGATTACACCAAATCCTATCAGTAATTAATGATGATTGGAATATATCTCTGTGAAGATGATTTGCTGATATCTGCGAATCTGAATGAATAAATTTAATTTATTCTTCTGCCACGTATCCCAGATTATTGGGATTTGACCCAATCTTTGATTGTAGCAAATCTGGAAAATTGATTGGCTTTATGACACATGTCTGGGAGTCACTGAGCCGCATGAGGGTTGAGCCGCATAAGGGTTTAGCCGCATACGCCTGGCCACGTGGCAGGGCTGCCTGGGGAGTTGCCTCTGAATCTCTGAACCGCATGATATTCTGAGCCACATGGAGATAATCCTTGTGAGCCGCATAGGGCTGCGTCTTCTTGAGCCGCATAGGGTTGTTTCGATCTGGACCGTATAGGACAACTTCAGCCTGAGCCGCATAGGGAGTCTCCACTCGAGCCGCATATGACTGTCCACGTGTCTAAGCTGCATGGCGTTTTTTGGATCTTGGGGGGTTGTGCAAGAGATTTTCTTTGATTTTTTAGGACTCTGTCATTATAAAAGAGTCATAATTGCCTCTTTGTGTCAGGCCTGTCGTTTCGTCAGAGCGGTCAGTAGTATAGGGCTGTGGGGAAAACTGTTTGCAAGCCACGTGTCTTCTCTTCTGAGCCGCATGGAGATCACAGAGCCGCATAGGCTTGTGGAGCCACATGGGTCCTCTAAGCCGTATGGGCTTTCTGAACCGCATGGGGTTTCCTGCCCGCATGGCTCTTTCTTTTTTATTTTCCATGCTTCTACAAGACCCCCTTCAAAGTTTTTAATTCGCAAAATTGAAATACTTTGAATAAGAAGCATGGCCATGTGGAAACTCTTCTAGCCGCATAGATGTCTTGGTCGCATGGAAGTTTCGGTCGCATGGAAGTTTCAGTCGCATGAACTTTCGAGCCGTAGAGTTATTTCAGCCGCATGGATGGCTTAGCCGTATAGCTCCTTGCCACGTGTGCGTGTCTTTAATTGCCTCAAATTCACTTTTAGCGTCGTCTTTAGGGGGAATCCCAAGGATTGGTTCATTAAATCTCAGGATTTTAAGCCCCGTGTGATTCTTTATGTGAGAGGGGGCAAAATCCGAGGAGTCGGTTTTGTCTTTATACGAGGCGGTTTTAGTACTCCACGTGTCTTTCCCCTCTCGTCCTTCTATAAATAAGAGAAGTCTGAGAGAGAGAGGACTTCTCTTTGAATCTTCTCCTATCCCGCTCTTCATCTTCTTCTTGATTGATAATGGCTCCTAAGAAGACCGTCGCAGCGAAGAAGGCAGCGTCCTCGTCGACCGCGACAGCGAAGGGCAAGACTGCTTCTTCTTCGACTACGGTCGCTCCACCACCGATCGTCGTCCCCGCGGCTCATCCTGACGTTCATCCCCCCAGTGCTAGTAAGGACATTGCAAGGGCTAAAGAACCCTAACCGCTATGGCTACGTCGCATGCTTTATACACGAGCCTTTGTGAGTCGTATGTTCGGCCTATGGTCGAGCTGCGATCCGTATAAGAATAACTGCTGTGACCGTATACGCGCTCTGCCAACGCAGCCGTATGAGCTACGCTGAGCCGCATGGATTCGCACAAATTTTGTCTGTCACGCGCTCAGTGCAAATTTTGTCCGAACCCTAAGGGCCTTATGAGAGCACTGCCGCATGAATTTTTACTGAATAGGACCATATAAGCATTCCCCTGAGATTAAGCCGCATAAGGCTTCATTGGCGTCGCATGAGGCTCTGTTAAGTTGGAACCGCATGGGTGTTTTCTTGAGCCGCTTGAGGCTTGGAAGCACCCGATCATTTTTTTTTATCCATCTTTTAACTTATCTTTCTCTGTCTTCTTTTTAGTGAATCTGCCGGTAAATGCTGCTGGAGACTCCTGGTAGATAGTGTCCAAGCTGCACTGGATTATAGGTACGACCATATTGTTCAGCATATGGCGGATCAATTTCCAAGTGACGAACCTCCGGCTAGATTGAATGCCATTAAGAATCAGCCTTTCCATTTCCTTAACGCCATGATGAACTCCGAGAAATTCGAAGGAGAATATTTGAAGCCTGCGTTCTTTTTTGGAGACGCCTTGACTGTGGAGCACAGTCATGTTCTGGAGGTATCGGAGAACTGGAGTTTCATCTCTCATGGGATAGCGATCCGCATCCCCCAAATGGAGCGACACTTCCCATTATCTTGGTTCAATATGCTCCCATTGGACCAAAAGATTGGAAAAACTTTAACTTCTACCCGAGGTGGGATGTTTGTGGGAAACATACATTATAACAACAATCTGAAGTCAGTGACTGCCGGCAAGGTTCACACCAGCTGTCCTATAACGGGATCGGTCCCAGGTACTTTCTTAAATGTGTCGGGCCCCAATTTTACCTTTTCTACCGCCGATACTTTTATAAATTAACTTGCTCGGAAGGGCTCCTACCCCATTGGCCGGTTGATGCTCCCTAGTTGGATACATCCTATTCCCTCGTGGACCAACCTATCTATGTGGATCTTGCAGAAGTATGAGGCCTTTTTGTGTGAGATTGGCCTTTACCATGCTATTCGAGGCACCAGCCATGGCTTGTCCATAAACAAGAAGTTGTTCATGTCCCTGCTGGAGATGTATAACTGCCGTACGGGAACCTTCTATACACCCGTAGGGGAAACGGGGCTTGCACTCCATGAAATGCACGCGGTCTCCAAGCTCCGTTGGGAGGACGAAGCTTTTGAGGCGTATACTCCCACGAATGAGGAGTTCGAAGATTTGGAAAGGCGGTATCCCGGCTTCGTGGCTCTTTACAAAGAGATATTGTGCCACTATAGCACATGTCATCAGATAGCCCGAAAGGATAGTAACTCGGAAGGGAATGCCCCACCACACCAAGGACTGGGTGCACTATCTCTTTTCGACGGATGCCTCAGGTCGAGTTACCTTCCGTCGCCCTCGATCCCGGGAGGCGGTTAAAGACTTGGTGCCGTCAGCTAAGAGGGTGGCTACCACCAGTGATAGATTTGGGAGTAAGATCGACTATTTTGGTTATTTTTACCAGGATACCCAAGAGCTGTCAGAGAAGGCGCTCCTGGCGGGTTTTTTGATGATATGGATGTGAAATTGTGTAGTCTCTGGAGGGGCTGTTTCTATCGAGAGAATCAGTCGTAACTTCATCCTTCTGGCTATGAAGTTAGTTTTGAGAATCAGGCTAGCTCTCCTCCCGGCCATGGTGTGCAGCATACATCATGGCCTTCGTACCTTCAAATCTAAGGTCATCGCTCGTGACGTGACCAAGGACTTTGAACGGACTGAGTTGTCCTATCACTATTTGATGGGATGGCTGTTGATGTATTATCCGTCTTTGATGAGACCGGGCTCTGAAGACGGTGTAACTGATGATGACACATTTATCTTCCGTTATCGTAATAAGCCTTGGGAGTATGAGACCATACAAGCTTGCCGGATGGCATTGGCGAGGGCAGATATGTACCATATATTTGTATCCGTCCCTCGCTTTACTGCTAAGGACATAGAGACTGTACATCTTGACGGTATTGCGCCCCCTCAACTTCTGGACGGCCAGATGCTCCTGTGGCTGCGTAACATCCGCCCCACACATCTGGTGTATCATAACCGTAATACTATTTTTCTGGAGCCTTATTTGCCTAGCAGGTTTGCCTGGCAGTTTGGATACAGCCAACTTTGTCTAGACAATCCCAGCTCCTGTCTGGGTTTTGAAGGTAGCCTCCTTGATGGTATCAGGGCTTGGCAATACTACGATACATTCCATACCCGTACCATTTTCTTGGTCCCTGCCATTAAGGTGTCAGTGGAGATCTTGTACATGGCGGCTTTGTATCATGTCACGGCGAATAAACCTCCGATCGGTTTTAACCCAGGTGCCAGTTTTATTGTTGGTACCGGCCTGGAGGAAGGATCTCAAGGGGCCAAGAAGAGAAAGACTAGAGTCGAAGTGCCAGATTTAGATTCCGCTGCTGAGGATGATGAAGGCAATGAGCCTGGTGGAGATGACTCTATCCTTCCGGTGGCAGACGTAGAGGTGGATCAGTCGCCTATTTCGTCAGATGAGATGTTGGGGGATCAGCCACCCATTGCGCCTGGCCCTACTCCAAAGCGTAGCAGGCAAGTTTCTCCTATTGGCGGTAAGAGAAATTGGTTGCGACCAGACACCGTCAGCTAACCATAAGAGAAAGCGGAAAAGAAATTAACCCCGCGTCAGAGGTAACCAAGCCATTCCCGATTCTTTCTTCCTTCTTTCCTTCTAGCTTCGATTTTAATCATCTTCTTTCCTTCTTGTAGGTGTCAAGAGAAAAAGAAGAGTCTCAAGATGCTGAGGTGGTGACCAGGGATGATGGGGGTTTAAATGAACCTGTCCCTGAAATTGCTGAATTTCATCAAGATGACGTTGATCGCATCGTACTTCCCTCCGGGGTGGCTGGGATAGAGAAACCCGCTGAATATAACTTGGAGGTTGCGGGTAAGGAGGTCATATCGGCTACGCACGAGCTGCAGCCTCCATGTTCCTCTCCTGGTAAGATAAGCCGAATCTTATCCCGCGAGGAGGCCTATCTGCTCTATCATCATATCCTTCAGGTCACGTCGACTGATCATTGTTCTGGGCATACAGGTCCGACCTCTCCAGTGCTGAGGATGGACACTATTGAGACGAACTTTATCGAAGGGGCACCGATGGAGAGGAGCGTACTTCCTCCTCCTCCGGCTCGTCTTGAGGGGCCTCCTTTGGGCTCGAGTTCGAAAAGTCGGGTGATGGGACGGCCAGGGCAGGGAATGATGGTCCTTTTATCCTCTTCTATTGGGGTTGCTCCGAGAGTCGACCTCTCTGCCCTACCGAGTATCCAGGCTCTTCGGGTGGCGGAGGAAGAGTTATCCGTTATCCGTGCGTCGTTCTGCTCGGATTCTATCCCCCTTGTGGCAAGTTCTAACATTACTCCTCCGATGTTGCCGGCCACGCTTCCTCTGACGCCGTCCCTTACACAGGTCTTGGATGACGTGTTACAGGACGTAATTGACAGTTTTTACCGTCACTTGAGGAGGGGAATAACGGCTATATAGAAAGAGGGACTTCTTTCGTCTTGTCCCGGTAATGCACCCAGGGTCAAATTGATATCCTTAAGACTCTTCTTGGTGGTGCGGGGCTGGCTGCGCTCTTGGAGACAAAGTTATTGGAGACTGAGCAGCTGGTGGCCCAGCTGCAGGTGCTGCGGCAGGCTGATTTGCATGTTGTTATAGATCGGAAGCGTGGCTCTCTCACCGCTACTATAGAGAAGACAAGGGCTGCTCGGGATAAAACCAGGCCGACCGTACTGAAGGACCTTCGTGATCTGTCTAATCGATATGATCAATTGAGCCATGAGGGCGAAGATGTCATAGCTCGGGAAGCGGCTGCCTTCCGTGGGATCACTGAGACGCGAGAGCAGATCCTTGAGCTTCAGAAGAAGCTAACTTTCTTGGAGTCTGAACTTGAGGCTGCCCGCATTGATAAGGAGCTAATTATTCAGGAGGCTGACAGAGTCAATCGAGCTTCGACTGACTTGGAAGTTGCCCTGAAGAAGTTGGAAGATGACTGGCAGGAGCTCATGGGCTTGGATAATCAAGAACGGTTATCCCGGGAGGCTGAGTGTCGAGTTAAACAGCGACTCGAACAGGAGGCCACCTTAGTGAAGAATCGTCTTTTGGAATTATGTAATGCCGAGCTATAGTCAGCCTTTTTCACTTTTGTTTTGTTCATGTTTTCTTTTTTGAGAGGGACGTGGTCCCAAAAGATGTAATGCTTTTTTCTTCTTTCAAATAAATAGTACTTTCCATTCTATCCTTTATTTGCATTGCTTGTTGTACCTGTGATATGCTGGTGGTGTTTGCCCCGCACGGGGGACTTGTTTGTGGACTCGTCATCCATGGCATACCTTGGTTTTAGGTATGAATAACAAGTTTGGTTAGGATACCTGGAACAGCTATGGCAAAGTGGTCATGGGTGCTCTCGGTATCGGAAAAAAGAATGCCGTAGAGCAGCTGGGCTCCCGGGGCATGATGAGATGGCGGGCTTGTGCTAAAAAACATAGCCGAGGATATTTGTGGGCCTATTATCCTTGGCGTACCCTGGTTTAGGATACAGATAATAGGATAAAAGGGAATCAACATATTTGCTCAGAGGTAATGAGGACATGGCAAGTATGAGGGTTTCATCGTGGAATCTTCCTACTCAGAGGTATTGAGGACATGGCAGGAATGAATTCACGGAGGATATTTATGGTCAACAGAGGACATTTGTGGACCTATTATCCTTGTCGTACTCCGGTTGTGGGTACAGATAATAGGTTGAAAGGGAATCGACATACTTGTTCAGAGGTAATGAGGACATGGCAAGTATGAAGGTTTCTTCTACGGAGCCTTCCCACTCAGAGGTAATAAGGACATGGCAGGAGTGGGCTCAATGAAGAGGGGTACATAGAATGACTCAGAGGTAATGAGGACATGGAAGTTCTATGTAGGGGGTGATTTGTTTTTGGCGGAAGTGAAACGACTCAGAGGTAATGAGGACATGGCCGTTTTGGTAATTTGTAGATCGCTTACCCTTTTTGTGCACTGGGAGTGCGGGTATTGGATTATGAGGGAGGATCTCTTCCAGGAAGAAAGTTCAGAGGTATGATCATACATGACTTACTATCTGAAAGAGTGACCGGGATGTGAGTTCAGAGGCACCAACGGGTACATGACTCGATATTGTGAAAGTGTGAGTTCATTGGCACCAGCGGGCACATGACTCGATAATCTGGGATATTGTGGATGTGAGTTCAGCGGCACGAGAGGGTACATGACTCGAGAATCTGGAGAATGGTAAGTGTGAGTTCAGCGGTACCAGCGGGTACGTGACTTAATGATCTGGAAAATTGTGAGGGCGAGTTCAGCGGTACCAGCGGGCATGTGACTCGAAAATCTGGAGAATTGTGAGGGTAAGTTCAGCGGTACCAGCGGATACGTGACTCAATGATCTGGAAAATATCGTTTAGACATAATATTTCTTCAGGAATTTGCCGTTGACGGGCAACATGAGCAAATCTCCATTCTGTTTTGCGAGGCGGTAAGTACCGTTGGAGAATACGGCCTCAATGATAAATGAGCCTTCCTATTTTGGCTGGAACTTGTCGGCGGTCTTGTGAGTCATGACCATCGGTCTTCGGACTGCCAGAACGAGATCGCCCACCTGGAATGTTCTGACCTTAACTTTCTTGTTGAAGGCTCCAGAGATGCGTGCTTGGTATAGCTCAATTCTTTGCTGAGCTAAGAGGCATTTTTCATCTAAGGCCTCTAACTCTTGTAGTCGGCGACGGTAGTTATCATCCGTCGTCAATTAATACGTGAGGGCGACGCGGAGTGAGGGTATTTGAGTTTCTAATGGAAGAACTGCCTCACTCCCGTATACCAGGAAGAATGGTGTGTTCCCGGTAGCTGTTCGGACTGTAGTACGGTATACCCATAAACATTCACCGAGCTTCTCGTTTCAGTCGCGTTTGTTGGAAGAGACAAACTTCTTGAGGAGTTTGATGATTGTTTTGTTGAATGCCTCTGCCAACCCGTTTGTTGTTGGGTTGTATGGTGTCGAAGCAAAATTTTGGATGCGGTGCTTATCGTAAAACCAATAGAAGGCGTGGCTTGCAAACTGCAGACCTTTGTCGTGGATGATCCTTTGGGGCAGTCCAAAGCGATAGATGACGTGATACTTGAGGAAGCTGATCATGTTCGAAGTTTTGACTTCTACAAGAGGGACAGCTTCCTCCCATTTGGAGAAGTAACCTGTGATTGCGAGTACGAAGCGATATCCTCGGGAGGAAGGTGGAGTAATCGGACCGATGATATCTATCCCCCGTGCTTCGAAGGGCCAGGATGCCACTGTTGGATGTAGAAATTCGGATGGCTGGTGAATGAAGTTCGCGTGGACTTGGCAGGCTTTGTATTTTCTTGCATAGTCTATCGCATCCGCTACCATCGTGGGCCAGTAATAGCCCATTCAGCGAAGACGGTCTTGCAATTTAGGGCCAGGCTGATGGGCCCCGCAGACACCGTCATGAGCTTCCTGCACGGCTTCTTTGGCTTCTGCGTTTGACAGACACCGAAGCAATAATCCATCGTAGGATCGGCGATACAGCATTTTCGTCTCTGTATCGTAAATGAATCTAAGGGAACGCCGTCTGATGGAGGTGGCTTCCTTTGGGTTCTCGGGTAGGATGTCGTAGACGACGAAGTCGATGAATGGTTGTCTCCAATCTGGGACATCATTGATCGTCTGAGCGGAATAATTTACCACGTATTGAACGTTATTTTTGGGGTAGACCAGTTCGTGGCCTATCACATCTACCGATTGATGAGTAAGATTTTGTACTGCTAGGGAAGCGGCTAGGCCTGCTAAGGCATCGGCTTCGATATTTTGGAGTCTGGGAACATGTTCGATAAAGAACCCCTCAAACGACGAGATGATGTCGATTGCTATTTGGTGATAGGTGATCATGTCGTCGTAGCGGACTTCGTATGAGCCCCGGATCTGATTGACGATTAACTGAGAATCGCCGTATGCTTCAAGTTATTCTACCCCTAGCTCTCTTACAAGTTGGAGGCCAATGACCAAAGCATTATACTCGGCCACATTGTTAGAGCAGGGTTCTGTGAGAGAATAAGCGCGGTTAATCACCAATCCGGAAGGAAAGACTAGCACCACCCCGACTCCGACGACGATGTTGCCCTTGGGTCCCGTTCTTGAAGCACCGTCGAAGAACATTCGCCATATATCATCGTGAAAGGTTGCATGCGAGTCGGCGACCTCATCTAGGATCTTTTCATATATTCTGGATGACTCCGAGCCCGGGTGGGCTGCCAAAAAGTCTGCCAGGGCTTGACCTTTGACAGCCTTTTGCGGGACAAAGATCATATGATAAGGGGACAACAATATTGCCCATGTAGCGAGGCGAGAGCTGAGTGCCCCTGGTTTAGTCATTAGGACCCTGAGAGGGTTGACTCGTGAGATCACATGTATTATTTGTCCAGTGACATAGTGCCGCAGCTTCTGAATGGCGAACACCAGGGCAAGGCATTCCTTCTCCACAGCGGTGTATCGGTGCTCTGGCCCAATCATCATTCTGACTGAGGTAATATATGGCTTGCTCATGGCCTGTATCATTGTTTTGTTCCAGCAGAGCCCCGAGGGAATGTTCTATTACTCGTACATAGAGCAGGAATGGTTTTCCAGCAACCGGGGCCACCCGGACTGGAGGGTTCGATAAATATTCTTTGATGCAGTCAAAGGCACGCTGGCATTATTCGTCCCAAACGAATGAGACATCTTTTTCATGAGGTGGATAAATGGTAGACATCGCCCGAAGAGGTTAGAAATGAACCTCCTGATGTAAGCTAGCCTCCCTTGAAGGCCTTTGAGTTCGCAAAGATTTCTCGGGGGACCCATCTCCATGATTGCCTTTGTCTTCTCAGGGTCTACATGGATACCCTGGACGGTGATGATGAAACCCAAGAACTTTCTGCTGGATACGCCCAGGAAGGACTTCGTAGGGTTCATTTTCAAATTGTGCGCTTGCATCAGGTCGAATACCGTCCTCAGATCCTGCATATGGTCTCTCTTACAGCGACTCTTGACGGCGATGTCATCAACATAGCACTCTACCGTCTTGCGTAAGTGGTCTCTGAAGATGATGCTCATGGCTCTTTGATATGTGGCGCCGGTATTCTTCAAACCGAAAGGCATGACTGTGTAACAGTATGTGCCAATCGGTGTTCGAAATGATATATACTTTTTGTCGTCAGGAGACATCTTGATTTGGTTGTACCTCGAGAAGCCATTCATGAATGACATATGTTCGAAGCTGCTGGTGTTGTCAATCATGATGTCCGTGATAGGGAGGAGGAATTCGTCTTTGGGATATGCCTTATTCAGATTGCGGAAGTCGATACAGATTCGAATCTTCCCATTCTTCTTGAGGACAGGTACTATATTGGCGACCCAGTCAGGATGTTGTTCCTCACGAATGAAGCCGCTGGCTATCAGTTTGTTGACTTCGGCTTCGATCGCGTCTATGATGCCTGGACAGAAGCGTCGTTGCTGTTGCTTGACTGGCTTTGCATTCGGTCGAATGTTGAGTTTATGAAAAGCAATATCGGGATTTAACCCCGACATGTCTTCATAGTTCCAGGCGAACACATCAATATATTCTTTGACAAGTTCCAGCAGTGATTCTCGCTCTTCGTCTGTTAAGCTTTTACTGACGAAGATTGGTTTTGGAGAAGATTCGCTGCCGAGATCCACTTGTATGACCTCATCTTCAGTAGGAGGTTCTCTCTGTTCAAACCTCTTTTCCCATTGTGCATCCAGCTGTTGGGCCCATGGCTCTAGCTCGAGGATTTCAGAGATGTCTTCGTCTTCTTCATAAGCGTCAGCGAATGCCATGTTAACTGACAGGACTTGTCTGAATATGTCTCCGATGCTGGTATCCGAGTCAGAAGTTGGTGACCCAGTTGAATGTGACTGCCAGTCACATTCTTCATCTAAACTCTCAGGGGTCGTCGTGGGTGTTACATACCCTAATCCACATCGAGTTTTGCTATAGTAGTCCCGTGGTTTGCCAGCCGGGACCGGTGGCTTCAAAGGTAATCGTCGTCCAGTACCGTAGTTCAAGCCTGGGGTCGTCTCCAGGTCATACCCCTGTTTCTGCATGAGATATTTGGATTGGGGGCTATAAAGATATAGAGGCAGTCTTCCGGCATCTGATCCAAGGTCGACTTCTTCTATGGTGAAGGGATGTGGATCATCCTTCCGGCCGAAGATGATTGGATGGTCCCCTCCCTCGATTATGCGGTAAGCGTCTTCCACTGGAGTAAGCTGGATTGCGTTGTACATATTTGTCACCTGTGTGTGTAGGTGAGTGCCTATATCGTGTTCCATAGCATACATTGTACACAGCTTATTGAGCTCGAGGAAGTTCAAAGATAGCCCTTTATTGATGAAGTAAGATATCTTTTCTGAGGGATTACATCTTCTGTGGAGGGAACATCAGTGTGGGCAGCCACGTACTTGGCTAGTTCCGGTTCCTCTTCGTCTACCCCCCTGTATAAACGAAGACTGAGAGGACGACCTAGGCAGCTTGATCGGCAGAGGTTCAGCTGGTGGGGCAGAGTGTGGAGTTGTTGGCAGACTAGCGACCCCCAGTCTGGTGCTCGATGCTGGACGGGGAGTGGTTGGTTCTCTAGAAATTCTAGGCCTTGTATCGGGGTGACGACCCTTCTTGGAAAGGCGTATCGTCATTGGCTTGTCGGAGGGATTGAGCTTCTCCATTTGCGGCTGGCCGACTCTCGACAGCCTGATTGTCAGTGGCTCCGTTGAGGGTCTTGGCATTTGGCCAGACCTTGGCAGCCGGATTATCATCTGCTCTTCTTGTGCCGAGAGGCTGATTGCATCCTTATGCAGAGTGGTGGTAAGGGGTGCAGACTTGCCAGGTTTGCGAGCTTGGAGGTGGATCGTCAGAGGTTCTTCTGATCCTGTGGCTGTCTCGGTACGAGCTTGCACATCTCCTTCACCAAGATGCTTCTTCGACTTTTCGTACAAACAAGAGTCTGAGTAGTAGGATTCGACCCCTTTGAAGGGATCGATATCAGCAAATTCTGTCCTCACGAAGCCGTGTTTGTCGACATATTTAAAGCACTGGTGCAGCGTGGAAGGCACGATCATATAATCGTGTATCCACGGGCGCCCCAAGAGGATGTTGTAAGAAGTGTCTGCATCTATGACGTAGCAGGTGACTTCTGATTGGAGATCGCCAATTTGACACTTCAGACGAATCTTCCCAATTGGGTAGCTCCTGCCCGAATTGAAACCGCTGATGGCGGTACTTGTAGGTGTCAGGCGATGCATTGGGATGCGGAGATGATGTAGCAGACCCTTCGAGATAATGCTTATGGAAGAGCCAGGATCAATGTGCATCCGATCAACCTTTACGTCGCCAATGTATCCAGTATAGTATAACGGGCGATCGTGCAGGTTGGTTTTGATGAGCATGTCCTGCAGAGTGAAGACAATGTTGGGTATCGCTCCCGTGCAGGTACTGTCTTGGAGATCTGCAGGCAGGTTCTCTCCCGTGAGGTTGACCTGAGCTAGGTATGCGTCGGCATTTTGGAGTACATCGCTCAAAGCCGCACGAACATCCTTTAAGAGTCTCAAAAGCTCGTATAATGACAACTTGGCCGGTGTATTGGCCAATTGCGCTAAGATGTCAAAGTTGTAGGGCTTCTCCAGCCCTTGTGGTGCCTCTTTTCGGAGGGATTTGTCAAAGCGAGTCTCCCTCGGCCTAGGCTTGTCGGTCGTCGGAGGCTGAGCCGGTCCCGGAGCGTCAGTTGTAGCGGGCTGATGATCTTCAGCCGGGTTGTCAGCCACAGGTTGGGATTGTGCCCCAGACCGTATGACGACAGCTGTAGCTTCTTCGATATCTGCCGAGATTGTGCGGCAGGACCTGACTTTTCCAATCTTCTTCTTGCAGATGGAAGATGATGTGGGCCGAGTCACTTCCGATACCAAGTCTGGATGGATCCACATGACCTCCCCTCGTGATGTGGTGAGGGGCACTAGACCAGCAGCCTGATCTCGGGGAGGTGGAAGATTAGCAATCTCTATTGTCGCCAGAGGGATGGGGACCACACCGTCTTAAGTTCCGTCGGGAGGAAGCTGCCGAATTGTACTGACACTATATTGGCTGTGACTGTTACCTCTTTGAAATCGATGGCCAGAGCGTTCGAATCGATGCGATTTTGGATGTACCATTTTAGTTGGTAGCAGTCGTGTGTGGCATGGTAGACGTAGCGGTGGTAATGGCAGTATTTTGGGTTCTCCATATCTGTCTGCCACGGTTTCCGTCTTGGTGGAGGAAGTTGAATTCTGTCTCCTTGTATGAGCATGTCCAAGATGGGCTTGACGTGACCGTCTTCTAAGGAGTAAGTAATTTGCGGCCATTGTTTGTCTGTCGGCTTTAGCTCAGGTTTCTGTGCTATGTCGGCCACCATAGCCTACTTATCCCTGCTGTCCCGATTATTGGAGGGGCTACCCCCATTGTCGTTATTGGTATTAGGATGCTTGCCCTTGTTTTCTCCGTCCGAGATGTGCAATCCCAATTGGCGAGCCTTCTTCAATCGTTCTTCGGCGCTTGTGGCACTGATGATGAACGTCTTCAGTCCTGGAATTGACTTTCGCCCATCCAGAGACTGATTGTTGGGAGCAATCTCTTTTGGCAAATTTCAATCAAGGAGGAATCCGAATTTCCAGACGGCAGCTTCATTGCGGTTTGGCAAAACCGCTCGATATAGTTCCTTGTCAGTTCTTTCTCCCCTTGGACGACGTCCATGAGGGTGGACATTGTGATGTCCTGCCCTACTTCGTAGAATCTTTCCAAGAACATGCGCTTGAAGCTGGCGAATGAGTGGATGCAGTTGTCTGGCATGTTGTAATACCAGTCGAAGGCGACCCCTTCCAATGCCCCGATGAATAATCGTGTGAGAATGGCATCGTTATGGGGCAGATGATCGGTGGTGACCTCGAAGTAAGTGATGTACCGACTTGCTGAGGTCTTGCCATCATAAGGATTGATATTGAACGGCTTATATCTTGGTGGGAATGGAACATCCCTCTAGGAAGCAGGGTACGGTTGCCGTATTCTGAGGTCTTAAGAATTTTCTCGAGCGTGAAACATGGCTCAGAGCTCCTGGACCTCTCTTCTCGCTTCGCGGGCCTCATCCACGACGGTGGGGGCCGTTACTTCAGGAGGATTGTTGCCCGGATTCGGTGCTGCTGAATTCGAGTCCGTATTGACCGCGGGACCCGCGCTTGTATGGCCAGGCGTCCCTCCTTGCAAAGTTGGAAGGGCCACTTTGATCTCGTCCACAGACTTGACCAAGGCAAGCAATATGGCTTCAAGAGTGTCGATGCGTTGGCGATCACTGGAACCACCTTGGTTGCTATCTGTCATGAATACCGTCTTTACATGAGGAGAGATGGACGGAGCGGTAGAGGAAGCGCCCTCCGAGTCATACCCCTGTAGCGAGAAGTCATCGGGATATATGGGAATATTCTTCTCTGGTTCGGACTCAGAAGGAACAGTACCCCCAGTCTCTGAGTTCGCCTCGTCTTGGGAGTTGTGGACGTCCTCGGGGACGTCGGGGTTTGCTGCATCTGATGGGAGAGTTGTCTCCCCCAGCTCATCTTCTTGGAACATCGGATTGTCGTGGAGGTTCGGAGGATTGCTACCCCCAGTCCCAGCAACCCCAGCGTTGTGGACGACGAATCTCCCACTGTAGCAGATTTCGTCTTAGAACGGGTGCCTTGGAAAACTCCAGTGGTGGGCACCCGCTTAGACGACAATCTTTTGGTCAAAGTGGTTAAAACTTTCGGGCTGGGAACATTTGTCTTCTTCCCTCTACCATCGGCAGGGACTTTCTGAGCAGAGTTGCAGGAGACGACGGGAAGTGCCTCGTCTTCCGAAGACGGCTGTTGTAGTCTTTGAAAGTCGAACTGCCGGTCTTCTCGCCCCGTCGCGTCATTGCAGCAGCAGTTGACGATGACTTGGGTGCAGTGACGTCCGTGGAAGGACTTTTTGCACCCCAATACATTTTCTCTTTCCTTGCGTTTGTGGAGGATGGCCTCACGCAAGTCAGATGGGTCTGGATCGACTATGATTGCTCTCTAGATTTTGGGAGACTTTTGCGAACCTCTCTGTCCGTTTGTCGTCGGGGGCTGGACTCGAGTGGTTCTGTATAACTTCCCATCTGAGGCCCGTATAACAGTATGTGGGACGCTCGGATGGTCGGAGACAGGATCAGCGGACCGAGCTTGCCAAGCTCGCGCTGCCATAGACTTCTTCGCTCTAGTGCGTAAAGGCACATAGTAGGAAGAGTCTAGGTGATGCTGGAGAGAGTCAGACATATCTTCTTGGGAGCACAAGAGATCAGGACCATAGGAGAGGTGGTCGAAGACAGAGCCACGTAGAGTAGGCGTCATGCTGCTGTCATCAACAATCTTCATGCGATTGGCAGACGTAGCCGCATAGGCTTTCTTCATGCGGCTGGGAGTCTCGGCCGCATGAGTTTTCTTCATGCAGCTGGATGATCTGGCTGTATAGACCTTCTTCATGCGGCTGGCAGATTCAGCCGCATAGGCATCCTGCATGTGGTTGGCAGATTTGGCCACAGGAGTGCTCGGCCTCTTCTTAGGGTGCATAGAGTCGCTCTTTGTCCTTGCAAGTCCAGCATCGTAGTGCTTTTCTTTGCCGGACTTGGGGACAGCAGAGTTCTCTACGGCTCGAAGTGGAGCCGTATGAGCGTCGCCTTCGCCGTCTTGGGTAGCAAAGAGTACCCCGTCCAGAGCTTATGGAGGAGCAAATGATTTTGGCCTCCACTCGCAGCGAGCTTTCTTTGTGCGGGTTCGCTTCTGGATCGGGCCGGCGCTTCCTTCAGAGAGCATCTCTTCAAACGCCTGTTGGTCGAAACGGACGACCATCTTCTGTTGCGTGGAGCCAAGCTTGGTTGCATCCGACTACGTCACCAACTCCTCAGCCATGGAGAAGTTTGTCCCCAGCAGAGTCGCCATCGTGTTTGCCATGAAATATAAAAGTACAGAACAATTATCGGAGGACTGGACTTTTACTTCACGTTACAAACTCGCTTGTACAAAGAAAGCCTAGGGACAAAAGCCTAGGTACAGCAGTCTAAGTACAATTGTTTATTTTAGATTCTGCGGGGTGACGATAGAGGCTCGGGAAAGCGACGGCCGCTCTGCCTTACTCTTTGGACGATCGATATGCAGCCTTGGCTCCAGAAGATTGCTTGGCGTTGAAGAAATGCTCTCTTCGCTCTCTCTCTGCTTTTTCTCTCTAAGTATGTGGTGCTCTCTCTGATCTCGAAAAGTCCTCTTTTGCAAGGGAATGACACCTCGCTATTTATAAAGAGGGAATACAATCATTAGGGTTTGCAATGATTGTCCCTTAGAGTGGCGGCGGCCTGTTGATTGATCAATCTGGGCCATTAATCTCGAGTGTGATGAATCTGGGCCATTTAGTGTAGATTGCACCAAATCCTATCAGTAATTAATGATGATTGGAATAAATCTCCGTGAAGATGATTTGCTGATGTCTGCGAATCTGAATGAATAAATTTAATTCATTCTCCTGCCACGTGTCCCAGATTATTGGGATTTGACCCAATCTTTGATTGTAGCAAATCTGGGAAATTGATTGGCTTTATGACATGTGTCTGGGAGTCACTGAGCCGCATGAGGATTGAGCCGCATAAGAGTTGAGCCGCATACGCCTGGCCACGTGGCAGGGCTGTCTGGGGAGTGGCCTCTGAATCTCCGAACCGCATGATAATCTGAGCCACATGGAGATGATCCTTGTGAGCCGCATAGGGCTGCATCTGCTTGAGCCGCATAGGGTTGTTTCGATCTGGACCGCATAGGACAACTTCAGCCTGAGCCGCATAGGGAGTCTCCACTCGAGCCGTATATGACTGTCTACGTGTCTAGGCTGCATGGCGTTTTCTGGATCTCGGGGGTTGTGCCAGAGATTTTCTTTGATTTTCTAGGACTCTGTCATTATGACAGAGTCATAATTGCCTCTTTATGTCAGGCCTGTCGTTTCGTCAGAGCGGTCAGCAGTATAGGGCGGTGGGGAGAACTGTTTGCAAGCCACGTGTCTTCTCTTCTGAGCCGCATGAAGATCACAGAGCCGTATAGGCTTGTGGAGCCGCATGGGTCCTCTAAGCCGCATGGGCTTTCTGAACCGCATGGGGTTTTCTGGCCGCATGGCCCTTTCTTTATTATTTTCCATGCTTCTACAATAAAAACTATTCTAAGCATGGTAGTAATGGAAAGTACAACATGTGACATTTTTAACTTGCTACCCCAAGGATCAGCATTTAACATGGTTGGATTAGCAGTTCATTTATGTAACAGTATGTAAAGTTTGTAGAAAGTACTTGTCTCTAGCAAAGCAAAACAAAGCAAGCTGCGATAAAAGTGCTATAGATGTTCGGTAACTCGTCACTGTAGAAATAAATGCAATAACTTAGTTTTTACACTAAGCTAAAACGCTAAGACACTAATTTGTGAAACACGACTTGTAACTGGACACCTAGCCAAAATGATAACTTTGGGATAGGAGACCAATGTGGGATGACACACTACTTTAACTAACTTTCTAGGGTCTTTACACTAGTGAGGGGTGAGGTTCAACACGGCTAAAACTCAAAGTAACACAAAAAGTTACAAGTTGTAATTAATCAATAAATAAATCAAATGACCATTGTGTTCTAACAATTTTTGAGATAGACAAAAAGCTTATTTTTACATAAAATAAAGTACCAAAAAGATCCTTGTTAATTATAGAAATTTATTATAATTTTTCTGGAATTTATTAACCAGTACAAGTATTTTATAAAAATCAGTTTTCCTAAGTATACAGAAAATGAGTTTTGGTTTCATATGTCAAATTAGTGGCAAAACAGTAAATTAAATATTATAAAAATTATACTAAATTAGCTAAATTAACATAGTATCTAAATATTATTTTTTCAGAATTTTAACAGTATTTTAAGTATCTTTAGAAAATCAAAAACAACATTGCACACAATTGAAATTAAATAATTAATTATCTGCGTATTTTGTCCATGTACATAATTTGAACCAAAGTTCAAATACAGGACCCAAGGCCATGAATCAAGTCCAATATGACTTGTACAGGTCTTGAATGTGTGAAAACACATTTGGGCCCAAAAACCCATGCTAGGCTTGGACACCAAATGGTTGCAGTAATTTAAATACACTAAAATATAAATTGGTAAAAGTACAAAATAAATATTAATATTATAATAAGGTAAAATTATACAAAATGAATATATACATACCTATGTTAAAAGTACATATATATATATATATATATATATATATATATATATATATATATATATATATATAAGAAAATACTTAATTGTAAAGTATATATACATATACAAACATTGTATACATATATATATTAATATATATATAATAATATACATACACATGGAAATATATACATATATACATATATGTATATAAATACAAATATATATATAAAAATTTACTAACTATAAAAATATATATACATATATAAAATACTGCTAATATACAGCATATACATATATATATACAAATATATGTATATATATATATATATATATATATATATATATATATAAATATATATATATATATATATATATATATATATAAATATATATATATATATATATATATATATATATATATATATATATATATATATAATAACAGAAAACAGAAAAGAAAAAGAAAAAGAATTAAACACAGCAGTAAGGGGGCTCGAACTCGAGCCAGAGCGCGCGGGGGGGGGGGGGGGGGGGGGGGTTAGGCTAGGTCGGGCTGGCCAGGGGGTCAGCCCGAGGGTTGTGTTAGAGTTAGGGTTTAGGTTAGATTTAATTAGGTTTTAAGAAATTTAAATAATAAAAAAAATATAAACACAGTCCTGTGTCCTGACAGTTAGGGACACAGGTGTCGCGTGTCCGTGCTAAGTACGACACGCACAGGTCGAATTCATTGTGTCCAGACTTACCCCTAGGTCACTCGTGTCCAGGCGAACGTCGTACGTGAAAACGAGACATGCACGACACGTATTTGACGCTGCCACTTACGTGTCCGACTTCTCGATGGATTTCGAGGGTGCTCGACGGCGGCTGAGGCGACGTGGTCGTGGCGGAGTGGTGGCGATCGACTCAGCTCGCTGCGGTGAAATCGTCGACGGTGGTGGTTGGCGGTGAAGGTCGTTGTGGAGTGGTGGACGAGTCTCGTCGGAGTTAGGGTTACGGTGAAGGGAAATGGGGGAAGAGATGGAGCTGGGGCGTCGATGGTGGTCGGAGAGAGTGGTGGCTGGGCTGAGGGGAGTGAGGGGGGGTTTTATAGAGGGATTGAGGCGGTCGGGTAGGCTGTGCGCTGGCCGGAAATGGCGGGGGCAGTCGATGTCGAGTCGTCGGTCAGTCGGGGCAGGGATGTGTAGATTTTAGGTTTAGCGTTTAGGTCCCTATAGTTTAGGTAATTACACTAAGGCCCCTAGCAGAGTCTAAATGCAGATAAGAATTTGCGTTCCACACTTTAAAACAATTTAATAATTGCAAACTGATATAAAAATAATTTTAAAAATTACAAAACCATATTAAAACAATTTTAATATTTACAAAATAATATTTACACAATCTAATTAATTACAAAAGTCAATTAAAATATTTTAGAAAATTGTAAATTAATATTTTAGTATTTAAAACTCATTTAAAACTTATTTAAAAATTCTAGAAAAATTTCTAAAAATCCTAATAATCATTTTAAGGCTAAAAATGACATTAATAATTAATTAACATTTAATTAACTAAAATTTGAAAAACAGGGGCTTACACTTCTCTCAAGGGTTAAGGGATAAGTGTTGTTCGAAACAATTCCTTACGAATTTCCAGAGAGTTCAAGAGAGAAGAGAAACAGTGCACCAGCGCCACCCGCGCCAAAGTTCACGCCATCCGAGTTATCAGAAGTGCGGAGTGTTCTAAAGTTCTCCATCGAACTTGCTGGTTCCTGGAAGCTGTTTGTGTGGGGCGAATCAAGCTTTGAGCTCCGGTGATCATTCACCCCACCAGGCCATTCTATCCATTTTTGTTCATCTACTTTTATCTCGTTCTAAACGAGAACGTTTCTGATCTAATCAAAAAACGTTAGTGGATATTCATCACTGCTGCTATGATTATTTGGTGCCTTCTTCGAAGTGACACATTAGTGTTCGTTTTCTAGAATCCTCCTCGATCTCTGTCATGCACCTTCTTTGAAGTGTTGCATAATTTTCAGTTTTTCATTAAAAATTACGCCCCGGGACTAACAATCTCAAAGCTTGATTACACAAGATGGAAAACTTTCTTACTTCACTCATCAATCCTAAGTTCTACAAGTTAGAGCAATTTGATGGAGAGCACTATCAAGTGTGGAAGAGAAGGTTAGCCTCAATCTTCAACTTTCTGAAGTTGACCACATGCTAACTGGAAAAGAACCGACTGTTCCAGAAACTGGATCTGCAGCCGTAATTACTGCTGCTACTAAAAGTCAGACAAAATGAAGAAGGGAGAATAGCCTCTGTAGGCTTTTTATTCTTAATTCTATGGAGGACTCCCTAGCAGAATCATATTCTAAGAAAACTATTGCCAGAGAGATATCGGAGCCTCTAGAAAATCTATACGAAGATGACAAGAACAGGAGCAAAATATTTGTGGTTGAAACATATCACAAGTGGCTCTTTGAAGACAAGAAGACTATGCTGTCGCAGGTGAAGGAGTTCCTGAAGCTGTGACTGTAACACCCACTTTTCTAAATGAGGGTAATTTTGAACTTTTGTATTTTTAATCATTTAATAATGTTATTTAAATCATGTTATGATTTTTAATCATTTTAAAACTATTTAAATCATCGACTTATGATTTTGGTGTTTTACTAGTGTAACCTTAGAGACTGCTTGACCTAGCGCCTAACCATGTGATTAGGATGTTAATTATCATTTTTGGCCTAGGGATATTTTGGTCATTTTGGTTTCTTGGAATTATTTGTTAATTATTTGATTGATGGTTGTTATTTTGATATTTGCTAGTTTTGACTTTAGAGACTAGCATAGAGTTTGACTTTGACTTTGGTGACTTAGTTAGCATGGTGTGGGACCCTAATCTAACTTAAGTTGGTCTTAGTTGACTTGTGTGACTTGGGTTCATGAGAGGATTGGGATTGTTTTGCATTTGGACTTATGGCTAAGGGGTTGAGCTAGCTAGCTAATGATCTTGGCCTAAAGCCCATTCATATGAAACCCTAACCCTAGCTCTTAATTTGGACAGCCACAACAGTCCACTAATGACCTAATTTCAGCCTATATAATCCCTCTTCATGACCACTTGCCTCTTTTAGAATACCCCTTGTAGGAAACCCTAATTTCTTCCCCCTTTAATCAAATCTCCTCATTTCTCCACCAAATTAATCCTAATCTTTTGCATTTGATTCAAAATCTGGAGTAGAAGTTGAAGGAGACTGGCTTACAAGGAGGGGAGCTCATTGGGACATTGCCTGAGGAAGGAGACTTCACTATTTAGGACTTTTTCTTGGATATTTGCTCTATATAGGTAATCCCATCAAATTATCTTAAAATTTTAATTTCTTTCCATAGATGCATCCATCTAGGTGTCCCTTAGCTGTAGGTGATGTTTGGTAGAAATTTTTGTCCATTAGGTATACGTATCGGACACGTATCAGTGTGTGTATCAATATGTTTGATGAAATGCTGAAACCACTGTTTTATTCACTATTTTCAAAACTAATTTCATGATTATGTAGCCCTATATGTGTGCTTTGAATCCCCCTTGGACAGAGCACGAATTTGTGTCGATTTCGTCAAAAACGAGCTCGGATACGCTGTACGACACGCGTGTGCGCTGTCCTGCTACCCGACGCTTATTGCGGACATGGCACAGCTCGAGACACCATGAAACTTGGTGGACAGGTGGGGGCAGTGTCTGCGAACGTGCCCCCCAAGTTTCGTGGACTCATGTATCGTGTCAGACACGAAAACCCACCCGCACTGGTTTTGAACTGTCTGTGCACTGTTGGGTTTTTACGACTGATACGCTTTCGTATCTGGGACACGACACAGTTTGATGGAAATGCAGACACATAGACACACACCCCTATACTTGACCTAACCTTAGACACGAGTACGAGGCTCGAGGGTGGAAATACGAGTCCCTATACCCCTCGACACCTCAGCACGACACTTAGTTCTCTGTTTTGTGTATTGTCGACTGATACACTGTAAATTGTAGTTTTGACACCATCGTGTCCATTTCTTGGACATGTGAGGACTTGGGGGGACACATGGGGTTGACACCTACACTGTACATTTTGTTTCCTATGTTTACTTCAAGTTTACTTGTGATTTTTTTGGGGTTTTTGAATAAATGTCCATATTAACTGTCATTTCGGTTTTGGAGTTTTTCCAGTTTTTGAATATTTGGAAATGAGGGAATTATTGATTCGTATATAACTGAGATTTGATTCTGAGTTTTGTAAACATTGTTCGATATTTGGATTTTGAATTTAGGCTATAAAATGTTATATTTTCATGTTTGAAGTAAAATTCAGGTTTTTAAAACCAATGAACTCTTACTTCCTATTCCAGGTTTTGTGAACTTGGAGATTTGATGTTTTGTATCATATGTTTTTTTTACTGAGTTTTTATGCATTTTAGTTAGTCATTTTGGTTTTATACTAGATTACTTTGGGATTTCGAAATGTTGAACCTGAGAATTGGGGGTTTCGAATTCATAAATAATTATATTCCTGATACTGAATGTATAGCTCAATTTGTGTTAAAAACTGTGATTGGGTTTATAAAACCTGGAATATGAAGAGTGTTTGGATGTTATAAAAACCTGGGACTTGATATGTGAATAAAAACTGAGAAATATGGACTTTTCGAAAACCTGGGATTGGTATTGCCTTGAGTTGATTTTGGGTTTTTACTAAATGAAAACTGAAATGAACATACACCCTCACCTTCACCTTAACCCACGCATCACTCTCTGTCTGAACACACACATACACACACTCTCTATGCTGCTGTACACTATCGTTTAAACCCATGCCATTACACACACACACACTTGTTTCACTCTTACCGTCACGGTTTTTCAGCCCCTATCTAATCATTTCTTCCCTCCTTCTATCTATTCTACTATATAATATAAAAACTTGGTGGTGAAACTTTTGAATTCCTAAAATACCCTTGAGTATTTTATAAACATAAAGTTATTATGTCAACTTGCATGTCATTTATATTTAAGAGTCAACACAATAAAGTTTGCATGCAAGTTTCTTTTTTCATACAACTTTTCATGTTCAAATCTATTCTACTATATAATATGAAAACTTGGTGGTGAAACTTTTGAATTCCTAAAATACCCTTGAGTATTTTATAAACATGAAGTTATTATGTCAACTTGCATGTCATTTATATTTAAGAGTCAACGCAATAAAGTTTGCATACAAGTTTCTTTTTCCATACAACTTTTCATGTTCAAATGATAATAAAATTTTCTATCCTTACCATTTTCTAAAGATTTTTATTCTCAATATAAAATTAAAAAAAGAACAAAATATGTACTTGGAATCTCTTGGCAATGTAAAAAAAAAGCATACACATAAATAATCACATAAAAAAGACGACAACTGACCTTATGATATTCTAATTAAAATACGTGCAAAGCACGTACATGTAGACTAGTTTATGTAATGTATATATGTAAATATATTGTAATATATATATGTATGCATTGTAGTGTTTGAATGCAGGATATATAAATATATTTATGACATGATATGGTATGATGTATTGATTTGTAGGTAGCTATACATGTATATAGATAATTTATGGATATGGGATACATAGATGTGTATGTATACCTATATATATATATATATATGTATATATATATATATATAAAGAAGGGGGAATATTATTGATGTATCAGGCGCAAAATGTTAAAGCCTATACAAGAAGAGCGCCAAGCGCTGGCAAAAGAAAAGAAGCGGCTAGGCAAGCCGACAAAACAGAAACAAGAAGACAGAGACTAATCAAGGGTCTCCCAGAATTGGGTCGTGGAGTGCGAGCAGGGCCTCTGGATCTTTAGGATTTGTCTGATGATTTTTCTGTACAGTTGGGGTGGAGGAAGATGTCGGCCCTCGTAACGGATTTTGTTTCTATTTTTCCACAGGACCCAAATGCTCGCGGCTACGACGATCTGATGTCCGTGGGAGATGCCCCAGCTGGACAGAAGATCGTTGAAGCCCCTAGAGGGAAGGGCCTTCCTAAACTTGGTGCTGAGATACGCCCAAATATTCTTGGCCAGATCACCGGAGGTGAGGATGTGCTCAGCAAATTCGGCTTGAGGGGAAGTGCAGCAATGGCATCTCGAAGCTAGGCTGTAGCCAAACGAGGTGATTACGTCGTCGGTGGGGAGCTTTCGGAAGAGGGCTCACCAGATAAGGACCAACCATTTGATGGGGATGCATGCGTGCCAGAAAGGAGCGATAAGGGGTGATGGGATCCCGATGCCGCGGGCGACTGCCCTGGCAGAATATAGGGAGAACTTGCCGTCCGGGTTAGGGGACCATCTCGTGATGTCCGGAGTGTTGGAGAGTCGGAGATTCACAGTGGCGAGACGGGCGGCGGCCGCTGGACCGAGCCAGATCCTGACACAGTCCCAGATCCATCCGGACGTAGGGTCATAAAGCTCGCGAATCTGGCCCTCGCGCGGAGGGGACTCGGGGGGGGGGGGGGGCAGAGGTTCCCATCCAGCCAACGATCGTGGCTCATCGATGAGTAGCCGTTTCCTAGCTGGATGTGCATGAGGGGGTCAGCAAGCTGTCGGCCGCGGGTAATGCATCTCCAGGATGTCGATGAACGGTTGTTGACTAAGGCCGTCCCGGGGTGGAAATATTTGTAGTACCTCGCTTTCATGAAGCGAGTCCAAATTGAATTTTTCGTGCGTAGCTTCCACCATAACTTCATTGAGCATGAGTCGGCGATGTGTTCTAATCTGCAGAATCCCAGACCGCCCTCGTAACGCCCCAATCCCAAAATACGTAGTACTAGGAATGAAGACATGCCAGCTGTATTCATACGAAGTACATAGGCCTTGTATGGATACATAAGCTGTAAAATGCAGTAGAACCATAACTAATCTCATCCACACAAAATAAATGATAAAAGATGTCATATAATGAATTGTCTTGATACAATATGTTGGGCGGAGACAAATCCACTACCAACAAGGAAAGGAAAATACATGAGAAAAGAAATAATTTTGGCGAGCGAAGCGAAGACGATCCAAATGCAATCATCCTCGAAGAAATAGCGATGATAACCGCTAGAGCTAGAACACCTGCGAAAGATAATAGCACACACATGGAGAGATAACCAGGTCCTCAGAGGGACGTAACAAGACACATAATATCATGCCATGTAAATTGAATAAATATTGCTCAAATAAATAAGTCAATTGAATTATAACATGGTCCAATATGCACCTATTGAACGAGCGTACCATCCCCCCAACCAAACAAGGACAGAAGATGGTAAACTAATTCACGGCGACTTATCTTTCCATGCTATGAATCCAATATGGTATCCGGACCCCAACAAGGTTTAATACCTTCTTATCGAAGTAGTATGTCACACCTACAACCAAACAAGGACAAGATGTGACGAACTAATCCGCGACAAGTTATTGTTCCAAGCCACGGTCAGATACAAGTACCAAACCAAAAATACTCGTACCTAACGAATAAAGGTGCCTAACCGTTCTAAGTGAAATGTAGTTAAGAACAATTCTTCCTACGCATGGGCCCTGGCTAAATAGGATCGGCGTAGTCCCCCCTTGGGCACCAGAGGCCCCATCAATAAGAGCATGACGTTCCGCAGAATCGCCAGTGGCCGTCAGTAATCATGGGTAAGATGACCCGCGTCTCTGGCGGAGCTCACGGGTTACAAAAGGGAAAGTGCATCGAAGCCAATATGCTAAGGAATTGTCCCTCCCGCCCAATGCCTACTACGTTGTATCCACAACATTAACCTCTATAACCGCTGAGTCAAACTAGCATGCAATTCTATTAGCCGTTATTCCTATCGTACGGCTTATACGTACTGGTGGCCAGCCAATCACGCACGTCCGTGTTCTACATACGACATACGACTTCGTGTTACAACGTGTCAAGGCCAATGAATGCAACACACAAGGTGGTCCCTTAAATCTAGGTTTAATGTGTAAGAAAATAATACATAGCAGGAAATATAAATGAACAGTAAATTCTAACAGTTATGCCATGTATCACATTTTATTTTGCATAAAGAAAATAAATAATGCATGAAATATGAGCTAAAATAAATAAACAGCAAATGGCAAGGTGTCTTGCCTGGTAGGACGCCTGGTATGCTGCGATAATTAAGGTGGCATGAACGACGACTTTGATGTTACAATGACTCAAAGGTCCTCTGACGAGGGCATGGGCTGTTCCATCGTGTCCAGACGGTCAGATTTATTTAGGGTCAATAGGAGGAATGAAAGGATTGGCAAAGGAATAGGAAAATTGGGATTGGTCATGGACAAGATTAGATAATCGAAGGAAATTATAGAAATAAATATATATAACTATTTACAAAAGACTTATTATTTGGGAAACTACATTTGGAAATTAATTATAAAAAAACTAGGCCTTTTCTTTTATTTGCAATATTATAAATAAATACTTGAAAATCTAGGAAAATAATTTAGGCTAAAAACTAATTTATATTAGATATAAACTTTTTGAGGTTATATGATTATTCTAAAGTAACTTTACTAAAAAAATTTTATAATAATAATCTTAATACCATAATGCTAAATTATATACTAATTTAATAGTATATATATATATATTGTATTTAGAAATTACTAAAATAATCAAAAATACTAAAGTTATACTCATTCTTCTTAAAATTAAATATTAAATAAAATAAAAATAAATAAAACCAATAACCACTACAAAACCTAACCCAGTGATCCTGTTGTTCTGCTCCATCAACCTAATGTAAGAAAACAAACAAAAAAATAATAATTGAAAGTGAGAGAAAAGGGGCAAGGAGAAATAGTTGACAAGGAAAGAGGAAAAACGCAGTGAGAGAGAGAGAAAAAAAGAGTAAAGGGAAAAGGGGGATCGAGAGGGTGAAGGAAAGGAGAGGGAGGGGAGAAGTCGTCGGCGGGAAGGGGTTCGACCAGGGCTGCAGATCTGGGAGAGGGAGGAGAATATCGGGAGGCTGAAGAAGAGGGTGAGCGGAGGAGACGCGATGAGGAGGCGCGCGGAGGAGTCGGCGGTCCAGCGGAGGAGCGAATGCGGTGAAGAAGTTGACCGGGCGACGGCGGCAAACCGGAGGCGTGGCACGAAGAGGGTTTCCGGCCGGTGGATGCTCGGGGAGGCGCCGATCCGACGGAGGGTTTCAAGAGGGGTACGATGGAGGCGTAGGCGGTGGTCGGCAGTACGGAGCGGCGGCGGTAGACGGTGGTCGGCAGAGGCAAGTTTGGGTTTCCCTTTATTTATTTTTTGGATGTGATGGTGGACGGCTACTGTGGCGGTCGGCCGGAGTGGCCGGACAGGGTATGGGAGTCGATGGCGGTGACGGTGGTTAATTGAGGTGGCGGTGTTGGTCGGTGTAGAGTCGGGTGATGGTGGACGCGGTGGGTTTTGCTGTAGGTGGGGTGGCGGCTCGGCTGTAGGATTTGGCTGGTGGTGTTCGGCAGGACGTGGCCGGAGGAGTTTGGGGTTTTGGCTGGAGACGGTGAGGCGGTTGTGGTAATGACTGGCGGTGGTGTTGGTAGGCTGCGGTGGCGGTGGTATCGATGGAGAGTAGGGATCGGACTGGGTACGGACGGCCGGTCGGAGATGGAGACGGCCTGGTGGTGGTGATGGTGGGTCTTGGGTTTACTGGCCGGGGCTGTGTCCATGGCTGTGGTGGTTGCGACGTCGTGGTGATGGTGATCGAAGTAGGGGTAGGTCCGTGTTCTGGTCAAATCTAGGGTTAGGGTATTGATGATGTCGGGGTGTGTCTGACACGACGAGGAATATGTATTTGTAAAAAAATAGTGGAAGAAAAAGATGGACAAGGACACGATGCACTCACGGTTGATTTTATGGAGAATTTGGAGAATAGAAATATATGGATGAGTACCTGCCTATTTATAGGATGTAGGAATTCCCAATTAGATAAGAACTAGGAATAGTTTAAACCCAAAAATAGATAATTCGTAATTTAATTTAAATCAATTTAAATCCAATATCCAAATACAAATCCAAATTAAATCTAATTAAATTTTTATCTCAAAATCAAATGGGATAAATCAATTTGCAAATATTTAACTATTGAATTTATTCCATAAATTCAAATCAAGATTTAAATGCCACAATAATTTTAAAATATACTTTCTAAAATACTAATAATATTAATTTTGAAAATTATATTAAAAATTATAAATATATATGTATGCACAAATAATGTTTAAATAAATATATTTTTCTAGTATACAATAAAAATATTATTTATTATTAGTAGTTGAAGGGCCTTTAAAATGAAAAGAACAATCTTAGCAATTCTTGTATGATAGCAAAGTATTTATTATATAAATTATTTTGAACTATAAAAATTAAAATTAAAATATTTTTCTAAAAATATGTACACTCGTCCATATTTGTACTTGACGAGCAATTACGAAATACGTCGTTTGTGCACAACGTACAATACGACTACGCAACGTACAATACAAAATTTTTAAATCAGTACCAAAATCGATAAAAAAATTATAGTAGAAATTTAGGGGTTTTACATCCTACCCAACTTAAAAGAATTTCGTCCTCGAAATTAAGAATTCGTAGGAGGGTGAGAAGACACAAGGGGGTATCGATGGAAAACAATGTATAACAAATCATGTCGTAAGAATTCACGATCTAGATCATAGAAAAATAATACGGTATGATCACGGGTAATGAATGAGGGTCACGATTAAGAGAACGAAATATATTCACTTAAATTAAGCGATTAGAGGGTCTTGATAGGGCCGAGTAGTTTGGGATGAAGATATAGCAATATCGAGTGGTAATGGTCATAATTGATAGGACAGCTAGATGAATTTCAAGTATAACGCCTTCGTCCTTCGAAAATTGGTGAAGGCGAAAGCAATATAGAGTTCGAAGAAGGCGTTATCGAATACGAATACGTGATTCAAAGACGACCGAATAATTTCAAAATAAATTTTCAAGGAAGTCGTGGATGGGACTTTAAAGGACAAGTTTAGCTATGTCCACATCCACGTAGAACGATAGATAAAAACGAACCAAAGTGCACTTGGTTGATCAGACCATTATGTACCGATTCTGATTAGACAATAGGCTAGTGAGCGTTCGATAGCATATGTTATGAACAAGCTTGATAAAAAGTTAAGCTTGCAAAAACTAGGCTACATTAGCATCATTAGTTTAGATAGCAGAACATATGCACGATGGTAGATGAAATAAAAACAAATATGAATAGTCTAAGAGTCATAAGGATCTAAGTCTTGTTTATTCCTATACCATCATTCTACGGCTTTATTGACCAAGGCTTGGTTGACCAAATGGGTTAAATTCCTCTAGTCTCTATGGTCTAGATAATACTATTTGTATACCCTTAATGGTCAAGGGTGTGTCAGGTCGTGGGGTATTCTACCCAACTTAAAGAATTAAGCTAAGGGTGTTTGGGACATCTAACTAGTAGGGTCAATCTCTAGCAAGCACGAAGGGAAGATAAGAATAATAATAGGAGGAATCAAGCAAGATGCAATTGATGTGTCGAACGGTAGTTCGAATATGGAATCAAGGAAAGAGGTCAAGTATGTGGATGAGATTCTAGACTTCTAATCCTATTCGCAGGCTTGCTTGGTACGGTAAAGTAACCAAATAATTTATCTTGACTTGCATGGGCCACCACAAAAACATGTAACGTCCCAATCCCAAAATACGTAGGACTAGAAACGAAGACATGCCAGCAGTATTCATACGAAGTACATAGGACTTGTATGGATACATAAGCTGTAAAATACAGTAGAACCATAACTAATCTCATCCACACAAAATAAATGATAAAAGATGTCATATAATGATAATGAATTGTCTTGATACAATATGTTGGGCGGATAAAAATCCACTACCAACAAGTAAAGGAAAATACATGAGAAAAGAAATAATTTTGGCGAGCGAAGCGAAGATGATCCAAATGCAATCATCCTCGAAGAAATAACGATGATAACGGCTAGAGCTAGAACACCTGCGAAAGACAATAGCACATACCTGGAGAGATAACCAGGTCCTCAGAGGGACGTAACAAGACACATAATATAATGCCATGTAAACTGAATAAATATTTCTCAAATAAATAAGCCAATTGAATTATAACATGGTCCAATACGCACCTAGCGTACCATTCCCCCAACCAAACAAGGACATAAGATGGTAAACTAATTTACGGCGACGTATCTTTCCATGCTATGATTCCAATATGGTATCCGGACCCCAACAAAGTTCAATACCTTCTCATCGAAGTAGTAAGTCACACCTACAACCAAACAAGGACAAGATGTGACGAACTAATCCGCGACAAGTTATTGTTCCAAGCCACGGTCAAATACAAGTACCCAAACCAAAAGTACTCGTACCTAACGATAAAGGTGCCTAACCGTTCTAAGTGAAATGTAGTTAAGAACAATCCTTCCTATGCATGGGCCCTGGATAAATAGGATCGGCGCAGTCCCCCCTTGGGCACCAGAGGCCCCATCAATAAGAGCATGACGTTCCGCAGAATCGCCAGTGGCCGTCAGTAATCATGGGTAAGCTGACCCGCGTCTCCGGCGGAGCTCACGGGTTACAAATATGAAAGTGCATCGAAGCCCATACGATAAGGAATTGTCCTCCCCGTCCAATGCCTACTACGTTGTATCCACAACATTAACCTCTATAACTGCTGAGTCAAACTAGCATGCAATTCTATTAGCGGTTATTCCTATCACACGGCTTATACGTACTGGTGGCCAGCCAATCATGCACGTCCGTGTTCTACATGCGACACACAACTTCGTGCTACAATGTGTCAAGGCCAATGAATGCAACACACAAGGTGGTCCCTTAAATCTAGGTTTAATATGTAAGAAAATAATACATAGCAGAAAATATAAATGAACAGTAAGTTCTAACAGTTATGCCATGTATCATAGTTTATTTCACATAAAGAAAATAAATAATGCATGAAATATGAGCTAAAATAAATAAACAGCAAATGACAAGGTGTCTTGCCTGGTAGGACGCCTGTTGTGCTGCGATAATCAAGGTGGCATGAACGGCGACTTTGATGTTACAACGACTCAAAGGTCCTCTGACGATGGCATGGGCTGTTCCATCGTGTCCAGGACGGTCAGATTTAGTTAGGGTCAATAGGAGGAATGAAAGGATTGGCAAAGGAATGGGAAAATTGGGATTGGTCATGGACAAGATTAGATAATCGAAGGAAATTATAGAAATAAATGTATATAACTATTTACAAAATACTTATTATTTGGGAAACTATATTTGGAAATTAATTATAAAAAAACTAGGCCTTTTCTTTTATTTGCAATATTATAAATAAATACTTGAAAATCTAGGAAAATAATTTAGGCTAAAAACTAATTTATATTAGATATAAACATTTTGAGATTATATGTTTATTCTAAAGTAACTATACTAAAAAAAATTTATAATAATAATCTTAATACAACAATGCTAAATGATATACTAATTTAATAGTATATATATTGTATTTAGAAATTACTAAAATAATCAAAAATACTAAAGTTATACTCATTCTTCTTAAAATTAAATATTAAATAAAATAAAAATAAATAAAACCAATAACCACAACAAAACCTAACCCAGTGATCCTGCTGTTCTGTTCCATCAACCTAATGTAAGAAAAGAAACAAAAAAAATAATTGAAAGTGAGAGAAAAGGGGCAAGGAGAAATAGTTGACAAGAAAAGAGGAAAAACGCAGTAAGAGAGAGAGAGAAAAAAAGAGTGAAGGGAAAAGGGGGGATCGAGAGGGTGAAGGAAAGGAGAGGGAGGGGAGAAGTCGTCGGCGGGAAGGGGGTTCAGCCAGGGCTGCAGATCTGGGAGAGGGAGGAGAAGATCGGGAGGCTAAGGAAGAGGGTGAGCGGAGGATACGCGGTGAGGAGGCGCGTGGGGGAGTCGACGGTCCAGCGGAGGAGCAGACGCGGTGAGGAAGTCGACCGGGCGACGACGGCAAACCGGAGGCATGGGGCGAAGAGGGTTTCCGGCCGGTGGATGCTCGGGGAGGCGCCGATCCGGCGGAGGATTTCAAGAGGGATACGGCGGAGGCGTAGGCGGTGGTTGGCAGTACGGAGCGGCGGCGGTAGGCGGTGGTCGGCAGAGGAAAGTTTAGGTTTCCCTTTATTTATTTTTTTGGATATAATGGTGGACGACTACTGTGGCGGTCGACCGGAGTGGCCGGACAGGGTATGGGAGTCGATGGCGGTGGTGGTGGTGGTGATGACTGGCGGTGGTGTTGGCAGGCTGTGGTGGCAGTGGTGGCGATGGAGAGTAGGGGTCGGACTGGGTACGGCCGGCCGGTCGGAGATGGAGACGGCTTGGTGGTGGTGATGGTGGTTCTTGGGTTTACTGGACGGGGCTGTGTCCATGGCTGTGGTGGTTGCGACATCGTGGTGATGGTGATCGAAGTAGGAGTAGGTCCGTGTTCTGGTCAAATCTAGGGTTAGGGTTTTGATGATGTCGGGGTGTGTCCGACACGACGAGGAATATATATTTGTAAAAATATAGTGGAAGAAAAAGATGGGCAAGGACACGATGCACTCACGGTTGATTTTGTGGAGAACTTGGAGAATAGAAATACATGGATGAGTACCTGCCTATTTATAGGATGTGGGAATTTCCAATTAGATAAGAACTAGAAATAGTTTAAACCCAAAAATAGATAATTCATAATTTAATTTAAATCAATTTAAATCCAATATCCAAATACAAATCCAAATTAAATCTAATTAAATTTTTAGCTCAAAATCAAATGGGATAAATCAATTTGCAAATATTTAACTATTTAATTTATTCCATAAATTCAAATCAAGATTTAAATGCTACAATAATTTCATAATATATTTTCTAAAATACTAATAATATTAATTTCAAAAATTACATTAAAAATTATAAATATATATGTATGCACAAATAATGTTTACATAAATATATTTTTCTAGTATACAATAAAAATATTATTTATTATTAGCAATTGAAGGGCCTTTAAAATGAAAAGAACAAACTTAGCAATTCTTGTATGATAGCAAAATATTTATTATATAAATTATTTTGAACTATAAAAATTAAAATTAAAATATTTTTCTAAAAATATGTACGCTCGTCCATATTCATACTTGACGAGCAATTACGAAATACGTCGTTTGCGCACAACGTACAATACGACTACGCGACGTACAATACAAAAATTTTAAATCAGTACCAAAATCGATGAAAAAAATATAGTAAAAATTTAGGGGTTTTACAGCCCTCGAAGGTGGGATTAGCCATAGTGGTCCAGCTGGCCCAGTGGTGCTTGTCTTTGCCTTTGTTGTGACCCCAGAAGAAGCGGGCGAAGAGGGATTCAAGCGAAGCGAGAACCTTTTTGGGAGGGTTGCAGACCGTCAGGGTGTATATAGGAATGGAGGATAGGACGTGCTTGATCAGAATCAGCTTGCCTCCAGGCGAGAGGGTGGCATTGTGCCAGCCCTCGATCCTTTTCCTGATGGCGCTGACCATATACTCGAAGATACCCAAGTTTGCCTTGCCATAGACCAATGGGCACCCTAAGTAGGTAAAAGGGGGATATGTTGTGGCAAAGGAAGTCAGGTTGGAGAGCGTCGCAGAGTGAGACCTGTCCATTTTGTGATGGGTGTAGATGACGCTCTTGTTGTTGTTGATTCTTTATCCGGAACATCTGGTGTACTTGTTCAGCGTTTGGAGGACCACCTCGATAGAGCCGATGTCGCCGGAGAAAAAAATGAGGACATCATCGGCATAAGCAAGGTGAGTGATGATGGGGCAGTCGGTGGTGGTGTGAAAGTGGTGGAGCCGCGAGGTATTGGGCATGCTCTTAAGGTTTCTGCTGAGGGCCCCAGCTGTGATGATGAAGATGGTGGCAGAAAGAGGATCCCCCTGGCGGACGCCACGACTAGCGTTGAAGAAGCCATCGGCCTGGCCGTTGATTACGGTAGAGAACAAGGAATTGTTGATGGACCTGAAGATAATGTCAATCCAAGGTTCAGAGAATCCAAAACTTCTGAAAACCCAGATCATGAATTGCCAGTCGAGGCGGTCGTAGGCTTTCTCCATGTCCAACTTGATGGCGATGTTCCCCCCTCTAGCCAGGAATTTTATGAAAGTGACCATCTCATGAGCTAGCAGGATGTTGTCCACGATGTTACGCCCTTTAACAAAACCGCTCTGCTCCTCGGATATAATTTTGGGCAGGAGATCTGTCATCCGATTGGCGATAATTTTTGCGATGATTTTGTTAGCAAAGTTGCATAGACTTATGGCGCGGAAGTCTTTGAAGGTTTCTGGGTTGTCTTTTTTGGGGATGAGAATGAGATTAGCCCTGGATAAGGATTTAGGGTATCTCGCTCCTTGAAAGAAGGCGACCGAAGCCTACAAAAAGTCTGGACCGATGATGTCCTAGCATTGTCTGTAGAATACCCCGCTGAATCCGTCAGGTCCGGGAGCGCTGTGCTCGTCAAGATCCCAAACCGCGGACTGCACCTCGGCAGCGGCAGGGAGGGAAAGGAGCTGCTCGTTCTCGTATTCGGTGATGATGCTAGGGATCTCCGACAGTATTCCCTCGTCTATGACGACCGCTTCTTTAGTGAAGAGATTGGAGAAGAAATTGGCCGCAACCTCTTGAATCATTTGCTGGTCCGTCATCTGGTTACCGTTGTTATCGAAAATACGATGAAGGTTGAGCTGTTGTCTGCGGCCTTTAACGCAGGCATAGAAGATGCTGGAGTTGCGGTCCCCTTCGTTATCCCATTTAAGTCTAGCTTTTTGTTTCCAGAATTCGATTTCGACTTTAAGCCTGGACTTGAGGATAGCTCTGGCGAGGTTGAGCGCGGTCTGCGCTTCGGGAGATCTGTTAGCAACGTAAGAGATCTCGGTGCGGGTAACATCATCTTTCGCATTTTTGATCTCCTAAAAGATGTTGCCGAAAGCTGCCTTACTCCACCTTGAGAGAGCCTTGCTCGTGGCTCGCAGTCTGGCCGCTACTCTATACAGCGGATCAGCGTCGTTCACTGAGAACCACGCTGAGGCCACCTCGGATTTGAAACTAGGATGGTGCCTCCAAAAATCCAGGAATTGGAAAGGTTTCTTGATGTAGTGGAAGCTTCTGCTGATCTCGATGAGAAGGGGTGAGTGATCGAATTCTGTGGTGTTGAGGTAGGAGAGGCTAGTGATAAGCCCCATGTCAGCCCTGTGTTGTTGATGAGTGCGCGATCGAGGCAAAAGTATTAACGTCGGGAGCCTTCCTGCATGTTGCACCAGGTGAAAGTGTTGCCGGAGAAAGGAAGGTGAGCGAGATGAGCGTTGAAGGTGAAGGTATTGAAGTCATCCATGGCCGCAAGTGGGGGAGGTCGCCCTCCAGACTTCTCGGCACTACTAGAGATGGTGTTGAAGTCTCCAAAGCACATCCACGGAAGGTTGTGGAGGGAGAGGTGGGTGTCGAGTAGGTCGGTCCAGAGGAGTTTTCGCTCTTGGAAGTCACAGCTGCCGTAAACGACGGAGATTAAGGTTATGTTCCGGAGTTGAGGGTGTTCCACCCAGAAAAAGAGAGCTTGGCGGGAGTCCTGAACCATGCCTGATTTGATGCCAGCACTAGCGAGAATCCAGATGTCGTGACTGCCAGCTAGCGCGGTCGCGAATCCAAGATGTAGTTGGATGTCGGCGATCCTTTTTTTTGGGGTTTTGGGCTCGATGATCACTAGGATGTCGATTTTGTGAATTTTCTTGAGGCTGAGGATTCTATTCAGCGTCGGTTTGTTTGCTATGCCTCTGACGTTCTACGAGAGGATGTTAAACATTGGATTGAAGGGAGAGGGTGTGGTGGTTTAGCTTGGCTGCTGACCTAGGGGTCATGGCCGCTTGATGATTCTTTTTCTTGTTTTTCTTCTTTTGTTTCGAAGAAGATTTCTTGGTGGAAGTTTTGTTGTTGTTACTGGCCGCTGTCAAACCAGTAGGTGAGGAAGCACGATCGACGGCCACCGGGGAGTAACTCGCAACCTCGACGTCCTCAAGCACACACAGAGGGTTGTTGTGATCAAGGAAACCAGCGTCCTTGGCTTGCCAGAACCTTTCCGTGAGAGGGGAACAAGGGTCAGGGGGCGTCGGTGACGACGGGTGAGAGGGCCGGATCTGTAGTGGACAACTCTTGCCCAACGACAATATAGCAAAGGTCGTGGGTCACCACGAGCAGGTCATATGGGTGGTCGCCAATGGAGATAGGGGGGAGTGGAACTGGTACCTAAGGGCTTGAGGGAGGTGATGAGGAAGCTCTCAAGTGGAACAGTGCCGGCGTGGTGGGGGTGGAGATGGGGGTAGAGAGGCTGTCGGATATATGTGCGATAATGCATGAAGTGGCCGGCTCTGCCTGGGAGATGTTGTCTGAGTCCGGGCATAAGTGGTGAAAGTTGTGCTCGCTAGGGCTCTCGGGGGAGTTATCGATGTCAAGTATGGCAAAAAAGTTAGCGAGGGTGATGGTGGAGGGATTGTATGGGACGATGGCGGAGTCGAACGAGGAGAGGGGTCTCGAGCTTTGCTGAAGAAGGGTTCATGTGTGCCGTGGAGGGAGAGCGGGTGAGGTGTCAGGCGATAAAATACGGGGGGTGGTGGATGCGACCGGGTCGCAAGGTTTGCGAAGTCCAGGCTTCTTAAGAGCCGGGTTGGCCCGGAAGTAGTGATGCAAGGAATGACCGCTCATCTGGCAATGTTGGCAATAAATGATGTTGTTGTCATACACCAACATTTGTTTGACCGTCTGATCTCCAAGCTCTATCTCAATCATTTTGGGGGGTTCAATGGCGAGATCGAGCTCAACGCAAATCTTCGCATAGTTGAATTTTGAAAGGTTACGTGTTTTTTCTGCGATAGCGACCAGGGACCCGTAGGAACTGGCAATACGATTAAGAGCAGCTGCGGGGAAACACACCCGGGGGAGGTTGGAGAGGGTGACCCATGTGGATATGATCGACAAATCCACAATGGGGTTGAATTTGGGTGACCATTTGACGATTTTAGCTATCTGTGAGTCAATTTTGGTGGGGCCCTTGGCCCAAACCTTGATGCAGTCCTGGTCAGAGGACAGGTACAGGAACATGTGCTTGGGATCGAGAGGGACAACCCGGTAGGTGTCCGAGAGACCCCATGCAGCGATTACCTCCTGCACCTTAGCAATCTTGGACAACCGGAGGTGAACTTTAGGACAAAGGATTTGAGAACGGTGGAGGATAGGGAGGAAATGTCCGCGTCGGAGAAGGGAACGCGGATTGGGTATCCGTCAGGTGGTGGTGCAAAAACTATTTCAGGAAGGACGATCTCCGCGGGCGGGGGGGAGGACCTTCGCGCGGTCAGGCCGCAATGCTTCGACATAGGAAGGGACTCGGGGAGGAACCGGGCCGCCCTCAGGGGGGAGGGGGGCTGGGGCAGCGGGAGGGCAGCAGGTGACGGGAGCGGTCGAGATGACAGTTCCTCCAGCAATAGACCCGGCTGCAAAGGGGTTAAGGAGTCCCAGTGCGGGGGAGTTTAGCGTAGAGAGTAGTGGCAGGCCCACAAAGTGGGAGGCATTAGACTCAAGGAAGTCCGCAATAGAGGGGGCAGGCTAGCCCACAACGTGGGAGCCTTCGGGCGAGCGAACTACGCTACCCGTAACTGGGGAAAGGGCTGGCCCACAACGAGGGTGCCACCGGATGCGCAAAAGCCCGAAACAGAGAATGAGGGCTGGCCTACACCGTTGGAGCCCTCTAGCTCACGTAACCCCACAATAGTGGAAACGGGCTGATCCACAAAGTAGAAGCCTACATACGTGTCCACCGCAGGGGGGGTCAGGAGTACATAACCCCCAAATAGCGTACGGGTTACGCTGGCATCCCCCAGCGTAGAGTGACTGGATACGCTAGCGTCCTCCAGCGTATAGCGACGTATTACGCTCGGAAGAACAGGCACGGTCTCCAAGATAGAAGCAAAGCTTGTGAAGAAAGCAAAGCCAGCATAGGCTTCGATGGGCGTGCCGCTGAGAGGGCACGGGGCCCCAAGCCCGCTCGGCACGGGAACCGAAGGGGGGAAAGGCTGGTCCAGACTGGCCGACGCGGGGCCCGAGGCTATCCTCCGGGGGGCGAATGCCGCTCCGCGCTCGACCGCGATCGCGGGAGGCCAGGCCAAGGCGAGGGACGCCGTCAGAGCGGTCCCGAAAGATGAAGCGATGAGGGGAGTACGCCGGGGCTGGGAGAGAACGGCCCCACGACCAACGAGGGAGAGTTGGTCAGGGGTCCAGGCTGGGACTGCCGGAGGGGGGTCACCGAGGAGGAAGGGTAGGGAGGACGACCGGAGGGAGCTCGAGGCTTGGCCGGACAGCGGGCAGAGAGGGTGGCGGCGACGAGGAAAATAGGGGTGTGCGCCGGCGGCGGAAGGGGCAGAGGTCTTCCTGAGGATACGTCGGGGGGCGATGGGGCCGGGGAGGGCACGCGCACCGCGGGCACCCGGCCGGCGTGGGTACCAGGAGAGAGGGGGCGGAAAAGGGCAGAGGGCGGGTAGAGCGGGATGGGGGGTAACGGGGTGGGAGGGAGAGATGGATAGGCGGTATAATGACCCGCTCCGCCCTAGCGGAATGCCGATTCAAACGGCAAGTACAATGACTCAAACGAGCTGTCGACCCGAAGAGTTGGCATCGACCTGATGAAGAATCGATGCAAGGCTTATATTGGCCCGTCGAAGAGGAATCCAGACTTAGACTTTCAAAGGCGCGCTCGGAGTATCGTTCGGCCGATGCAAACATCGCTAAGGTGGGTGGCTCCGATGAACCCGTCTTTGCTTAGCCTAGACACATAATAATACGGACACTATTGTTAGAATTGCTAGGCGATAACACCGTACATGCTAATAAATGACTCAACGCACGTAGCTAAGGGAATAATCCCATCTTGTATGTTTGTATAGAATATATAAAAGAACATGAAAAATATGAGAACTCTCGTATCGCGCTCCACGCTCGTGCTAAGGCACAAGCTTACGTTCAAGTCCCTTACGCATTCAACAATGAAACAATGAATGGTTTACAACAATAAAATGGAAGAATATCGACATAGTCGTTTCGAGTAGAGTATAGCAACATTGAAAGACTTCGGGACGGATGGATCGCCAAGGCGACTCCCGTACGAGAAGTTGCATAATGTATGAATGAATGAATGATCGAACAAGTGAACGAATGAATCAACGAATTAATGAATGAATAAGAGAATGAGTGAATATGTGAATGAATCAATGAATGAACGAACAAGTGAAAGAAAGAAAAGAATGAATGAATAAAGGATAAGAAAGAAAGGAATGGTTAGCGACAGGTATGACGACGACGTGCATCGGGGCTCGCTACCCGCGCTGCACGGATGCCGCCGCTAACCTGGTCCATAACGTATTATGGCTAAGGGTTAGCCTACGGCTCAGAGATAGACGTTAAGTTAAAATAGCAAGTCAATACGAAATGGTCGTGGACAATCCCAACGTATACGGGAGGTATGAAGGATATGAGATTCCGCGGCACGATCAAAGGGAGGATCGTGGCCGGCCTAGGCAGAATCATGGTTATGGGCTATTTGGGTAGGGGCTCGGACACTCAAGGAGACGTAAGGCCGGGTATTTTAAAAGACTATCAAGGTGTACCAGCCATCACGCTATGATAGGTGAGAATCCCAAAAGGGGTATTTTAAAAGACTATCAAGGTGCACCAGCACGCTATGATAGGTGAGAATACCATGTACTTCAAAAGACTATCAAGGTGCACCCGCATGTTATGATAGGTAAGAATACCAAAGGAGAGTATGTCCAAAATGGCTTGTGGTGCCAGCGACCGGTGCATATAGATTAAGTAGGTTTTGCTGGTGGCAATCCACGTACAAGTCCTTGCATTGAAACAAAGTAGTCTAAGTTAACTAAATAAAGCGCCTTCTGAACATGCTTGAAATATAACACACCAAATGATAAAGAGTACTTCATGCAAATGAGTTAGAGAACGTGCCTACGACGTGCTAGAATCTGAGGCAGGGACACGCACTCGACATTGAAAGTTTATATGAATTGTTGACTAACTTGGTTTACTTTGGACAGGGAAGGCCGGACGGTAAGTATGGGTAAGTCGTGCATATATTTCCATGCAAACACTTGAATTTGGTAACAAGGGATAGGTTATGAAATATGCCATAAAACTGATCCTAAGGCAAGATTAGAAAGACAATGAATGATAGACGGAGCACAAGAGTAAATAGAACGTGTTTGGTAATGATAGCATTGTGGGCGAGCTAGCCTCCCCACCACTGCATAATAATGTACTGATAACCCCACAGTTTGCTTGCAGGATGCAGGAGATGTCGTCGAGTGTAGAGCTTTCCTAGAACGTGCTAAGGCGCGGAGCTAACTCTGGAGCCGTGGAGCGTTGCAAGGAGCTGAAGCACCCTATACAGGACATAATGTATCGGAACATCGTCATGAATCATTCCATCTTGTAAGCCACTTGGCACGTCTTTTATGTTTCAGAGAGAGAGAGCTTGAGCGATTTGTAATCTCGGCCTAGTACCGCTTGTAAACTTCTTGAATGTCAATAAATAGTTGAATTCGCTTCAATTTGTGTTCATTTACTTTCTGCTGCAAATAGAAACACTCTGTGCGACTCTGTGGCCTAGCTCAAATCGACCGTTTATGGACTTAACCTTGCACGGGTGCAACCTAGGCCCATGCGACATCATACCTTAGCAAGGACGATCGCTCCTACGGGAGCGGGGTGTGACAGATTGGTATCAGAGCACGACTTTACGTCCTTGGACTTCATTTTGATTCTCTCAGTTTTGAAATCTTGTTTTGATACAAAAGAAGTGTACGCTCTCTCTCGTTGTGCCTTGGGATGTTCCATACAATAAGTCTAATATTTTCAAAAGCTCGTACAAGTACTCGGTTGAACGGGATCTATAGGCGAAGGCCTTTGTGCCAAACCGTGACGGACTTGAGATGAGAGAAAACTAATGCTAGGAGTTAGCAAACGCAGTGTATGCTTGAATAACCTTACGCTGACAATAGCGAACGAGTATGCGATACCGAAGTATAGTTCGAACAGGATGGCTATGCACGCAGCCTTTTGGCTAAGTTGTGCCGAGTATCGCGCACCTAGACCTTGTGGTACGAACGAGTTTGCGAGCGAGATCGACTATCGCTCGGACAAAAATAAGTGAGACTTAGAACGTATGTTGATAGAGACGCTACTTGACTAATGCTAAAGCAAACACGAGAAGTGGTTCTTAGACTTTGAGGAACGGGCGAACGCGTAATTGAACATATCGATTGGAAATCGAATGACTATTTGAGGATTTATAGAGTGACTTAACCCCGAGTAGTGTATATGATAGCTTCAAGGAAGAATAAGAATGAGTGTCGACGACTAGTCGAGTGGCTCGAACCCTGAGTGGTGTATGGACGTCATAGAAATTGTTCGAGCGAGACTAAAGGATTTACGGATAGAATGAGTATGTCGATAAGCGATGATATCACGCAAAGCCTTAGAACGAGTAAACGCTTAGTCAGTTTTGACTTCGATAGTCTCGAACGAGATATCGTTCGGACGAATTAAGAATACGTAGTGCGAATTACAAAACTAATGGGATTGAAACTTGAGATAAGGTAAAATACCCATGGACGAGATCGAAGATAGCACGATCGAAAGATAGCGTGCATAAAAAATATTAATTTGGAGATGCAAGAATGACTAAGGATTTGGAATGGATGTTGCTCAAAGAAGAGTTAGCATGAGACAATGTGAATTAAGGAATTAAGTTGCACGACTCAAAATTCGTTGTAAAAGGAAGATCGTCAGGTTATGTACATCATCGATGGTATTGAGGCGTATCAAAGATCGATGTACGATAACTCGGGGGTACTCTAATTCGATGAATGATGATCGTGTTAGAAGTTATTATTTTGAATGATACTATATTAGGGAATTTTGATAAAAATGAATGTTTGGAATGAAGAAGGGAAGTGACTTGATTGTTCGGTGATAACTACAACGACAACGATCTTGTCTTGCGCGAGTGCAACTCCAGTCTCGCACATATGTCACGTCGGATTTGGGACGATCATTTCGTGTGAGCGTTGGCATGGTGATTCATGTCCAACGGGAATGATCGAACTCGAAATACCTTGACATGGCAATTTTGATTGCTACGACTTATTGTTTGAAGCGAAGGCAAATTTAAGGATTGAGGACTTATGATGGACGACAAAGTAAAGTTAAGGATTGAATAGGCCCAATCCGTGTTTCGAAAATGAGTAGGTCTAGCCGCAACACAAGAGTTACGTCCCGATGAGAACGATTACTCTGCGGAAACGTTGACATGGTGATTCATGTCCTCCGTGGATAATCAAACTTGCGTGAGATCGGGGCACGACATATTCAAGGCTAGATGACCTTGTGATCGACTACGTGGATTGGATAGGATGGATAGGTAATTTGTATCAAACATACTTGAAGAGATAGACTACGATAATTGTTAGTGCGGACGCACGATATCGACATATCAAGGACTTGATTAAGGATAACCTATCATAGGATGACTTTCCTAAACGAGCTCGGACTTGGAACAGAGAATGTGTTGATGCGAATAGGGTGAACGCTGCTTGATGTTTAAAAATTTGAGTAGAGCGAACTTGGGTAGAAACTCCCGTACGAACGAACAAAATGGTTTGACCATAGGATTGGGACGAGCGTCGTGCAATGACTTTACACAATGAACCGAGAAATTAATTTGTAACTATGACCTGGTGAGATGACCTAGCGGATAGGCGGACAACCCTATGCCGAGTGATTGAACCTGTCTGGTTTACGGTATCGTCTGGACGGACGATAGACTTGGGACAACAAAACTTAGAGTAGGACGGGGAATTGGGAGTGTGCGTGAACGAAAACGAGATTAGCCCTAAACAAATGAATGATATAAAATCGATATTGTGTAAGTAAAGTTGGTATAACGAATTGAATCATTGATTGGAAGACGTACTCGATGATAGTGCAATACTTGGTCTCGAATCGGACGGAAAGTACTTAGACTTGGTCGACTCTGTTAAGAAGAAATCGTATTGATTTCGTTGACAAGAGCGCTTGACAAGCGAATCGAATCATCTCGAGGACCGAGATAAATGATATGTGATACACACATGAGTTCGATTTTAATCGAAGTAAAAGTAAAATGATCGACAAATCGAAACTATCACGAGTAGCTTGTCCGACTTCGCTAATCGCTAAGCTTGGTTGAAATATACGTATTTGGGGGACGCCTTAAATATGTGCACGATCCAAACTCAGCGATATGACGAACTCGAATGCAACTGCAAGTGGGTGTTGAGATGCGCATAAACGAAAGTGAGTTTGCCTCAGCCTACGTCCCTCGCGTTTGATAAATTACAACGTACCTCGTGCGACCATTATAAGTCCCGTGACAGGGCGCAATACCAACTAAGTCGAAGAAACTCGACGATTGAATAAGTACTATAAAGTCTAAAATGAATGGACAGTCATTCAATAAAATTCACCAAACGTATGCAACATAAAACTTGGAAAGGTATCGAGTGTAGCTCGGTGCCATCGAACAATAAAGCCATTCAATAGGAATTATCTAAGATACGTACACAACATGAGTTAAGGAACGGTAGGATGACCTGCACTCAGGAAGTCTCGAGGACGAGACTTGTTTTGAGTCGTGTATTACGTAATGACCCGCTCCGTCCTAGCAGAACGCCGATTCAAACGGCAAGTGCAATGACTCAAATGAGCCGTCGACCCAAAGAGTTGGCATCGACCTGATGAAGAATCGATGCAATGCTTACATTGTCCCGTCAAAGAGGAATCCAGACTTAGACTTTCAAAGGCGCGCTCGGAGTATCGCTCGGCCGATGCGAACATCGCTAAGGTGGGTGGCTCCAATGAACCCGTCTTTGCTTAGCCTAGACACACAATAATACGGACACTATTGCTAGAATCGCTAGGCAATAACACCGCACATGCTAATAAATGACTCACCGCACGTAGCTAAGAGAATAATCCCATCTTATATGCTTGTATAGAATATGGAAAAGAACATAGAAAATTTGAGAACTCTTGCACCGCGCTCCACGCTCGTGCTAAGGCACAAGCTTACGTTCAAGTCTCTTACGCGTTCAACAATGAAACAATGAATGATTTACAACATTGAAATGGAAGACTATCGACATAGTCGTTCCGAGTATAGTATAACAACATTGAAAGACTTCGGGACCGATGGGTCGCCAAGGCGACTCCCGCACGGGGAGTTGTATAATGTATGAATGAATGAATGAACGAATTAGTAAACGAATGAATCAACGAATGAATGAAAGAATAAGAGAATGAGTGAATATGTGAATGAATCAATGAATGAACGAACAAGTGAAAGAAAGAAAAGAAAGAATGAATAAAGGATAAGAAAGAAAGGAATGGTTAGCGACAGATATGACGGGGACGTGCATCGGGGCTTGCTACCCGCGCTGCACGGATGCCGCTGCCAACCTGGTCGATAACGCATTATGGCTAAGGGTTAGCCTACTGCTCAGAGACAGCCATTATATTAAAATGGCAAGTCAATACGAAATGGTCGTGGACAATCCCAACGTATACGGGAGGTAGGAAGGATAAGGGATTCCGCGGCTCGATCAAAGGGAGGAACGTAGCCGGCCTAGGCGAAATCATGGCTTACGGGCTGTTTGGGTGGGGGCTCGGATACTCAAGGAGAGGTAAGGCTGGGTATTTCAAAAGACTATCAAGGTATACTAGCCATCACGCTATGATAGGTGAAAATCCTAAAAGGGATATTTCAAAAGACTATCAAGGTGCACCAGCACGCTATGATAGGTAAGAATACCAGGTACTTCAAAAGACTATCAAGGTGCACCCGCATGCTATGATAGGTAAGAATACCAAAGGAGAGTATGTCCAAAATGGCTTGTGGTTCCAGCGACCGGTGCATATAGATTAAGTGGGTTTTGCTGGTGGCAATCCACGTGCAAGTCCATGTATTAAAACAAAGTAGTCTAAGTTAACTAAATAAAGCGCCTTCTGAACATACTTGAAATGTAACACACCAAATGATAAAGAGTACTTCATGCAAATGAGTTAGAGAACGTGCTTACGACGTACTAGAATCTGAGGCAGGGATACGTACTCGACATTGAAAGTTTATATGAATTGTTGACTAACTTGGTTTACTTTGGACAGGAAAGGCCGGACGGTAAGTATGGGTAAGTCGTGCATGTATTTGTTTGCAAAAACAAAAGTATAAAACTTTATTGATACAAACTGTAATAAAGATTACAAGAATTCTGGGAAAATTACAACTGTAGGAATCCAATCTTGATGACGATTCCTTTATCCCTTGGACGATGTGAACTTTTGAAGACGAAGCCTCTGAAGTTGAAAACAACTCTGGAAACTGGAGGCAAAAGCCTCGGAAGTTGAAGGCAAAAGCCACGGAAGAATGCAGCAGCACTTCGGCAAGAACTCCTGAACTCTCTGATTTCTGAACTTTATGTCTGATCTTGATCCCCCTTGAAATGAAGACTTGAAACTCTATTTATAGAGTTCTGGAAAATAACTAACTTTCAGTTATTCTGGACTGCGTAAGATGATTTACGCAGCAACTGGTTTGCACAGCATTGGACTGCGCAGGCAGTTATTGGATCGTGGGCCAACTATCTGGGACACATGGCATCATTTGATTGAAATACGCATGATCGTGCATAGACAGTTGCCACGTAATGAGCAATTGATGGCATGAATGCCACATGTAATTTGTCAGTTATGTTGGTAGAATGCGCAAAGTGAACTCCGCAGACTTTGGTTTGCGCAGACTCAGACTGCGCAGGAATGGTTTGCACAACCATGGATTGTGCTACCACCTGTCAGCCGCCTTCGAGCACTGTGCGGCGCCAAAAACGATCAGTCTCCTCGTTATCCGTGCTGTCAGCTGTCAGGAAGATTTGATTTGATTCAGGTAATCATGACTTTTGCCACGTAAGCCTGTGCAGTTAGGAACATGCGCAAATAAACCTGCACAATGTAATGTCTGCGCAATCTGTTCTCTGCGCAACTCATCAAAATGATGAATATCTTGAATTTTTTACTTTGTTGATTGATGTAACTTGATTTTTTAGGACCTACAAGACCCCCTTCAAAGTTTTCGAAAGTTGATTTTATTCAAAATTTCGAAATACTTTGAATTTTTGAATGTTGAATCACTTTGCGCAAGATGATGAGCTGTCTGTGCAAAGCGAAAAGACCACAATTTTAGGCGCAATCCGAGGCATCCGTTTCGTATTTTGAAAACTATAAATACCCATCTCTTCGTTTTTATTTCTTTACTTTGCAATCTTTCAAGCTCTTTGAGAAGAAAATCTCCCAACCCTTATTGTTCTCCTCCTCCGACGATTGTCATGGCACCACGACGATCCAATGCTGTCGCCACCGCCACCGTGAAGGGAAAAGCTCCGGCCGAGTCATCTGACAGAGTTGCACGGCGGGCATCTCGACACGAATCCACGTACCCCTCTCTGAGAGGTAGTTGAACTGATCGAAAACCCCTTTTTAGGGTGATTCGACTTCCTTTGATCTTCGAAACTTATCTCTTTTTAGAGATGAGTTCATATTGCGCCACCCCTTTTTAGGGTTTTGGTTGCATCAATCTGTCAGTCCTTATTTTTATGAAGGCTGTATTCCTGCACAACTTGTTGAATTGTGCTGACAGGAATTCAGCACAATCGATTACTTTGTGCAGGTTGTCAGCGCAAACTATCACTTTGCGTATCCTTCTGTGATGCGCAATCTGTTGTTGCACAAGTCATGTCAGCGCAATCTGAGGTTGTGCACTCTAATGTTTTATGTTTTAAAACAGAGATTTTGACTTTGTACTAACTTTATCTATCTGTTGATGCAGTTGAGGTCAATGAAGACCCAGATTATGAACATTTTGTGGGAACCCTCTCAGAGTCTGAATATAAAGAAGATCTGTCTCATGTTCACTATCCTCAGTACGATCTGTCGGCTTTCCGTCAGGCTATACTGATTTATCAGGATAATGAAACTTTAATGTGTTTGATGAATGAACAGCCTCTAGAATCAGCTGATGTTGTAATTCATAAGAAACCCTTGTTCCTGTTCGGTGACGCCTTTGAGAGAGCCTCTCAGCCTAGGCCGAGGATGGAGGATAGAGTAGTTCACCAGAAAGATAGATCCTTCTTCATACCAGACATTGCTCGCTGCCTACCTTTGTCGCGGTACGCTCATGCAAGCTACCCAAGGAAGATGGAGTGGAATATTACTCTGTTTCAGGATGCCCGTGCAGGGAAAATCTTCGTAAAGAAGGGGCCAAAACATAAGGATATGTTTTATAGCTCCTCTGACAGATATAGCGTCCTATTGAGAGGCTTGAGACCTGGCTGCATTCCACCAGAGAACTCCTCTATGCTGATGCCTGTTAGGACACCAATATTTGCAAATGAATTTGCGAAGGTTGAAGGAAAATATCCTGAACAAGATATCAGGATGACTGGATTGGTGAATCCAGATTATAAGCGATGGAGCTACATTGCAAACTGGATTCTGGCAACATTCCAAGACAGACTCCAACAGATTAATCTATATCAAACAGTGCATGCCACTGTGTACGGCTTTGCTCCCAATCCTCATATGTTCTTAGCCTTAGCTGAGAGGTACAACTATAGGACGGGAACCTTCATGACCCCAGGTGGAGAGATGGGCTTTGTACTCCACGAGATGAAGTATATCTCATACTTGCCTATGGCAGATGCTCCGTATGAGGAGTATGTACCGACAAATGATGAGTTGAACAAGCTCAGAAAAGAGAATGCAGAGATGGTGGCAGTGTTCGAAGAACTATTATGCCATTACAAGATCTGTTCTCTATATTACAAGAGTGCTACCGCCAACACTTGTTACTCTTCAAAGTGGTTACCATATTTGTTTCTCAATCATATAGAAGAGAAGAAGACCAAAGAGAATGACAAATGCTACCCTACCTTCTTCAAACCTTTGAGCAATGCAGAGATTATAAAGCTAATGGAACAGAGTGGTCACTTTGATAAAGAAGTGAAGGATGATCATGAGTATCCTCCTTTGAAGAGGAGATAATTTGGAGAGCTACTTAAGAATGGGCTACAGACCCATGTCCGAAGAAGCACAACTGACAGGATTTCTAACATACTGGCTTCGGAGGTTTGTAGTTCCCGGATCCAGTGCCGTGGATCGTTTTCACCACGGCGTTCTGTTTGCAGCTGTTAAGTTAGTCTTCGGCTATAAAATGGACTTGCTATCAGCAATGACCTGCAAACTCAATGCCAGTCTTCGTTTATACGTTGACTTGATGCTGAAGGCGAAGGGAGAGAAAGAATTCCTTCGCCTGGAATTGCCATATACATACTTATTCGGATGGTTGCTTCTTCATTATCCAACTTTAATGGATCCTGGCATGGGACAAGTTGATGGCAGTTTTCTCCGAAGTTATTCTCATGGACAATGGAAATATACTTCTTTAACTGAGTGTAGATATGTGTTGAATTTGAATAGAGGATGGAACTTCTGCTGTGCTTCTTTTCCTGCTGGGTATGATCAAATGCCCACAAATATGGTGGATTCGAAGATGCAACCTCTGACCTGTACAGCCTTTGAATGGTTGAAGACGATTCGACCATCTCATCTAGTTTATCGGTTCGAAGAAGAGTGCTATTTAGAACCATATCTTCCCAGCCGATTTGCTCGGCAGTTTGGGTATGATCAGTTCCATATAGGGAACGCAATTACCTGCCTCCAAGGCAAAGGTTATTTGATAGACGGAGCTAGAGCTTGGGCTTATTACAATGCCCGTGATACAAAAGCCACATTTTCAATGCCAGCAAAGAGTACTCCCCAGGGTCCTCGGATGCTCTTCACATATTCTGTGTTTTACACATCCACGAATACTTTTGTCGAGAATTTTAATCTCGTAGATAGTTTCGCTACTGCAACAAGATTGAGGAGAGGGAGAATTGCTCCATCGATCCCTGCGAATGAAGAGGTGCACGAACCGGCGGATGTACCTCTAGAAACTACGAGGGATATTGTGTTCCCTCAAGAGGTGAATGCACCACTACGTGTTTCTCTGAAAGTGGGTAGATCTCTCGTAAAGAAAAGAAGAAGAGAGGAGCCTCCTGCTCCAGTGGCGAAGAAGAAATTGATCCTTGATCTTTCTTCTGAAAAGGTCACTACCAGATCCTAATCTCGGCAATTGGCCGAGACACATCAAGAAGCTGCCACTACACCAACTTCTGTGCAGAAACAAGCAGAGCCAATAAATGTAGAGAGTCCTGTCAGACCTCTACACAGAAAGAAAAGGGTGGTCACTAGAAGACATTTAGAAGAATCTTCTTCCAGACAACTCTTGACTTCAGTAGATGCTACAGCAGGAATTCTAATGGCATCTTCCATACTTGTTTCTGAATCTGGGAGCAAAACTCTTGAAGAGAATGAACAGAGGGGAGATCTTATCCCAAGAACTGAGGTTGAAAAGCCTGGAGAAAACATCTTAGAGGAAGAACAAAATGTTGTACGACCTCATTCCCCTATCGCGGAGACTACTCAACCTCCTCTTACTCCCAGGACTCTTCGTGAAGAAGAACACCGTGAAATGATTGCAGCTCTGGAGGATTACAGTTGTAGCCTGCAAGATGATCAAACTGCCACTAACAGTAGGAATACAGCAGCAGAAGAAGAAGAAGAAGACGAAGAGAGTTCTTCGACTAAAAATGTTGATGAGTATATACAAGATCCTGAAAAGGATAACGAAGAACATATATCTCTTGATACTGCCGATGATATTTCAAATCCTAAAAAGGATATTGAAGTGGAGGCATCTGTAGAAAATGTTGCTGAAAATCCTGTTGAAAATGTTGAGATAGAAATATCTCCTGAAGAAGCAGCCGATGAAGACATACTAAAAGAAAATCCCGCCACCGACCCTCAAGGTATAAGAACGAGATCTAGCAATCTTCTCTCTTTTAAAATGAACTGATAACTAATATCTTCATTTTGTAATTCCTGCAGATCTTGAAATTCTGCCAACACCTCCAACGGACCTGGCTATGGTGCCTATACCAATGGTGGTTTTTAGTAGTAGTCATCACTTATCTTGTGGTTCTGAGGCGGGCAGCAGCCAGGCTGTCGTAGCTGAGGCTACTTCTGTTCAAAGAGAGTCCATTCCAGCAAGGGATGCACTTGTTGTTAGACCAAACCAAGGTAAGATTTGTTCTTATTTGATCTTCTTGTTCATCAGCAAACAATTAGTAAAATAACAATTTTACTATGCAGAGGATCAAACAGGAGAAGCAACCAGTTTTACTCTGGCTCCTTTATTTAAAGAACCTGTTGTCCAACCACAAAGAATCGAGCAACCTACTACCCCATCTTCAACAGGGGTAGCAGCGACTCCTGGAACTTTGGCCGTCAATCAACAAGTTGTCCAGTCTTTTACCAGATGCTTCTTCGAGTCACTAGGATCTCTTGTCCATAAAATGATAGAGAAAGAAGGGGCTGACTTCATTATTGTTAGGAAGCCAACTTCTTTCTTAATAAGAGCCTTAAGAGACCAAGGAGACGAAGCTCAGGCCACTCTCCTTGAACACATTTTGAACGAATTAGAAGTCTCCATCAAGAAGTACAAGGAGCTCAAGAAGAAGGTTATAGATTCTTTAGTACAGGCTGAATTTAAGCGACTGGCTCAAGCTGCTGATATGGAAAGGTTAACCCTTCAAAATCTGTTAGAGGCTCATTCTGCAAAATTAGCTGAATACAATTCTAAGATAGAATCAGTTACTTTAATGGCTGAAAGCAAAGGACGGCAACTTGCTGAGCTGAAAGTAGAAATTACTCGCCTCCAACAAGAGTTTGAAGAAGAAACTGTTAATCACCAACTGGTGATTGAACAATTCAATGCTTTAATTGAAGAGAGGAATGAGTATGAGACAACCCATGGTGCAGAAATCACCCGCCGGACAGTGGATATGCCCATTTTTGATGAAGAAAGCGGGATGGAGGATGCGAGAAAGATAGTAGCATCAACCTACGAAGAAGAGCTGCAGACACTGAAGCAGCAAATTGATAATCTGATTGTCCCGCCTTCTTGATTAAAGTATTTTTTATATTTGTTGCTGTAGCTGCGTTTCTGTAATGCCTCATATTTTGATATAAAAGACATCTTGTTGTGGCTCTATTATTTATTGTATATCTTATTCAGATATAAATAATAGATAGACATGATATATTTATTATCTCAATTTGACAACTTAATCGAAAATGACAAGTTGCTGATGTGAATAATGAACGATGATGAATCGTCAATGTATGTGAAATGAATGAACGGGGAAAATCGTCAAATGATAATGAACGAACGGGTGAACCGTCAAATGATAATGAACGAACGGGTGAACCGTCAAATGATAATGAACGAACGGGTGAACCGTCAAATGATAATGAACGAACGGATGAACCGTCAAATAATAATAAATGAACGGATGAACCGTCGGGTATTTAATGAACGGACGAACCGTCGGATGAATGTGATAAATAAACGGATGAACCGTCAGGTGTTTAATGAACGGACGAACCGTCGAATGATGATAAATGAACGGATGAACCGTCAGGTGTTTAATGAACGGACGAACCGTCAAATGAATGTGATAAATGAACGGATGAACCGTCAGGTGTTTAATGAATGGACGAACCGTCGGATGAATGTGATAAATGAACGGATGAACCGTCAGGTGTTTAATGAACGGATGAACCGTCGGATGAATGTGATAAATGAACGGATGAACCGTCAGGTGAATGTATCGCTTCGTTAGTTGAGGAACTTCTGCCTATAAATATAGCAGAAATCTGACAGGAACGAACACTTCTACTCTTCAAAATGTCTTCTAGAGAAGCATCTAAGAAGGCTGAGATTGCCCCGAAAGTTCAGAAGGGCACTAAAGATCGCCCTGCCGATCCAATTCAGCCGAAGGAGGCAGAAGTAGGTGAGGGTTCGTCTGCACCCCAGCCACCGCAGGACATTCTGGACTTCCTGCTCGAACCAGGAAGGACTAAAGAAGATGAAGCCATGAGGATGGCCGCCTGCAAGTTTCTCGTGGGATCTAGCAAGGAGGTTCTCGGCTCTTTTGCTGACAGCATTTTTGAGAAGGAAGGCAGTGGTCCTCGTCCCAATGTAGAAAAAGATGATAGTGACCTTTAAATTTATGTACTATCATATAATGAAATAAAATTTTGAATTTTATTTTTGAACTTGATTCTGTCTGATGATTTACAAGCATTTTATATTTATACATAATACTTCTTTAAGAATTTGCCATTGATAGGCATCATAGCAACTCGACCATCAAGCTCCGAAAGTTGATAAGCTCCATTTGAGAAGACTTTCTTTACAACATAAGGACCTTCCCACTTCGTATCGAATTTCCCTTTGCTCATATGAGTCATAGTCATAGGACGTCTGACCGTTAGAACAAGTTCTCCTTGCTGAAATATTCTGATTTTAACTTTACGATTGAAAGTCTTTGAGATGCGGGCTTGGTATAACTTAATGTGCTGTTGAGCCATTAATCGCTTCTCATCAAGTGCTTTCAATTCTTGAAGTCGAAGAAGGTCGTTATTCTCTGTAATGAGCTCATTAGCAATGGCAATCCTTAAAGAAGGAATTTGCAGCTCTAAAGGAAGGACAGCTTCACAGCCATACACCAAAGAGAAAGGTGTAAAGCCTGTGGGATTGCGGACCGTAGTTCGGTAAGCCCAAAGACATTCACCAAGTTTCTCGCTCCAATTCCATTTGTTAGTGGATACAAACTTCTTAAGGAGCTTAATAATGGTTTTGTTAAAGGCTTCAGCTAAACCATTAGCGGCAGGATTGTATGCTGTTGAGGCGACATTGTCAATCCGGTGATCATCGCAGAATCTGGTGAACTTCTGGCTAATGAATTGAGGTCCATTGTCATGGATGATTCTTCGAGGTACACCAAATCTATATATGACATGGTGTTTAACAAAGTTGATGACACTGCTAGTCTTGACTTCAGCCAGAGGTATAGCTTCAGCCAACTTGGAGAAGTAGTCGGTTATTGCTAATATGAACCGATGTCCTCTAGAAGAAGGAGGATTGATAGGACCTATGACATCCATGCCCCAAGCTTCGAAAGGCCAGGAAGCAGCAGTCGGGTGTAAAAATTCCGATGGTTGATGAATGAAATCTGTATGGATTTGACAAGCACGACATTTCCTTGCATATTCAATGGCATCTGATACCATAGAGGGCCAGTAGTAACCCATACGTCTAATACGATCCTATAATTTAGGACCAGGTTGATGTGCTCCACAAACACCATCGTGAGCTTCATGCAACACTTGTTTGGCTTCATCACCAGCGAGACAACTTAGGAGAAGACCGTCATAAGTTCGTCGATAGAGAGTTTTGGTAGTTTGATTGTAGTAGAATCGGAGAGATCATCGACGAACACTCGTAGCCTCCTTAGGATCTTCAGGGAGTATGTCATGAACTACGAAATCGATAAAAGGAGTTCTCCAGTCTTCATCGATAACATTGACTTCAACGAGATTACTGAATTCAATATTACGATTGTTTTCAATACAGAATAGCTCTCGATTGGAAATAACCACCACCTGCTGTCTTTTGATAGGGATGGCTAAGACAGCTGCAAGATTGGCTAAAGCATCGGCTTCGGTATTGCAAGCTCGCCGAACATAGTCGATGAAGAAAGCTTTGAATGATATAGCTATATTGATTGCTGCTTCGTGATAAGGCACCAGGTCTTGATGACGGACTTCATAGGTTCCTCTAACCTGATTAACAACCAGCTTAGAATCACCGTAGACTTCGAGATATTCAACATTCAGTTGTTTGGCTAACTGAAGGCCGATGAGTAGAGCATTGTACTTTGCCATATTGTTGGAGCAAGGTTCATCTAAAGAGTAGGCTCTTTGGATAATTGATTCGTCTGGAGAAACGAGGACCACTCCAACTCCTGCTACAATAGCACCATTTGGTCCAATTCTCGATGCACCATCAAAGAATAGATGCCAAGTTGGAAACTCTTCAGAGATCATGTTGACTTCTAACGTCTCGTCTGGAATTTCGTCATAGAGTTTAGATGTCTCAGGCACAGGATGAGCTGCTAAGAAGTCTGCCAGCGCTTGACCTTTAACAGACTTTTGTGGAACGTATACCATGTCATATTGAGCTAGCAGGATTGCCCATGTAGCCAGCCGAGAATTAAGTGTGCTAGGCTTCTTCATGAGTACCCGAAGAGGATTAACTCGGGATATGACATGAATAGTTTGGCCAATGATGTAATGCCTCGTCTTTTGTACAGCAAATATGAGAGCCAGACATTCTTTCTCGACCAGACTATAACGGTGTTCAGCACCAATCATAGTTCGGCTAAGATAATAGATAGCCTGTTCATGACCTTTGTTCTTTTGGGCAAGTAAAGCACCCAATGAATGATCCATAGCACGGACATACATCAAGAACGGAATTCCAGAGATAGGTGGCACCAAGACTGGTGGGTTCATAAGATATCGTTTGATATCGTCGAATGCTCGTTGACACTCTTCAGTCCAAAAGATACACCTTTCTTCATTAATTAAGTGAATAGTCTACAGCGTCCAGACAAGTTCGAAATGAATCGCCTGATGTACGCAAGTCGGCCTTGGAATCCTCGTAGCTCTTTTATGTTGCGTGGAGGACGCATCTCTTGGATGGCTTTGATCTTCTCGGGATCCACGTGTATACCCTTAGAGGTAATAACGAAGACGAGAAATTTTCCACTAGAGACACCCAAGAATGACTTGGTGGGATTCATCTTGAGCTGATATTGATGCATGAGATTGAAGATTGTTCTCAAATCTTGGATATGATCTTCTTTTAGACGACTTTTGACGGCGATATCGTCAACATAGCATTCGACTGTCTTACGAAGATGTTCTCTAAAGATGGTACTCATAGTCCGTTGGTAGGTTGCACCAGCATTCTTGAGACCAAATGGCATCACTGTGTAGCAATAGACTCCCCGGGGAGTACGGAAAGATGTGTGCTTTTCATCTTCGGGATGCATTTTGATCTGATTGTATCCAGAGAATCCATCCATAAAAGATATTCGTTCGAACCCACAAGTATTGTCAATCATGACGTCTGTGATAGGAAGAGGAAATTCATCTTTTGGACATACTTCATTAAGATCCCGGAAGTCGATACAAACTCGAACTTTGCCAGTTTTCTTTAAGACTGGAACAACATTAGCTACCCAATCAGGATGTTGTTCTTCTCGAATAAAGCCGCAAGCAATAAGCTTCTTGACTTCATCATCAATTGCATCCATCATTTCAGGCTTAAATCGCCTTTGTTGTTGTTTGACTGGGTTAGCATTAGGAAGAATGTTCAGCTTGTGAGTAGCAATCTTAGGATCTAAACCTGGCATGTCTTCATAACTCCAGGCAAAGACGTCGATGTATTCTTTAATAAGAAGAATCAACTCTTGTTTGTCTGCTTCTGAAAGATTTTTGCTGATGAAGATTGGACGAGGCGACTCGCTTTCTCCTATATCAATTTGAACTAATTGATCTTCAGTAGGAGGTTCACGTTGTTCAAAGTGAAGTACCCATTGGTTATCCATATGTTAAGCCCAAGGATCTGTTTCAGGACTTTCTTCAACATCTTCATCATAGCCTTCTGGTAGTTCAGCGGAAACCATGTTAGATGATACGATCAGCCAGTGAACTTCACCAATGCTAGTATCAGAATCCCAAGATCTAGAATCAGATGAATTAGAGCGTTCTTCACTGTCTGAGTCAGAGGCTGCTGGGGATAACAGTGGAGGAGAAGTATATCCGAGACCTTTCTTAGTCCTGCTGTAATACATTTGTGATTTTCCTTCCGGAACAGTCGTGCGGATAGGAGTTCGTCTACCTTTACCGTAATTGAGGCCAGTTTTGAAGTCATAGCCCATTTTCTGGATGATGTCTTTTGATTGTTGACTATAACGATGGAACTGGAGACGTCCCGTATCATTAAGTTTGCTATCATCCGTATAGCTGAATTGTTTTTCTGGTCTTTTACTAAAAAGTACTGGACTTTCACCTTTCTTTAGAGAAGGGTGAATACGGTAAGAATCATCTGGATCTTCAAGTGAGACTTCTGTCTGAAGAGATTGTACAACTTCCATTATAATTGATTGGAAGCTATCTAACATATCCAAATAGCATTTAGTATAATAAATAACATCAGTATACTGGAAAGTAGGTGCTTTTTCATTGATTTGTACATCAGTATTTACAACAGGACCTTTAGCCTTAGTAGGCTTGGTCAGATTAATTACAAGAGAGGGAGAAGAAGAACGTGGAGGAGGCTTGTTACGACGAAGGTCGATAACAAGTGGCTCTGAAGAGGTGAGCTCCCTTTTTTCCTTTTTGCGAGTGAGATCAACAACAAATGGCTCAGAAGGAGTGAGCTGCTTTTTATCCTTATTACGACATAGGTCGATAACAAGTGGCTCAGAAGAGGTGAGCTCCCTTTGATCTTGATCAGCATCAATTGATTTTTTTTGAATTGGCAAGAGAATAGCCAGTGGTTTAGAAGACTGAGGATGTGAAACTCGCCCTTTGACAGGTATGATAAGAGTGTCTTTGGGCATTGTTTCTTGTTCTTCTTCATTGTCTAAGGCTAACACAATCTTCATGAATTCATCCTTGTACATCCGAGCATCGTTACAGTATGCTTCAACGCCTTTGAAGGGATAAAGATCCGCAACCTCCTTGTGAACAATTCCTTTATCATCAACATATTTGAAACATTGATGAAGGGTTGATGGAACAATATTGTGCTCATGTAAGAATGGTCTCCCCAATAGAGCATTGTAAGAACAACTAAAATTGTCAATGATGTAGAATGTAACTTTTGTGCGAAGATTGCCTATTTGGAGTTTTAGGCGAATCTTGTCCAAAGGTTCACTTCTTCCCTGATTAAATCCAAGGATAGTAGTGATTGTAGTGGAGAGACTACGTACAGGAATTTTCAAAGCATCGAGCATCGTCTTCGGCATGATACTGAGAGCAGAACCTGGATCTATCAGAATACGATCGACTTTCATCGAATCGACATATCCTGTATAGTAAAGAGGACGGTCATGCCTGTTGTCTTCCATTAGCATGTCATCTTGTGTGAAAGTTATGTTTGGAATCAATTCCTGAACACTATTACAAGAGACTGGTTCTGCTTCGGACTTTTTGAGAAAGGTTAGACAAGTTTCTGCTTGCATAAGAGCTTCACTTAGAGTTTCTCGCGTCTCTTTGGAAAGACGCAAGATTTCAAAGATAGACAACTTTGCTGGTGTATTGGCTAGTTGAGCCAATATATCGAAATTGTAAGGCTTCTGAAGCCCAGTAGGAGATAATTTCTTCAAGGGTTTGTCGAAGCGAACTTGTTGCTTGCCTTTGTCAGCCGTTGTTGGCTTGGAAGGAATTGATACTACAACTGGTGAAGATATAGAAGGAACCTCTTTAGTAGAAGCAGGTTGTGCCGGAGCAGGTTCAGAAGAAGAAGCATGATCCTTTTGACCTTCAGAATGATCTTTCAAATAGGCTTTCCCTGATCTGGTGCCTAACAGAATCTCTTCGTCAACTATGGGATCAAAAGATACCATGTTGCAAATTTTGGTTTTGCCTTTAGAACGAGTTTTCTTTTTGGAAGAAGAGGACAACTCAAATTTCGGAGCAAGATCAGGATGGATCCAGATAATTTTTCTGTTGTCAAGAGACAAGGGAACAAGACTTTCATTTAATGGAAGTGGAAGATTTTCAATCTCAAGAGTAGCTTTAGGAATTGGAATGATACCATGCTGTACCATCTGTGGAGGGAAGTCCCCAAATTGGACTGAAACCATGTTGGCAGTGACAGTCTTTTCATCTTGTTGCAAGGTAATAACTCCAGCATTAACAAGCTCTTGGATTTTACCTTTGAGTACATAGCATGCTCTAGTAGGATGTCCAATGAATCGGTGATAGACACAATACTTAGGATGATCGGTCTTACCGACTTCATCAGGTTTCTTTGGGTCTGGGAGTTGAATTTTATTGCTTTTGAGTAAACACTCAAAGATGCTTGCAGTGTCATTCTTGTCAAAGGAATATTCTACTTTCGGATGAGGTTCCTTTGGTGGAGGTGCAGAAGGGGTAGAAGTGGATGTAGGCGGAGCTACATTGACAGCCAAAGATTCTTTGTTTTTGTTCAAGTTAATGTTCAAAGTATCTTTTGCTTTGCGATTGTTCTGGCGGTTGCCACCACCTAAATTCTGATGCTCATCTCGATCAGGGTTAGACATTTGTACCCCCAATTGTTTAAATTTGTCGGCACTCACTTCAGCAGCTTTGGTGTTCACAATAAATAAGGGCCAATCTTTGAATTGGGTAGACCCTGTCCACATACTGATAATAGGTAAAAGATTTGCCTTACAAGTATCAATAGTGACAGCAGCTGGAGTTCCTGGAGGCATTTTCAAAGCTTTATGACGGAACCGTTCGATAAAACTCTCAGCAGTTTCATTATGTTTCTGTTTGATTTTGTTGAGAGCTGACATCGTCATATCATTAAATCCTTCATAGAACCGTTCTAGAAAGATTTGTTTGAGACCTGAAAAGGATGTGATACAACCATCGGGCAAACTTCTGTACCAATCATATGCTACGCCGGCTAAACAACCGACGAACACTCTGGTAAGAAGAGCGTCATTTGGTTGAAGTTGAACAGTCATTACCTCAAAATGATTGATAAATTGACTTGGGGAAGTACTGCCATCGAACAAAGAGATCGTTGGAATCTTGTACTTTGGGGAAAATGGGACTTCCTTCCATTCAACTGGATAGGGCTGCTTAATCCCCAATCTTCGCAAATTGTCTTTCTCTTTAAATGCTTCGAACTGAGTTCGTAAGAGTTTGACAGCTTCATTGGCGTCTTCTGATGACGAAGAAGGAGCAGGTTGAGTTGTAGTAGTGAGAGGAGGAACAGCATTGTAAGTACTACCCCCAGCTCTTGACTGGCTAGGTGTAGCTTGTACTTGCACTTGTACAGGAGGCATTTGGGGAAGCACTACCCCCAGCCCAGTATTAGCAGGTACCGAAGATGCTATGATCTCTAGACTAGTAGTAGGTGCAATTGGTGGTGTAGCATGCTGTGCTACAATGATGGAATGCATACTAGCAACCATTTCATCCATGGTCTTTGGCTTGTCTTCAAGTGCAGCGATTCGCTATTCTTGATTTGCAGACGTTGAAGCATCTTGATCATCAGTGACAACATAAGATGTCACTTCTCTTGGTACAGTGGAAGACACTGTCTGTTCAGAACTTTCGCTGTATGCATCATAGTCGGAGAAAGAATCATCTCCTGACTGAGAAAGAGGGAAATGGCCAGAAGGATCTTGAGGAAGATTCCTTTGACCGATTGTATCTCGGCTTCGGGAACGGGTATGTTGAAACACTCCTTCGAAAGATTCTTGGAGTAGTTCTAAATATCGTTGGGTTGACTTACGAAGTCTGCCATGTTTAGAGCATCTTTTACCCCCAGTATCTCGGGAAGTCATGTTAACAGAAGCATACAAGACTTCATCTTCCTCTGACATAGGTTTAGATTTAGCAAAAGTCAAACGATCAAAGACAGATCGTTTTGTTGTTTGACAACAACATTGGATTATGACTTTATGATTGCAATGATGATCAGATGATTGAACTGAAGGAGTTGAGGCATTATCCCGTTTTTGCCTGAGATGTTCTCGGAGATCAGAAACCATGCCAGGACGAGGAAAAGTTCGAGGAGTATGTTCTTTAACAACATTCGGAACATGGTTCCGATTCTTCAAATGTTTTATCCCCTGTGTGTACAAGGAAGTGCTCATCTTATTGGCATAGGTATCGAGATTTTTGACCTTGGAGTTTTGTCTTTGAGGCTTGACCTTCGGCATAGGTTGCTTACGTTTTGCCGAAGTTGGCCTGTTAAGATATGTTCTTAGGTCTACAAATTCACCCCCAGGGGTTTCTGTTTGAGACACCAACAGTTTTTCCAGTTTGGAACGAGATAGTTTGAAAGTTGGAAGGTCTTGGAATTCTGCTACTGGGGTGGGCAGAATACCTCTTTGATCAATATAAGTTCCTTTGTCATGAAGGAAAGAAGAATCCTTGTTTGTAGGAGTTTTTGTACTGACAGGTGCCAAGGCATATTCAGATGGATCTTCTTCAGTAAAGACTAAAGAAGATTGAGAAAAGATCAAAGGGCCTTTTCCTTTATTTTGAGATGAAAGGTTAGCTAAAGAGCATTTTCCTCTATTGTCTTCCAATTCATGAGACAAGGAAGTTTGAGAAAAGACTAACGGGCCTTTCCCTTTGTTTTGGAGAGAAAGAGGAATAGCCAAAGGACTACCCCCAGTGGATTGCGCAGGAGCAATAAGGTGTTTGGGAAGAGGAGTGGAATCTCTTCCTTTGTTATGAGAAGAAGAGAGTTTAGCCAAAGGGCTGTTTTTCTTAGATTGTGCAGGCTTAGTTTGCGCATGGGTGGAAGGTGCACTGGTCACTTGTACAGTAGAAGCTTTGGTAGGAAGTGCATCAGGAGTTCTTGCCTTAGAGTGCTTGGGATGCACTTTGGTTGCTGGAGTATTGGTCTGTGCAGGAAAAGCTACTGCCAATTGCGCAAGAGTCATAGGAGTCTTCTGTTTTAACAAGGCAGCATATGAAGTAGCCTGTGCAACAGTTGCAACAGACTGCGCAGCATTGACTGCAACAGATTGTGCAGCATTGGTTGAGACAGACTGTGCAATAGTTGGCACAGCAGTTTGTGCTACAGTTGGCACAGCAGTTTGTGCAGCAGTTGGCACAGCACCCTTGGTGGCAAAACTGCCAGATTGTGCAGCAGTTTTGGAGACCCAAACTGAGCGCACTTTGCTCTTGGCAGAAGTGGCTGTAGTACGGGGAGTGGTCTTGGAGTTGAGCATCGCCTCGTAGGCTGTCTGGTTGACTTTAACAACCAGCGTCTTCTGCGTCTTCCCGATAGACGCTACGTCACATTGAGTTGCTACTTCCTCATCGGAGGAGAAAGTTATCCCCAGCAGAGTCGCCATTTTGTTTGCAAAAACAAAAGTATAAAACTTTATTGATACAAACTGTAATAAAGATTACAAGAATTTTGGGAAAATTACAACTATAGGAATCCAATCTTGATGACGATTGCTTTATCCCTTGGACGATGTGAACTTTTGAAGACGAAGCCTCTGAAGTTGAAAATAACTCTGGAAACTGAAGGCAAAAGCCTCGGAAGTTGAAGGCAAAAGCCTCGGAAGAATGCAGCAGCACTTCGGCAAGAACTCCTGAACTCTCTGATTTCTGAACTTTATGTCTGATCTTGATCCCCCTTGAAATGAAGACTTGAAACTCTATTTATAGAGTTTTGGAAAATAACTAACTTTCAGTTATTCTGGACTGCACAAGATGATTTGTGCAGCAACTGGTTTGCGCAGCATTGGACTGCGCAGGCAGTTATTGGATCGTGGGCCAACTATCTGGGATACATGGCATCATTTGATTAAAATGCGCATGATCGTGCATAGACAGTTGCCACGTAATGAGCAATTGATGGCATGAATGCCACATGTAATTTGTCAGTTATGTTGGTAGAATGCGCAAAGTGAACTTCGCAGACTTTGGTTTGTGCAGACTCAGACTGCACAGTAATGGTTTGCGCAACCATAGATTGCGCTACCACCTGTCAGCCGCCTTCGAGCACTGTGCGGCACCAAAAACGATCAGTCTCCCCGTTATCCGTGCTGTCAGCTGTCAGGAAGATTTGATTTGATTCAGGTAATCATGACTTTTGCCACGTAAGCCTGCGCAGTTAGGAACATGTGCAAACAAACCTGCGCAATGTAATGTCTGCGCAATCTGTTCTCTGCGCAACTCATCAAAATGATGAATATCTTGAATTTTTTACTTTGTTGATTGATGCAACTTAATTTTTTAGGACCTACAGTATTTCCATGTAAACACTTGAATTTGGCAATACGGGATAGGTTATAAAATATGACATGAAACTGATCCTAAGGCAAGATTAGAAAGACAATGAATGATAGAAGGAGCACAAGAGTAAATAGAATGTGTGTGGTAATGATAGCATTATGGGCGAGCTAGCCTCCCCACCAGTGCATAACAATGTACTGATAACCCCACAGTTTGCTTGCAGGATGCAGGAGATGTCGTCGGGTCAAGAGCTTTCCTAGAATGTGCTAAGGCACAGAGCTAACTATGGAGCCTTGGAGCGTTGCAAGGAGCTGAAGCACCCTATACAGGACATAATGTATCGGAACATCGTCATGAATCATTCCATCTTGTAAGCCACTTGGCACGCCTTTTATGTTTCAGAGAGAGAGCTTGAGCGATTTGTAATCTCGGCCTAGCGTCGCTTGTAAACTTATTGAATGTCAATAAAGAGTTGAATTCGCTTCAATTTGTGTTAATTTACTTTCCGCTGCAAATGGGAACACTCTGTGCGACTCTGTGGCCTAGCTCAAATCGGCCGTTTATGGGCTTAGACTTGCACGGGCGTAACCTAGGCCCATGCGGCATCACGCCTTAGCGAGGACGATCGCTCCTACAGGAGCGGGGCGTGACAGGCGGGGCGGCAGGCAGAGCTGCCCGCCCGGGCAGCCGGGGGGACATGTAGGAGAGGGCGCCTCGAAATCAGGGAAATCGCGTAGGAGAGTCACTCCGAACGGAAATATATATATATATATATATTTATATATATATATATATATATATATATATATATATATATATATATATATATTTTATTTTATATATATATATATATATATATATATATATATATATATATATATATATATTCTTGACTTGTATATATATGTTATCTATTTGATATGTGGTATTGGTATTGGTTTTGGTTCATAGAGTTTTGGCATAGGTTTGGCTAGGCCTAGTTTGACTAAGCCTAGACTAGATAACCTACAATTGACTTATTAAGCCTAGATTAGACTAACTTAGAGTAGTTGATCATGGTTGACTAAACCCTAACTAGTTTAACATAGTTTGACTTTTTAGAGTCGACCGGCGTTGACCAAGAGTTGACTTTAGTCTAGAATGACCAAGAATTCATATAGAATGTATTATAATATTCAGTATTACCATTCTGGAAATGTTGTGACCTGTGTTGCTCTAAATAGGACTCATCTACTCTGTCTGGACATCTATACTCATCGAATACTCAGGATATCAGGCGAGTACTTTCTCTGATCATTTCATACTTATTAGGATTTATATTCTTGCTCTAGATTATTTTACTTGATGATGTCACGTTGTTAACACGGATTAGTACTATATGGATCTTTATATTGAGATGTTGTTCCCCTCGGGAGCATCGGATATATCATGTCATGTGCGCTTCACTTTCATCATGTACTCTTGTGCTTTCATTATTTATGTACACTCTTGTGATTCATGTAAAGAGCCCTCATGTATACCTTCATGTGCATCCATTTATGGGTCCCCATGTGAAATATTATACAATAATATAATTTGTCTGGATCCTTGTGTATTGATTAGGGTACGGGGGAGTAGAAGCAGTCATGTGAACAATTCCATTGTAGTCATTGTATAAACTCTTTAGTGTAATCATGTACAAATTCAAGCCGTTCACATATCTATCTTGTACTCTACATCACTAGTCACTGATAGTTCTCTACTTATAGTAGCTATTTACATTACTGTTCTCTCTCTTTTACTACATATACTTTCTTTCAGCGTTTCATGTATTTTACTTTATTGCATGCTTTATATTCCTGTCTTGATATAAACTGTTGAGATTATGTGCTCGTTCCTGATGATGAGGACCTTTACCCTACCTATTATGGAGCTGCCATAGATGACACCTGCGACTTGGACCTTCAGCAGGATCCATCAGCAGTAGAGGATGTCACCCCTATATTTTAGGCTAGTTAGCTTAGACTTCTATCTTATTTTGATGTCTTGTCTCATTTGGATACATTTATGTTAATATTTGGGATCTTGTTATTATTCTGGATGTTTGTGGAGATGTCATCTTAGACACTTAGACTTTTTCTCTTGTTTGTATCTCATTTGATAATTTTTATTATCCATCTATCAATCTTATCATATTTCTACCTTAGTTGTGAATGAGCTGTACATTTCTGTATCGTCCTCCATTTGGAGTGTATATACTGTTCAGGTACCTTATATTTGTTAGATGTATGTGACCTAGGACATCGTTCTACCGCCAACACTACGACGTAGGCTGGACATACCCACTTCTCGTGCTCCTATACTGGGTGCGGGTCGTAACAGCGACAGAAGTTGGAAGATGAGGCGATGTTCCTCACCGACAAGCTTGTTGTTGGAGGGATCGTCTGCAAGCTCCCTGCTGGTTGGAGCAAGTTCTATACAAACATGTATATGATGAAATTGGAGATCAGTCTCGAAGATCTCCGACAAGAAATCTATGTTGAAGATCAGATGAGGGCTCAACTGAAGGTGGATGCTTTGTCCAAACAGATGGCTAACGCCAATTTGGTTCATACCAAGGAATCCAAAGGAAAGCAGGCAGATTCCTACAGCAAGAAGAAGGATCCCAATAATCTGAAAGTGAAAGGGACTTCTTTCAAACAACAGAAGCCAAAGCCCCATTTGACTTGTTTCAAGTGTGGAAAGAAGGGCCACTTCAAGAGTGAATGCAAATCTAAGCCCAAGCAATCAGAGTAAGATGAGCCTAGTAAGGTTCCTATGATCACTGACGTTATTGCAATGATTGCTCAGGTCACTGCAGTGGGTGCTGACTCTGACTGGTTGGTAGACACTGGTGCCACCTGCCATGTCTGCAAGCAAGGAATGGTTCACCACGTACTCACCAACTTCTGAAGTTATTATGGTGCCGAACCAGGCACAAGCTGAAGTGCAAGGGATTGGAATGGTAGTGTTGAAGCTGACTTCAGGGAAGTCTCTGACGCTTCAAGGTGTGAAGCATTTACCTTCTATCGCAAAGAACTTGATCTCGGGAGGCCTACTCTGTAACGCAGGCCTAAAAATGGACATCAATGCTGGCCAGATGGTGATGTCCATAAAAGGAACATACTTCGGGAAAGTGTTTTATATCGAAGGAATGTTCAAGATTCAAATTGTAAATCAGTCTAATGTAATTAATGCAATCGCTTATTCTGGTTATACTCTTGAGTTGTGGCATAATAGACTAGGACATGTTCATTATAAAAGAATAAACAGAATGTCTAGTCTAGGACTTATTTCCAAATATGGGGGTAAGGTAGAGAAATATGAAGTTTATGTTTAGACGAAGATCACAAGGAAACCCTCTCCTCAGGTTAATCGAAGCACATATCTTTTGGAGTTGGTACACTCTGATATCTGTGACTTCAAACAATTGTCTACAAAGGCCGAGATAAAGTATTTCATAACCTTGATCGACGACTTCTCAAAGTACACATTCGTTTACTTGCTGAAGGCTAAAAATAAAGCGTTCAAGAAGTTCAAAGAGTTCAGGGCCGAGGCTGAATAGCAAATTGAACAACAACTCAAGAGAATATGAAGTGATCGAGGTGGAGAGTACCGGTCTTATAAATTCGTATCGTTCTGCAAAGAACATAGAATTATCAACGAGACTATTGATCTGTATTCTCCTCAATCTAACGGAGTAACAGAAGGGAAGAATAGAACGATGACAGAAATAATAAACTTAATATTGTTGACTGCGGGTCTTCCAAAATGCTACTGGGAAGATGCTGCATTGACGACCACTTTTATTCTAAATAGAGTGCCTCATGCAACTTCGGACGTTACTCCTCATGAACTCTGGTTCAAAGTCAGACCTAACTTGAATGTCATTCGAGTGTGGGGGTGTCTGGCATATGTGAAGCTTCCAGTTCTGAAGATTCAGAAGCTCGAGACAAGGACTACGAAGATAATCTTCTTGGGTTATACCGAGAAGAGTGATGCTCGAATATTTCTTGATATTGAATCAAATCATATCATTGAATCTCGCGATGCAGAATATTAATTTTGAAGACAAGTTTGTAAGGCACAAGAACTGGAGAACAATGAGGGTGCGCAGAAAACGGAAGCTTCCAATGAGAATGTAGTCCAACAAGAAGTTGTTGTTGAAACAACTGTTGAACCAGAGCTCGCTGAGCCGTCAACTAAGCGAATGAGGAGGCCGAAGGACTTTGGAAATGACTTTGTCACCTATCATGTGGAAGCAGATTCGCTTACCTATGATGAGACGATGAAGACCAGAGACGATATTTTTTGGAAGGAGATGATAGACAATGAAATTGATTCAATCACCTCTAATAACACTTGGGTGTTGGTTGATCTTCCTGAAGGGGCAAAATCCATCAGATGCAAATGGATCTTCAAGAAGAAGATGAAAGCAGATGGAACTATTAACATGTTCAAGGCTAGGCAAGTAGCCAAGGGGTTTTCTCAGAAGCAGGGGATCGACTACTTTGACACGTATGCTCTAGTAGCCCGGATGACCACCATCAGAATATTGATTGCTCTCACAATAATACATAAGTTGGTGATACATCAGATGGATGTAAAAATGGCTTTCCTGAATGGCAAGCTGACCGAAGAGATTTACAAACAATAGCCAGAGGGATTTTTCGTTAAGGGTATGGCGGAGACAAACAAGTTCATTTCGACTAAGTTCAGTATGAAGGACTTGGGGGAAGCTGATATGATCTTAGGAATCAAGTTCATCCAGACAGACACTGGACTGACGCTATCACAGTCTTATTATATTGAGAAGATGATCACACGCTACAGGTATCAGGATCTTCTAAGGATCAATACGCCTTACAGGTGTGATCTGAAACTGAAGCCTAAGTCGAGAGAAAGCATCAGGCATCTGGAGTATGCAAATGTCATCGTGAGTTTGATGTATGATACTACTGCCACAAGGTCTGACATAGCTTTCGTCGTGGGAATGCTGAGTCGTGTTACGAGTAACCCATGCATTGAGCACTGGAAAGCTGTGAAACGGGTAATAAGATATATCAAGAAGACTCAGACATATGTACTGCACTATAGCGGAGATCCTTCGGTAGTAGAAGGCTTCAGTGATGCCAGTTGCTCAGAGTTGGAGAGCGAGAGATCCACAGGTGGATTCATTTTCATAATAGGTGGAGCTGCTATATCGTGAAAGTCGAAGAAACAGACTATGCTCTCTCGCTCCTCCATAGAATCTGAGTTCTTTGCATTTGATACCGCAGCAGAGGAAGCAGAATGGCTTCGGGAGCTCATGTATGATCTTCTAGTGGTTTGGGCACAAATACCGGGGATTTCGATATATTTCGACAACCAAACGACTGTGGCGGTAGCATCAAATGACCTCTTCAACGAAAAGAAGAGGACTGTGCGGTTAAAGCACAGGGCAGTAAACAATCTCATCAATAGAGGTGTCATTGTAGTGATTGATGTTCAGAGTCAGGAGAACCTGGCGAATCTGTTCACCAAGGGCCTCAAGCACCAGCTGGTCGATGACACAGCTTGTAAAATAGGCTTGAAGGCATTATGATATTATTTTATTGCAATTCTACCATAAAGTTTTATACTATTAGTTCAAAGAAAAATCTACTAGGCATCTAGCTTTTGGTTCAAGGGAGGACCACTAACTGGAAAATTATCTGGAACAGTGGGTACATGTACTCTATGGCATGGAAAGGTTATGGACCTACAACCACTGTTGTCTAATATATGTTCTTGCAAAAAACGGATCCTATGATGAGGATGGCTTAAACGCCTTAATGAGTTCTCAGGCAGAGTAAATGCTTGGTGTGCTTTACAGAAAGCACGGTAGAGCAGCACTACAAGGTGTGAAACTCCATACTACAGTGGGGTGACTCCACCATGAGGTTCCTAGGTAGGGGTAATGCCTCGGCTTTGCTAGCCAAGTCATAGCGGCGTAGCACCACAAAGAGGCAGGTAGCCTAATCCTGTATGATGAAATTAAAAAGTTATAGATAGCACTACAAAGGGAAGGATGACCTCATGTTATAGTGGCACGACACCACGATGAGGTACCCAGATAGGGGTAAAGCCTCTGCCTTGCAAGACATATCGTTGCGGCGTAACACAACAAAAAAGCCTAAGGCTTCATACTGGATAGTTTGGCACAACAAAGAGGCTTGTGACCTCATGCTACAGTATTATGACACTACGATGAGGTTTCCGGGTAGAGGTAATGCCTCAGCTTCAGGCCATGTCATAGCAGTGTAGCACCTCAAGGGAAGCGTAAGGCATTATGCCATGTCTCTTTAATAAAAAAACTCACCTATAGTGTATGGACAAAGATAGCAGGCCGTCTTTTGAGGGTAAAATTGTAGATGCCCAAAATTATACACTGAAACCAGGCTAGCACAGGGCCTTTAATATGCAGATAAAAGTACATGTTACTACATTATGTGAGTGGAAAGAATTACAGCTATGGTACAGAATTCAAGACTCGGTCCATTCTTGTATTATAGTCTGTTGTTTGACCCATGCGGGAAGATTCAAGTCGTCAGCGACATCTCTCCTAATACATGATGGACAGTCACTATGGGGATCCACTCAAATCCATATATCGAGATATGTGGGGAATTTTTAGAGCTTTTCCCTTGACATGTAGAGAGAGCTTGCTCACAATACATGCCTAGTATTATTTAGTCCCACATTGGAAAAGTACCATAAGTTGTATCTCAATATATATTTGGTATATTGTTGAGATGTGCACATGAGATGGTGACCCTAAGGAGGGAACCATGTGGGTAATTTTACTATGAGGAAAGGATAAGACTCCATGCTAAAGTATTAATGCTTTTTGCTCTTAAAATTTATTCCATTGGAGCTAAGCCCCGTAGGGGCTTAGCGACTCGGACTCGGACTCAAACTCGGGCTCATGGACTCATGAGGCGTAATGTGGCATTTTGTTGGCATACTTTGTACTTAGTACGTCAGGATCGTTGCTAGACACATAGTGCACTTAAGTTGCGCTTGTTGTGTGAACCTCTTGTGCAGTTGTCCGTGCGCTTGTACGTGTTGCCCGATCGTGCGCCAGTTGGCACAGCACCAGTTGGTGCTGCCAGATAATACAGCAGTATGGATTGTAGTTGGCACGTGGTTTGTACGTTGTGCACGTGTTTCGTAAGTACGGGCATGAGCAGGTGGTGCTATTGGCGCAAGTGCGCAGTTGGCGCACATTGTGCGCCAATTGGCTCAAATCGTGTCTATGCACGATTTGAGCAGTAACAGAACGTTCGGAGCAGTTTTTCCTACGTCCCGAACATTTTTTAACTGGGCGGTTACAGTGCGGGCCTATATAAGCTTCTCTTCTCTCTCTCAGGGGTTAAGTGCTAAGTGTTGTTCTAAACAATTCCTTACTAATTTCCATAGAGTTTAAGAGAGAAAAGAAACAGTGCACCAGCGTTACAAGCGCCAGAGTTCGCACCATCCGAGGAGTCAGAAGAGCAGAGTGTTCTAAAGTTCTCCGTCAAAATTGCTGGTTCCTAGAAGCTGTTCGTGTGGGGCGAATTAAGCTTTGAGCGACGGTGATCATTCACCCCAGCAGGCCATTCTATCCATTTCTGTTCATCTGCTTTTATCTTGTTCTAAACGAGAACATTTTTTATCTAATCAGAAAACGTTAGTGGATCTTCATCGTTGCCGCTATGAATTCTTCTGTGCCTTCTTTGAAGTGACACATATGTGTTCGTTTTCCATAATCCTTCTGAATCTCTGTCGTAGACCTTCTTTGAAGTGTTGCATAATTTTTAGTTTTTCATCAAAAAATTATGTCATGGGAATAACAAAGAGTAATGCTGAAAGTCGAACGAACGATCTCGAACAAAGTGTTGCGGTTATAGAACAAAAGTATGTTTCATCAGTGTAACGATGGCATACCTACAACGGTATATTGACGGTTCGTTGTCTTCACTGATACGACTTTTTCCAATATGTCTGACACACGCCCAAATTGCATCTTTATTGTCACCTTTGACTCTCCGATTGACACACGGATGATGTTCGTAGCACTCAAGAATGTTCTCCACATATGTTGGAAATCCTATATCATCCGACACCAACAATTCTCCGTCATTACACATTATTCCAGCCTAGAAATCTTGATTACAACACATACGCATTTATAATCATTCTAGCATGTTTTATCTACTAAACAAAGGCAAAGTAACAAGTTACTGATCATTAAAATAGACCCCTCTTACATATCATGCACATGTATATTCAAATATGTACTATTTTCACCACAAGTTCTGAAGAACTGGGCTGAATTAAACAACAAACAATAAAATAAAAATTATGACACCTATATGTCATATATGTTGGAAACGAAGCACAAAAACCATTCCGCAAACTAGAATGTCCTGCGAGAGAATCGAGCAAAAGTACATAAACCAAAAATGCCAAACACAATCGCAGACACAAAGATTTTTGACGTAGAAAACCCTTACGGGAAAAATCATGGGACAATCGAAGTCCAACCCTGAAGAACCTCCACTAATAGAATAAAGAGAATATACCCTCTACAAGCTCCTTCCGATCTAACACGGATCACCACAACTCACTTGAAAGAAAAAAAATTTGAGATGCCGAAGAACAAAAGATGAATATACTCCGAAGAACAAACGATGCCAAAAAATTATTCGAAGCAATCTCTCCTTCACAATAGTCCTTAATCCTCTCTCTCTCTCAAAGACTGTAAGCACACTTGATTTTGAGATGAGTTTTTAACTAGCATGTATCACCCTTTTATAAGCCCTTGGTAATCCATACATGGAAGGCTAATATATATGGAAACTTCTAATATACATCAATCATATATTTAATAAAAATTCAATTATAATTGGCTTGCCATAATTGGAAGCCCAATTATATGGAAAGCTACTCTATGAAGGGTCCAATCATAAATATATGAACAAAATAAATATGGAAATCCAATCATATATTTCCTTGCCATATATGTTCCAAAATATGATCAATGCACTCCCCGAGCTTCTCCGACACACGGAGGGCGCTTGTCGCTCTCCGAAATATTCTCCACATAGGTTGGGAATCCCACACACTCCAAAAAATCTTCCCCTTCATAACTAGGTGGAGGAACTCGTCATCCCGATGATCCACCTGCAGTACTCAAACTTCTTCCTTGGTAGAACCTTCGTGAGCATGTCCGCTCCATTGTCATTCGTTTGGACCTTCTCAAGCATCGTGTCCTTCTTCTCAACCACATCTCGTATCCAATGATACTGAGTCTCAATATTCTTGGACCGACTATGAAATATCTGGTTCTTCACAAGGTGAATGGCACTCTAACTGTTGCAAAGCAAAGTATACTGCTCTTGCTTCATCCCCATTTCCTGTAACAGCTTTTTCATCCACATAAACTTCTTGTAAGCCTCCGTTGCTGCAATCTACTCTGCCTCTGTCGTCGACAAGGCAACATACTTCTACGATCGCGACTTCTATGATACCGCTCCTCCAGCAAACATCATCATATAGCCCAAAGTTGATCGCCTCGTATCTACATCTCCAGCCATATCAGCGTCGGTATACCAACCAGCTTCGGCTTGTCACCACCAAAAGAAAGTCTCTAATCAGCAGTGCCCTGAAGGTATCGTATAATCCACTTAATCGCACTCTAATATACCCTTCCAGGATTTAAAAGGTACCTACTAACTGTGCCAACTGTATGAGCAATGTCTGGCCTCGTACCCACTATAGCATACATAAGGCTTCCCACAGCTAAGGCATATGGAACCCGCTCGATATCTTCTTTTTTGTCCTCGGTAGATGGACACTGCTCCTCAGTGAACTTAAAGTGAGCCGCAAGGGAGCAACTCACTTTCTTCGACCCGTCCATCCCGAAACGCCAAAGTACCCAGTGAATGTACTTCTTTTAGGACAAGTGCAGCAGCTTGGACTCTCTCTCGGCTGATCTCCATCCCAAGAATAGTCTTTACTGCACCCAAATCCTTCATAGAGAAGGCCACGCCCAGTTGGCGCTTCAACTCCGCTATCCTAGTGGTATTCTGACCCACTAATAGTATGCCATCAATATAGAGCAATAAAATGATAAAATCATCTTCGACAAAGTACCTCACAAATATACAATGGTCTGACGTCATCCGTGCATAACCATGCTCCTCCATAAACGACTCAAACTTTTTGTACCACTGCCTCGGAGCCTGCTTCAGACCATACAAGCTCTTCCTCAACCGGCAGACCAAATGTGACTTGCCCTTCACATAGAATCCATCTGGCTGCTCTATTTATAACTCCTCCTCAAGATCACCATGGAAGAATGTCGTCTTCACGTCCATCTGCTCGACCTTCAAGTCAAAACTGGCTTCTAATGCTAGCACCACCCGAATAGACGATTGCTTGACGATTAGCGAAAAGATCTCATCATAATCCATGCCTTTCTACTGATCGTAGCCTTTAACGACCAGCCTCACTTTGTATCGAGGGCGAGTAGCATCATCCGTCTGCTTCACTCTAAACACCCATCGATTCTTCAAAGTCTTCTTGTCCTTTGGCAATTACACCGGCTCGTAAGTAGAATTGGCGTACAAGGAACCCATCTCCTCCTGCATAGCCTGTATCCACTCCTACATGTGTTCATCTTCTATAGCCTCTGTAAAACTTTCGGGCTCTCTCCCGTCAGTAAGTAGCACATAATCACCCGATAAATATCTCGTAGATGGTTGATGATCTCTCTCGCTCCTCCTCAATGGAGCCACTGGTGCTGGTTGTATACCAACTGACTCCTCCCCTTCAAGAATTGCCTCCCTTGCTTGCTCATCCTCCTGAGGGATACCCTGACCACCATCAACAGGCTGATGATCAAGGTTATAAGCAACTCCATGTACTGGCTCCTCCATAACTGGATACTCTGCGATGTCCTCTAGAAACTGCTCGAAGTAAAATGACTCTAACTCAGGCAATTCCTCAGCCTCAGAAGGCATCTCGGAATCCTGAGTGTTGGTCATAGTCTGATCATCGATGAATACCACATCCCTGCTTCTGTAGAGCTTTCTTCCCACTGGATCGTAGAGTCTATAGCCAAACTCATCCCTACCGTAGCCGACAAAGACGCATCGCCTCGTTTTCGGCTCAAGTTTGGACCTCTCGTCCTTCGGTACATACACGAAGGCCTTACAAGCAAACACTCGTAGGTGATTATATGACGGCTCTTTGTCGTACCATACTTTGTCAGGCACATCAACCTGCAAAGGAGCACTAGGAGATAAATTAATAACATAAGCAGCTGTGAAAAGAGCCCCACCCCAATAATTGTCTAGCAAATTTGCTTCTGACAGTAAATATCGCACCCTCTCCATCAGTGTCATGTTCATGCGCTCCGCTATACCATTGAGCTGAGGTGTCTTGGGCGGAGTCTTCTGGTGTCGTATCTATTGCTCTCTGCAATACGCATCAAAGGGACCAATGTATTTGCCGCCATTGTCGGACCGAACATACAATAACTTCTTATCCATCTCTCTTTCAATAGAGTCCTAATACTCTTTGAAAGTGGGCAGCGCCTGATCCTTGGTCTTTAAGGCATAGACCCAAACCTTCCTGGAATAGTTATCAATAAAAGTTACAAAGTAAGAAGCACCACCAATAGATTTTACCTTCATAGGATCGCAGACATCCGAGTGAATCAACTCGAGCAACGCCGGCTTCCTTGAACTTGGGTGACTTTGGAAAGACATCCTATTTTGCTTTCCAGCTAAGTAGTGCATGCATTTCTCCAACTTTGTAGACTTGAGCCCTGGAATCACCTTCCTGTTCACCAAGTACCTCATCCCCTTCTTGCTGATATGGCCGAGCCGCCTCTACCACAACTCGGTAGACGCATCACTGACTGCGTTCACCTTATGTGCCTCCTGTGCGCTCCCCTCCATATAGTAGAGATCGGACTTCTTGCTTCCTCTGGTGTAACTCCACTTCTCAGAGATATTTTTTATAAATCCTTAAAATATTTTTCTCAAATATTTTCTTAATTGATTATTTCCCTTCTTAAACTAATCTTTGGGCTGATTAGTTCATTTACTCTTGCGTGGGCCAATTCAACTATTGGGCTGCCCTGGCCCATGGGGAACTAAGTTGGATGAGTTTTGTTTTAAAATCAGAAGACTAATTCTTCTCTTTCCTTCCCAATTATTCTATCAACTAAGAATTTGAATCCAGCCATAACCGGTTTGGCAAGGAGGAGGTGGAAATTGTTTTTCCTCCAACATGTTGCCTCTTTGTCACGCTACTATCTGTCTATTTAAACCAATTCTCTCCTCCCTATTGTTGGACAATAATCCTTCATTCTCTAATTTTATTTTCTTCAAGCTCTGTTCTGGATCGGCCATGGCAGTGATGAGAAGCAGTCAATTCAGGGAAGAGTCGACACTTCGACGATCGTGATTGAAGTCTTCCAGCAAGTTGAGATTATCAATTCTAAATCGTTTTCGTTGGTGAGCAGCTTCACTTTTACTTCCTCGAAGAAATTCGATCAGCCAACATTTCTTTGCTCAGATGTTCGAATGTTCGTAAACCAGAAGGAGAGAATCAATACAAGTTCGTAGAAGTTCGATCGATCTATTGGTATGTATTTCACATCTAAATTCCTTGATTGGGATAGGTTCGTGATCAAATCCCTGATCTAATTCTGTTGATTGTCTCATTCGTTTTAGAATTCTTTTCGAAGGATCGATCAATTGAGATCATTTCCTTCGTTGTAGACGAAGAATCTTTTGGAAATCATCGAGAGCACTGTTAGACTCGATCGATCATTTTTTCTTATCATTTGGATCGAAAGATCATCAGTAAAGTAAGTACCAAATCTTTTCTCAACTATATCTTAGTTGTTTCATTCTGAACTTTCTTCTTAAATCGGATTTGATCTATTTTAGGAACATTTGTTTCTGATCTGAAGTTTATCTATCAGATCTGAACTGAGGTTAGAGTAAGTATTCTAATTTGTGACTTTTTCTTTTGAGAATTCCAATGATTTGTTGAGTGAAGGTTGGATCGATCCTTGAAATGATGACTTCTTTATTTTCCATTCCATTCGATTTGGTTCAGAAAGGTTTGAAATTGAATTGGCTTGGGATTGGTGCTCGACTCAAAGTAGAGTGTCTAAACTCTCAAATTTAGTGGACTCTTTGAAGGTAATTCCTAATTACTTCCCTATTTGATTTTGAATGCATATTTATATCTGTGTATACTGTAGAGATGGTATCCGAAGAGTATTGGGATATCAATTTGGTTAGCTCTGTTAAATTTTAGTTTCAAATAAGTTTGGTGATGGATTTGGAAATTAGGGTATCAGGTTGACAGTGGTGCCACTATCCGAACTTAAGTATCAGTAGGTTACTGATACTTAAGATCCAGGTTGGAGTAGATTGGAGTAACAAATCACCTTTGAATTGTTTGAATTTCTAATACTTGTCTAAGTATCAGACGGGTTAATGTCAGGATTAGTATATTTTGTGGTATTTTCCATATTCTCATAGGAGCATGTTAACATTTTAATTAGTGATTTTAGGAGATTTTGTTCTCTGCCATATACTACTGATGAGATACCATGTCTGGACTGTACAAATAGAGTTAGTAGGGCAACCATAGTTAGCTTTTGAAGATAGGGCCATCTGCAAAAGTAGTGTCAAACCTTAACATCTAGCTTGATTGGGTGATTGTTAGCTGAGATGTAAATTGGGTGACAGGTTTAACTTAAGCCTTATGGGAATGTACAGACTGAATATACAGACCCTATCATTGTTTTAGTAGATGATATTGGAACTTAGGAGCAATTATTGAGTGGTAGGGATGCAACAGTTAACTGGGATCTTAGATTTCTACCTAAGATGAATGTAAGGGCTATTAGTTTCATGTCTGATTGAGGCAACAGTAAACCAGTTTTATTTCTACCTTATCATGAATTAATGTTTGCAGCATCTTGACTGAAATTTTATCCATAACTGAACCTCACCTGAGACTTGGTGTGTAGTGACATTGTCGCATGAAGTAAAGGGTAGGACCTGTCTCATGTAAACCTTTTGTGTATGATTCAGACTTTAGTGTAAGAAGTCTTAGACTATTTATATCCTGATTTAGGAGTAATCATTGGTATATTGAACTGATTATGTTGAATTGTATTTTGGGACTGTATATGACCTGATATGGTATTGAGACAGGGGACTGGTATTGAAAACCTATTGGACTATTGGATAGGACTGATATTATAATTCATCTAAGACTGACATTGGGACTGATATTGATTACATATAGGACTGGTAACTAGTTTACAGTGGAATGTGACTGAATGTATATATCAATCTTATGTGTTCACTGAACCATTGTTCAGAAACCTGTCAGTACAAATCAAGTGGAGGGTTATATTGTTTCAGTCATGTACAAGGGTTATTGCTGAGACCTGAGAACTAGGCAAGGGCTGACTTTGAGTTAGATGTTGGATTGTACTGAAAGTATATTGGCCGATTTGAATATCTAATTTTGTTGCAATTAGTTTAGGGGATTTGTCTTGTACTATGGAAGACTGGATTGGTTTAATGCTGAGATTGTGTTCTTGCAAACAAGGCAGTACATCAGTCTTCAAGTTCTGAAGACAGTGAACCTGAGTAGTCTTCAAGTTCTGAAGACAGTGAACCTGAGTTTATGTGTTGACTAATATCTTTTAAACATTGTACTTAGGATTAATTCCACCATGTTTCCAATTGAACAGAGTATGGATATCAAGTAGATGGGTCAGCTCCTTACTAGGATGTTTTGATTAAACCTTTGTTAGGAATCATTATACATAAACCTGTAAAGAGGATAGCGTGGTTCAGTCAGGAAAGTACAAACCTAGAGTGTCCAAGTCTTAATCAATCTTGGGGAACCATATGTTAACCATTTGGTTCAATATAATTAGCATAGTTAGTTTATAAGTTGCTATGATTTCAAGGCTTGGCTAAAGTTAGAAAGTTGTAAATTAGTTTGCTAATAGTTATTGTTAATGATATTCTATAGAAATATTAAGAAGAGGGAACCCCTAAAACTAGGATTTATATAGAAGTTAATCATGGTTAGATTTATTGATAACAAATTAGATTTAGTCTGTTCATTAATCAACTTGTACTTAATAACCAGGAGGATATCCAGCTTCCTTGATTACCAGTACTTTTTCGGAGCTAGGCAAGTACTTTTCTACGGTTTTGTGCATTTACATTCTTGTACTCTTTCTTGTGACACGTCATGGCACGATATCATGTACTCTTGTACTCCTGTACTCTTGTTCTTGTACTTATTAGTGTCGGGTGGAGAAATACACTAGCCACGTGACCAATCCCGGTTACTATACTCATGTGCCCAGCTTAGGTCTCGCATCGTGCACGCGGGCCCTAAGTCGTAGCATATTCATGTACTCCTGTGCATGTTCTCACCCCAGCCGGTCATATGGACTAGATGTATTTCGATATTGTGCACTTGTCATGTCTGGTAACACAGGATTATAGTTTCATTCCTGTATATTACATTTCCTGTACTTTATATGTTCCTGTACATTACATTCATGTACTATAGTTCATGTACTTATTTTCTGTACTACTTTCACTACTAAAATATGCTAAAATAGCGACCTATATTAGCGACGGCAGAAATACCCGTCGCTGATAATTGCCGACAGCGACTTCTTGTGCTACACGTCGCTGTGTAGCGACGTTCAGTGACGTAGTATAAGTTACGTCGCTGATGGGCGACATTTTGCGACGGACGTCCATTTTACGTTGCTGTATTGCGACGTTTAGCGACGTATAATTTATGCGTCGCTGTTGTATTTTGTATAGGGTTCCTGGCCCGGTCGAAATCACAAAATTTTCACCCAAAATTTTTCTTCCCGCTCTCCCCTCTCCCCCTGGCGAACCCTCCCCTCCGGCGACCCCTCCCTCCGACGACACCCACCCCCTTCTCCCCCCGGCGACCCCGCTCGCCCGTTGACCCCTCCCTCCGGCGACCAGCCTCCCTCCTCCGACGAAGGAGCCTTCCTCGTCGCCTTTCTCCTCCGATGAAGCCACCCTCCTCGCCGCCTCCATCCTCCGACGAAGCCACCCTCCTCAGGTAAACCCTAACCCTAGCCCTAGCTATCTAGACACAGACACGGACACGAGACCCTAACCCTAGCTGTCGAGGGGGAAGAGAGGGGTGGGGGTGGGTGCAGGGGGTGGGGGGGTCTTACTGTCGAGGGGTGTAGGGAGGGGTGGGGGTACCCGGGGGCAGGAGAGGGTTGGGGTGGGTGCAGGAGTAGGGGGAGGGGGGCAGGAGAGGGCGGAGGGGGCAGGGAAGGGTTGGGGTGGGTGCATGGGTAGGGGGGGGGACAGGGGAGGGTTGGGGTGGGTACAGGGGTAGGGGGAGGGGGGGGCAGGGGAGGGTGCAGGGGTGGGTGCAGGGGTATGGGGAGGGGGGCAGGGGAGGGGGGAGGGGGGCAGGGGAGGGTTGGGGTGGGTGCAGGGGTAGGGAGAGGGGGGCAGGGGAGGGGAGAGGGGGGCAGGGGAGGGTTGGGGGGCAGGGGTAGGGGGAGGGGGGCAGGGGAGGGTTGGGGTGGGTGCAGGTGTAGGGGGAGGGGGGCAGGGGACGGTGCAGGAATCGGTATCGGACTATATGTATACAATGTATATACATGTATATATACTCACACACTTACATACACACACAAATACATATATACTCACACTCTTACATACACACACAAATACATATGTATACATGTATATATATACTCACACACTTACATACACACACAAATACATATATAAATATATATGTATACAATGTATATACACCAAGGTTCACAATATCGGTATCGGAATCGGTATCGGACTATTCCTATGAGTATTGGTATCGGCGATATCGGTAGTATCGGCGGTATCGTATCGGAGTATTAGACTTTGGTATCGAAAAACAAATAATTATTAATAAATTATTTATATTTATAAACATATATTTTATACATTTAGGCATAATTTTAAGTATTTCAGCGTTATTTCTTAGTAGTTTTGAAATTATATGAAATAGTAGTCACCCTTACCGATTGGTTTTGCCGAATTGACCGGAACAAAGACCCCCAATGTCGGTATCGATCAATATTTGGTATCGGTCGGTATCGGATCGGAACTTGCCAAACCGTCTCGGTATCGGCCGTATCGGATCGGTATCGGCCAATACTTTAAACCATGATATACACACAAATACACATATATATACAATCCAAAATCCATTTGAAATTCATTTTAAGAATCTGAAATGTTGACGATATATACCCAAGGTTCACAATATCGGTATCGGAATCGGAATCGGTATCGGACTATTCCTATGATATTGGTATCGGCGATATCGGTAGTATCGGCGGTATCGTATCGGAGTATCAGACTTTGGTATCGGAAAACAAATAATTATTAATAAATTATTTACATTTAAAAACATATATTTTATACATTTAGGCATAATTTTAAGTATTTCAGCGTTATTTCTTAGTAGTTTTGAAATTATATGAAATAGTAGTCACCCTTACCGATTGGTTTTGCCGAATTGACCGGAACAAAGACCCCCAATGTCGGTATCGGTCAATATTTGGTATCGGTCTGTATCAGATCGGAACATGCCAAACCGTATCGGGATCGGCCGTCGGTTGACTAAGGTTGACTATTTTGACTGAAAGTCAAAGTACAGTCAACATCTGACCTAGATTGGACTAAGAGTTGACAAAGTCAACTGTTGGTCAACCCTTGACCTAGTTTGACCTTGTTTGACTTTGTTTGACTTAGCTTGACCTTGTTTGACTTTGTTTGACTTAGTATAACTTAGTTTGACCTAGATTGCATATCATTGTTATTAGTAACTGTCCGCTACTAATGTGTGTCCCATAATAAGACATAATATATGAATTTGTGCCTGTTGGATAATGTGTGTCCATCTTTGCAGAATTATTTCCAAATGGATATGAATTACTACTTGCAAAATCGTTCATGGATGTATAATCGTCGTCCTGATGATATGTGTGGTGTGCGGGATGAATACATAGCGGGAGTAGAGCAGTTCCTGCAGTTTGCTAAGGCATTCCCTCAGTACATGGACGGCACCAAAATTAAGTGTCCATGTGTGAAATGTCATAACGTGAAATATTATCCAGAAGTGGAAGTGACATATCATTTGTACTCGAGGGGTTTCACGCCTAATTACTATTAGTGGACCGCACACGGAGAACTTGTGTCTTTAGCATCAGAGCCGGAGCCTTACGTTGAGCCGTATATGCATGCGGGACCTAATTTTGTTTCAGATAATCATGCATACGACGACGGGTGCGTGAACATGGTTTTCGACGCTGCGGGGCCTACTTTCGTTCATGATGCACCTGAGGAGGCACCGAACGCCGATGCTGCAAAGTTTATGGAGTTGCTGGAGAATGCAAGGACTCCATTGTATCCTGGTTGTGAGGATCATTCACCGTTGGAGGTGGTTACAAGACTGTTGAGCATTAAGTCATATTTTAACATGTCGCAAGAATGCTACAACCGAGTGTTGGAGTTGATTATAGAGATCTTGCCGACGGGTGCTAAGTTGCCTAAAGACTTCTATTGGTCTAAGAGGATGGTGAGATCTCTCTGGATGGGATACGAGAAAATCGATTCCTGTCGTAATGGGTGCATGCTGTACTACAAAGATGATAAGGACGCAGATGTGTGCAGATTTTGTGGTGCTGATCGCTATAAGACAACTAGTACAGGAAGGTCTACCGGTGCAAGAAGACCGACCGATTCAATGCACTACTTGCCTTTAACGCCGCGGTTGCAAAGATTATTTATGGTGAAAGAGACGGCCGAAAATATGAGTTGGCACATGCGAGAACAGATTGAAGGAGTGTTGGATCATCCATCCGATGGAGAAGCGTGGAAGCACTTTGATCGAGTGTATCCTAATTTTGCTTCAGATCCGCGTAATGTCATGTTGGGACTATCTTCTGACGGTTTTACTCCTTTTGGTCTTTCGGGATCCCAGTATTCGTGCTGGCCTGTGATTGTTACTCCGTATAACCTACCGCCTTGGATGTGCATGAAGACTCAGTACATATTTCTAACCGTTATAATTCCTGGTCAGAACAATCCCAAGAGGAACATTGACGTGTACTTACAGCCTTTGATAGATGAGTTGAATCAGTTATGGGAAGTAGGCGCTAACACGTACGATGTATCCAGAAAGCAGAATTTTCAGATGAAGGCAACCCTTATGTGGACCATCAACGACTTTTCGGCCTATGGAATGTTATCTGGATGGAGCACTCATGGCCGTCTCTCATGTCCGTATTGCATGGACCGTAGTAAGGCTTTTCGCTTGAAATACGGAGGAAAACCATGCTTCTTTGATTGTCATCGGCAATTTCTGCCAAAAGATCATCCCTTCAGAAGGAACAGGAATGCATTCCGTACCGGCGTTGTAGAGAAGGGTGATCCACCGCCAAGGTGGTGTGGAGCCACGATATGGGAGGAGGTTAAAGATTTTCCAAGTGCTATCGAAGATCCTACAACTGGGTACAAGTGCGATGGATTTGGTAGAGATCATAACTGGACAAAAAGGAGCATATTCTGGGATCTGCCATACTGGAGTACCAATCTGATCAGACATAATCTTGATGTCATGTATATTGAGAAGAATGTGTTTGATAACATAATTAATACTGTGATGGACGTAAAGGGAAAAACGAAAGACAATCCCAAGGCCAGGTTGGACTTAGAAGAAATATGCAAACGTCCTGCGTTGTATTTGATACAGCAGAATAGAAAATAGTTCCTGCCGAAGTCAATTTTCTCGCTGGACAAGGAGGATAAAGTGAGACTTTGTCGGTGGATCCAGGGCCTAAAATTTCCAGACGGATATGTGTCAAATCTGAGAAGATGTGTCGATCCGAAGAAAAACAAATTGACGGGTATGAAGAGCCACGACTGTCACGTATTCATGGAAAGGTTAATTCCGATTGTATTTCAGGAATTCTTACTGCAGGTAGTTTGGGATCCATTGACGGAGCTTAGCATATTCTTCAGGGATGTTTGTTCTAAGAAATTGCTCGTTGATCGTCTAGAAAAGCAAGAGAAGGACATTGCGGTAACACTATGCAAGCTAGAGAGGGTGTTTCCTCCTGGATTCTTCGACTCTATGGAGCATTTGCCGATTCATCTATCCTATGAGGCACGTGTTGGTGGACCCGTCGAATATCGATGGATGTACCCGTTCGAGCGACATTTGAATCACCTAAAAAAAAAGGTAAAAAATAAGACACGGGTCGAGGGTTCTATTTGTGAAGCCTATGTTCTCGAGGAGATTACAAACTTTTGTTTAATGTATTTCAAGCCTCATGTTGCAACTAATAGAACGAGAGCTTCCAGAAATGACGACGGAGATCATGAAAGTAATGATACAATACTGAAGGTATTCAATGCTCCAGAAAAGCCATCGGGTAAAATGAAGTAAATAATACGTCTACATTATTTTAATAGTGTTGAGAATAATACTATTACATTAATTGTACGATGTTGTTTTCAGCATATTTAATGATGATGTGAGGTCAGGTAGGCCACACATAACAGAAGAAGAACTAGAACAAGAAATGAGGCATTATTTTCCATCATGGTTGAGTGCAGTTCTGTCAGCCTCGGGCTGGGGATGGAGACGGCAGTTCTGTACCCTCATCCTCATCTCCGAGTATGCCATTGTACCGTTCTGTTCCCGGTCCATTACCGGGACAGGACAGTTCCAGCAGGTTGCCGACTCCTCCCTCGTCGTCCAGCCTTTCTGATCCCTCGTCTAGCATCCCCGATCCCCTGTCCAACATTCCTCCTGTCGACGGCTCTATGGGGGGAGCCGACGCCGAGCATATGGAGGCCGGCGATTAGACTGAACCTGCCCAGGCAGGAGGTGAGAGCGACCCTCCATGTGCTCCCCCGGGCGAGACGCGTATGGAGATTTGGACGAACGGGCCTATAAAGTAAGTTAATTAATTAATATATATTTCTCAAATGATTATATGTACATATATATTCATGAAATTTTTTTATTGTATAGGTATCGGCCTTCTGTAGTACAGAGACAGCTGGGGCAATTTCTGAGGCAGAACTATGGTGGGCCTTGGCTCAACTACTCAGATGCTCCCACAGATAGGAAGGCCTTTTGGTTCGCCCACTTCAAGGTAAAAAATTTGTTTATTTTTAAATTTTAATAATCATTTGTGTATATTATACAACTTTTATATTTTACTTCTTGTAGAGGACCTATTTCTATCCACCACTCCGGGCGACGAGGATCGAGGGCCAATTTTCTGCCGTCGCAGCCAAGCTCATCCGTGATGCGATCGACGACCAGAAGCGTCGTGATCGCTCCGGACAGCCGATCCAGGGTTGGATTACGCCAGAGCAGTAGACTGCGATGAAGGCTAGATTCAGCGAGCGCAGGTACCAGGAGCGGTCTGAGAAGGCCAAGGTGGCGCGGTCGAGCGTCGGTAAGTGGTGTGGTGGCTCCATTCCGATGACGGAGCATTTTCGTCATCTGGTACATTTCCTATGACGGACATTAATTTATATATAGTTCGATATAGAATGTTTAATACTAATAATAGATAATATATTTTAACAGGCAAAAAAGGGTAAGGACCCGAACATGGTGACCGTCTTCCTGGTCACACATTGGAGGGCTGGGGAGTTCATTGACGAGAGGGCGACAGGCATATGTACGTTCTATTCTTTATATTAATTTATTATAACTTAGAAAACATGAAAATAGATATCAATATAGACTTTAGCAAACACTTACACGTTAGCAAACATGTTCTAGGCCGAGTTTGTTCGGCTACAGCAGGAGGCGGCTGCTGCTGCTAGTGCGCCAGCAGAGGGAGGGGCTGGTAGTTCCTCCCAGCCGCCTACAGCTCCATCGCAGGATGAGCTCTGGATGACCGCCGTTGGCGGTCTTCAGAAGGGTACGTACTACGGTACGGGATCCTATGGCGCGTATTTGGCTACGGAGTCATCCCGGTCCCCCTCTGTCAGTACGCAGTCTCCGGCTTCGCAGGCATCGTCACAAGTTGGGGATATCCTTCGTTAGATCGAGGAGCTGCATCGCGAGTTGCAGCAGCAGATTTCTGATGCGGTCGAGCGACGATCCGACCCTCCGATCGTCACCGAACGATTTGATGCGGTCGAGCGCAGTATACAGGAGCTGATGACTCTGTATCAGGCTACAGCTGCCAGCTTGCAGACGCTCACCGAGTCTACGCAGTGCACAAAGCGTAGACAGGTCGAGCTGGAGGGATCGCAGAGGAGCATGTCTGCCTCACTCACTCAGGTTTCGGCTTCGCTTGAGGCGAGTACTGAGAGGGTGGTGAGTACCCTTGCTGCGCATGGTGAGCGACTGCGAGAGCTGGAGCAGATACGTCCTCCCGGTCCATCGACGGCGCCGACTCCAGACACTGTACTGCCTCTGGCGCCGACTCCAGACATTGTACTGCCTCCTACTGCCCCTACGGTACAGCTCACCCAGCAGCAGTATGACTACATTCTATTCCAGTTGCGCGGCAGGGGTCCGCAGTAATTTTATTAGTTTTTTTATGACTTGTATGTATTGGCCCTATGGGAAAATTGTTTATTCATACAACTGTTGTTTATACACTTGGTGGAAGACTTTTTATCATCTTCCATTTTTATTTGACTCTATTGGGTGTTTGTGAGGATTTGAGTCTGTGATATTTACTTTGCACTGCCTCCTGTTTTTATTGTGATATTTACTTTGTGATATCTGCGACGGGGATGACAAATATACCTACGGTGGGTTATAAGCGATGATCTGATATACAAAGGAGGTGCTGCCAAAATTTTAAAAAAATATATTGCGTATTTTTGTTATGATGTGTGTCTATATTTACAGTGAATGTGAAATGCAGTGTTCGGAACCATCGACAGTTTTGATTATTGTTGTATGTGTTATCTTGGATAGAAATAGCAACAGTTCAGGGTGCACTTCTTAGAGGTTCATTTTCACGTCCTTCACTTTCTCGGGACGTCGTAAAGGTTCCCGAGAAAGTGAAGGACGTGAAGAGAAAGCTCTGAGAAGTGCACCCTGAACTGTTGCTCTTTCTATCCAAGATAAAACATAGAACAGTAAGCGAAACTGTCGATGGTTCGAACACTGCACTTCACACACACTGTAAACACAGACACACAGCATAACAAAAATACGAATTATATTTTTTTAAATTTTTTTATAATATCTGCGACGTATAGCGACGTTCTGCGACGTCCTGCGACAGAATGTAGAAGTCGCTATACGTCGCTAAATAGTGACCTCACGTCACTAGACGTCGCTAAGTTACGTCGCTAATCTGTCGGTGGCCGTCGCTAAGTTGCCCACGTGGCTGCCATGCCATGTCATCATATATAAATTATACAGCGTCACAAGTGGTCGCTTTACGTCGCAACGTTGACGACGTAGTGATACGTCGCTATCTGTCGCTCAGTTTAGCGACGTCAAGCGACAATGAACGCCGCGTCGCCAATAGAGACGTTCGGCGACTAAATTGCCATTTGCGACTTGCATATAAGCGACGTCCGTTTTTCGTCGCTAAATACGTCGTAAATAGGTTTTAGCGACGTATTTTCCATTTTTAGCGACGTCTCCTGACGTCGCTAAAATGGGTTATTTTAGTAGTGTTTCCTGTACTTTCATGTTCATTCCTGTATTTTATTTTCCTGTACCCCTGTACTCAGTTCATATCATGTTCATGTTTTATTACCTAGAACTGTACTTTGCTCCGCTCCTGAATAGGATATATTGCAGGCGAGTTGGAGGCCCTGTGCGACACTTATTGTGAAACCCAAAATTTTTGGAATGATTAATTATTTGATTTGTAGCATTATCTTAGTATTATTATTATTATTATTATCATTATTATTATTATTATTATTTATTAGTCGGAATTAGGAAAAATATTATTTTAAAATTATCATTGGGTTTTTGATTGTGACCTTACCCCGATTCCGTGTACGGGGTCCGACCCCGAGTTCGGACACCAGACCCCTATTTTTCAATTTCGAACCCGTCCTTATTTTCCTTTTAAATTCTGATTATTATATACTTATGTAAATATATATATATATATATATATATATATATATATATATATATATATATACTAAAACCATTTCTTCCCACGACCTGGTCCCCATGACCAGGCCGTACCCCTCATTCCCCTCCATAACTTTCTCTCCTCCACTTAGTTTCCTTCCCTTTCTCTACTACTTCTCCTCCTTTTACTTAAAAAGTCCCACATCAGAGCACTCTCCTCCACACATTTTTTCTCCTCCTTCCTTATTAAAACACTCTACCACCACCACTCACGAACTAACACCAGCACTCTCCCTACATTTCTTTTCTCATTTTTTTAACCAAACTCACCACCACCACTTCCATATCAACCCGAACCCCTCTCCATCTGAGCCTCCCGCGCCAGACCAACTCCAGCGCTAACCCCGTCCACGACCGTTCGACCACCAGCGCCCCGGCCAGCCCCTCCGGCCGGCCATCTCCAGCGCTCGGTGACCCTCCCGAGGCCGCTCGACCCCCGAGCGCCGTTCTCGCGCCCGCTCGACCCCGAGCGCGCACCCCGACGGCCAGATCCACCCCGTCCAGCACCTTTCTCGGTCGCGTCTTCTTCGGCCGCGCCCCTCGGCCACTGTCCGGCGACCCCCGACCTGCTGTCCATGCCCGGCCCTGAGCCAGCATCTCTGGTTGCGTTCCGCGGCCTCGTGGACGCTCTGTTTCAGGACTGTTGTGGTTTCGGGTTTTCCGATTCTGCATTCCGAGCTGCTGTCTCAGTATTCGGGATTTTTTTTTCGTACTTGCGAGGATTATTCTTTTTATTATCATCTGAGAGCTCTAGCCGAGCACCCGAAGTAATTTATGTATCCCTGTGTCCCTCCCGTAGGTAGTCTATGATGACGCAGTTTTGACCCCGTTGCGGGGATCGTTTCGACTCTATTGTGGGAATACACGTGACATTCGTCGCGGCGGTATATTTTGGTAGTTCGGTTTTACGCTGGATGCGTACGTTTCCGATTAATTTCGGTTACGGTTTGGTTTTATTTTTACGCCGGCTTTTATCGTTATTGTGTTGGTTGTGGGATATTATTTCTGTGTGGAATATTATTATGGATGGTTTGGGTTGTTTCCCTGGTTCGGGATATTGTTTATGTTCACTTTTGGCACCGTCCCAGGATTGGGTTGTCCCAATTACAGAGCAGATGCTGCCCAAATTTTCGGGAAGTTTTCAAAAATAAAGTATTTTAAAATGGGATTCTATTTTCAAATTCGGTATTTTGCAAACGAATTACAAAAGTGGTTTTGTCAATTTGAAAGTGGAGTTTGGAGTTTCGTATTCCCGTTAGGCGACGACCGTATCGGTCGGATGAGCCTCGACGAAACGCAAACACTACAGGATATCATGTACGTTGAGGCGTTAGCCAGCAACATGAGATTGCAAGACCAAGTCTGAGACCCCTTCCCTATTTTTCATATTTAAAATTTATTTAGAACTAGTACTGGCCTTTTAGCATTCTGGTTGCATGACTTCGGCCTACTGTTTGGACCGTTCGCGGCACTCAGAGCTCACCTTAGAAATTAATTAATTTATGTAAATAATTTGTAAAGGACATAAGTCCAGTTTTCCTTTATTTCTCTGTGACCCTGTATAGTGCCCCGTCCCGCAAAGTCAATCGGAGGAATCGAAATGCCGACGGCGTTCGGCCTTAGCCTTGCAACGGCTTGCTCGGAGACATCGCTCAGGTGGGGTAGTTTTGGTGAACTCTCCTCATCTTTGCCTTCACATAATAAATCGTGTTTTCAACTCGCACAAGTTAGGCTTGATAATAAAAGCTACGCATCCACAAAGCTAAGGGAATAATCCCGACGGTTTGAATTGAGTTAGAACATGGAAAATGTCCCACGGTCGGCTTAGAGTTGGTGCACGACGTGCTTTGAAAATGACACTCGGTCCTTCGTCCCGTGGCTTAGGAGAAGGTACAAAAGTTGAGAGTTAGCCTAAGTCATAGGCGTCGCCCGCATAAATGCTTGCTAAAGCATGCACGATCCTGTCCCGCAAGGCTTGGCGTAGCCTTTGCTCGTCCCTTGGGTTAAGTTGTAGGCTTGAGTAAGTTAGGCAAAGTTATGCCGGTCGACCTAAGTTATTCTATGTACTGTCCCGCTCATTCTGCGGTTGTCAAGATAAATAGTCCCACGACCCCAAGGCCCGTCATATGAAGTATGACTTGGGCGACAGCGTTGCGTAGAACACGAGTCAGTTTAGAGGTACGAGCCACGGTTGGTTCAGTGGAAAGTTAGCCACGGTCGGTCAATACTTAAGGAAACACGATATGTTCAAGTCAAGTTGGAAGGCTATGCAGTAGCCGTTCCCTGAGTTCAAAGAATGTTAAGTCTAAGCGATGGTTAGTCGCCGAGAAGAAATATGTCGGGACTGTGGTTCAGTCGCCGAGGCAACCCTGGTTTGGGCTCTGCAAAGGAAGTATGAAAAAAGTAAAGCAAAGTAGCTAAATGATGATGATGTGACCATGCATTACGTTAAGTCTAGAAGTTAGCGTAGGCGCGTGGTCATGGACAACTTGTCGACAAGGGCGATGGTTCTTCGAGCGGCAGCCCTGGGCCATGGGCACCGACTCGGCCTAGGAAGAACAGAGTATAGCCGAGCTGGGTATGAAGCAACCGGTAGGTCGGGGACTTGCATCGAGGATCGCAACCGGCGGTGCAAGGGTCCCGAATGCCAGGCTATGTCCACGATGGCTAGTGAATGCCAGTGACCATTCATATAGATGTGTCAGCACGGGCGGCAATCCGCGTGCGTGTGCCTTTGGATTGAGTTGAATATGTATGAGTTAAAAAGACACAATGTCGGAGCCTAAGATTTGGCTACAGCGAAGGCGACGTGCTTCGGCACGAGATGTGGCATCGAATGTTAAGTTGTTGGCATAGAGTTGCATGAGTTAGGCTTGAGCTGTCGCGAGTTAAGTCGAGAAGGGCCGTAGGGCTAGTTGTGTGAAGTTACGTTGAGTTGTTGGGCTCGGCCTCGAAATATGAGGCACGGCCGCGTTATCACAACACAAGTGTATGCGAGACTAAGCGAGGAGGCACTGCCTCGGAGATATTGAAGCACGAATCGAGTTCATGGCACAACCGAGTCGTTACGTCCCAGAGTTTGGCACGAAAGATAAGTATAAGTCGGTGCGTCGACAATGCAAGCACGAGAAAGGTCTAGAGGCAAGGAAATGGAGTCCTTCGTGTAGTTGCGTCTCTGATTATGGCCGTAAGGCGAACACGACTTGATAGGTTAACATTGTTGGCACAAGGGTGGTCTAGTGATAAGTATGAGTTAACGTTGACATTGCAAGCACGGGATGGTTCTGATACACAAGTTGCGCTAAGGTGCCGGTCCTAAAACTGATCCTAAGGCAAGAATAGAAAGACAATCGAAAAAGGGTTTATGTTGCACAAAGTAAATAAAACGTGTAGGTTTTGTATGGGTGGGCGAGGAGCTCACTCCACCAGTACAGTGGTACTGACACCCACACAGTGTTCATGTGCAGGCACAGGTAGAAGCTCGTGGCGCGGAGCTCGCTTGGACGCGTCGAGGCACGGAGTTCCTTGGCGATTCGAAGCGTACGGCCGCATGGATTGAAGACTTATACAGGACATAATGTATGGACATCGCCTTCCGAAGCTTCCGCTGGATTCAAGTATTGTATCGAGAGATGAGAGAGAGCAGAGTGACTTGTAAACGAGAGAAAAGGGAGCACGAGAGACATTATAATTTGGCCTTGCGCCCACAGATGTAATCCTGTATTCAATATCAATAAAGAGATTCTTTTGAGTTACTTGTGTTCCTGTGTTCTTCTTTAAATTCCGCTGTAATGTATTCAATGTTTCTGCTTGGTACTTCTGTGTGACGACCCCGTCGCCGCCGATGTAATCGGCCGTTATGAAATAGCCTTGCACGAGCGCAATCTAGGCTCGTGCGTCATCACGCCTTAGCGAGGACGATCGCTCCTACGGGGGCGGGGCGTGACAAAGTGGTATCAGAGCACGGCTTTACGTCCTTGGACCGTCGACTGAATTCTTTAACTTCGATGTTTCCGTAAAACTCTGTTGCTTCCACAAGTTGTTATCGTTGGTGCGCTCTCTCTCAAATGTCCCTCGGCATGTCCATACAATAAGTCTAAATATTTTCGAAAGCTCGTACAAGCGTTCAATTTAACGCATCGGTAGGTCGTTGCCAAATGCGTCGATAAGGCCTTTGTGCCGAACGTTGCAAACTTGACTCGATAGAAAATATGTGCTAATGTTAGCAAAGTCGCACGTGTGCCCGAATAGTCCAACATCGACCTTAGCAAGTTGCGTGCGTGCCTAATTAGGCCAATTTCGACCCTAGCAATTGAGCATGCAAACTCGGAATATAGTCCGCACATGAATGGCTATGCACACGGCCTTTTGGCTAAGTTGTGTTTCGCGTCGCGCACCTCGACCTTTTGGTGCAAACGAGTCGCGAGCGATATTAAGTATCGTTCGGTCGGGAATGGAGATGCACTTAGAGTGTCTATCGATAGGAACGCTATCGGACTAACGCTTAGGCGTACACGGAAGATTGATTTAGATTTTGAGGAAATAGTACGAATGACTTAGTGCGTCGATACGACGCGAGCGACTACGCTAGCGATTCGTCGAACAAGTCTGAAGGATGTCTTAGCGAATGATGCGAACGTGATTGAGGACTAGATCGTATGGCTTGAATCCGAGTGGTGTATGCGATAGGTTCGGAGAAGAATAAGAATGAGTGTCAACGACTAGTCGAGTGGCTCGAATCCGAGTGGTGTATGGTTTGTCTTAGGAATTGTTCGAGTGAATATTGAGGATTACGATTATTGCGGCGAGGCGATGCGATCGCGCAAAGCCTTAGAACGCGTCACGCTTAGTTGGTCGTGACTTCGAATGTCCCAAACGAGCATCTCGTTCGGACAATTTGTGAATGAGCAACGCGAGTTAGAAAATGATTTGGAACGATGAATGAAAATGATTGGTCTTGATCGAAGAAACTTAGAGGATTGTGCGTGCGATATCGGATTGATGCAACTGAATTGTAACTTGAGTTTTGAATAACGATCTTGAAACGAGCTTGAGGAAAAGCGACTGAACTTGATCTTGAGTATCGAGAAAATTGAGGATTTTCCAACTCGGACAATGGCATCAGTCGCACGACTCGAAATTGGTTGCAAAAGAAGATCGTCAGGTTACGCATATCGTCGATGGTATTGAGGCGTATCAAAGATCGATATGCGATAACTCGGGGGCACTCTGACTCGGCGAATGACGGTCGTACAAATGTCATTGTTCCGTTGGACGCTATACTTGAAATGTTAAAAATGTGTCGAAGAAAAGATAGACTTGGCTCGAGGATTTTCTAAGTTGAATGAATGACGATCGAACTCGGCTTGGATGAAAACTGGAATGTTTGGATTTGCTTTGTCGATAACCACAACATTGACGTTCTTGTCTTATGCGAGCGCTACTCCAGCCTCGCACATGCGTTACGCCGATTAGGGCGATCACTCTGCGTAAGCGCTGATATGGTGATTCATACAGCGGGAGTGGTCGAACTTGCACGGTACGACAATTTGTGCTTCGACTTGTGGTTTGACGCGAAGATAGACTCGAGATTGAATTGGTGTGCTTGTCGATTGAACTTGAGGATTGAGTAGGTCCAATCCGCGTATCGAGAATGAATGAGTCTAAACTCAAACAAGAGTTGCGCCCCGATGAGAATGATTATTCCGCGGGAGCGTTGCATGGTGATTCATGAACCACCGTGGATTATCAGACTCGCGTGAGATTGGGGCGCAATGTATTATCGAGCTAGATGACCTCGTGATCGAATACATGAATTGGTTAGAATTGGTGATTTGAATGGATTCGAATACGCGCAACGAATGCGCTGAGGCGAATAGGTGATCGTGCCTGATGTTTAGAAATCTGAGTGACGCGAGCTTGGGTAGAAAATCTCGTACTACCGACTTTGGTTTGACCCTAGGATTGGGGTCAGTGTTGGCATTATTGTTGGGGAACTATGATTCCAATCCTGACATTGACTTAGCCTCGAAAAGAAATAGCCTAGCGGTTAGGCGAGATGCCCTGTTGCAAGTGTTAGCTAATCGAAAGGATTGATCTTGAGGATTGGCTTGAATGCATAGAAATCACGAATATAGGAAACCCTGCTCACGAGACTCGGCTGACATGCATATATTTCAGGGACGCCTGGGTATGTGCACGATGCGACTCGAGTGAGAATGACAAATTTTCTATCATGCGGCTTGGCTGAATGCATATATTTTGGGGACGCTTGGAATGCGTGCACGATCCAGCCAAGTGATACGACGAGTTCAAGCAAGGCTTGAAAGATGGGAGTGTGTCGAGATCTTGAAATCGTGTTAAAGGAAAGATTGATAATAGTGCGAGCGTGGCTCGGAATCGAAGGAACGTGTAGGCAAAATGTGTACGATTAAGTCTTGGCCATAGAAATAGTAGGATAGCTTGCCTTCAGGAAAGTCTCGAGGACGAGACTTGTTCTGAGTGGTGTATGATGTAGTGCCCCGTCCCGCAAAGTCAATCGGAGGAATCGAAATGCCGACGGCGTTCGGCCTTAGCCTTGCAACGGCTTGCTCGGAGACATCGCTCAGGTGGGGTAGTTTCGGTGAACTCTCCTCATCTTTGCCTTCACATAATAAATCGTGTTTTCAACTCGCACAAGTTAGGCTTGATAATAAAAACTATGCATCCACATAGCTAAGGGAATAATCCCGACGGTTTGAATTGAGTTAGAACATGGAAAACGTCCCACGGTCGGCTTAGAGTTGGTGCACAACGTGCTTTGAAAATGACACTCGGTCCTTCGTCCCGTGGCTTGGGAGAAGGAAAGTTGGTCTGCGGTACAAAAGTTGAGAGTTAGCCTAAGTCATAGGCGTCGCCCGCACAAATGCTTGCTAAAGCATGTACGATCCTGTCCCGCAAGGCTTGGCGTAGCCTTTGCTCGTCCCTTGGGTTAAGTTGTAGGCTTGAGTAAGTTAGGCAAAGTTATGCCGGTCGACCTAAGTTATTCTATGTGCTGTCCCGCTCATTCTGCGATTGTCAAGATAAATAGTCCCACGACCCCAAGGCCCGTCATATGAAGTATGACTTGGGCGACAGCATTGCGTAGAACATGAGTCGGTTTAGAGGCATGAGCCACGGTTGGTTCAGTGGAAAGTTAGCCACGGTCGGTCAATACTTAAGGAAACACGATATGTTCAAGTCAAGTTGGAAGGCTATGCAGTAGCCGTTCCCTGAGTTTAAAGAATGTTAAGTCTAAGCGATGGTTAGTCGCCGAGAAGAAATATGTCGGGACTGTGGTTCAGTCGCCGAGGCAACCCTGGTTTGGGCTCTGCAAAGGAAGTATGAAAAGAGTAAAGCAAAGTAGCTAAATGATGATGATGTGACCATGCATTACGTTAAGTCTAGAAGTTAGCGTAGGCGCGTGGTCATGGACAACTTGTCGACAAGGGCGATGGTTCTTCGAGCGGCAGCCCTGGGCCATGGGCACCGACTCGGCCTAGGAAGAACAGAGTATAGCCGAGCTGGGTATGAAGCAACCGGTAGGTCGGGGACTTGCATCGAGGATTGCAACCGGCGGTGCAAGGGTCCCGAATGCCAGGCTATGTCCACGATGGCTAGTGAATGCCAGTGACCATTCATATAGATGTGTCGGCACGGGCGGCAATCCGCGTGCGTGTGCCTTTGGATTGAGTTGAATATGTATGAGTTAAAAAGACACAATGTCGGAGCCTAAGATTTGGCTACAGCGAAGGCGACGTGCTTCGGCACGAGATGTGGCGTCGAGTGTTAAGTTGTTGGCATAGAGTTACATGAGTTAGGCTTGAGCTGTCGCGAGTTAAGTCGAGAAGGGCCGTAGGGCTAGTTGTGTGAAGTTACGTTGAGTTGTTGGGCTCGGCCTCGAAATATGAGGCACGGCCGCGTTATCACAACACAAGTGTATGCGAGACTAAGCGAGGAGGCACTGCCTCGGAGATATTGAAGCACGAATCGAGTTCATGGCACAACCGAGTCGTTACGTCCCAGAGTTTGGCACGAAAGATAAGTATAAGTCGGTGCGTCGACAATGCAAGCACAAAAAAGGTCTAGAGGCAAGGAAATGGAGTCCTTCGTGTAGTTGCGTCTCTGATTATGGCCGTAAGGCGAATACGACTTGATAGGTTAACGTTGTTGGCACAAGGGTGGTCTAGTGACAAGTATGAGTTAACGTTGACATTGCAAGCACGGGATGGTTCTGATACACAAGTTGCGCTAAGGCGCCGGTCCTAAAACTGATCCTAAGGCAAGAATAGAAAGACAATCGAAAAAGGGTTTATGTTGCACAAAGTAAATAAAACGTGTAGGTTTTGTATGGGTGGGCGAGGAGCTCACTCCACCAGTACAGTGGTACTGACACCCACACAGTGTTCATGTGCAGGCACAGGTAGAAGCTCGTGGCGCGGAGCTCGCTTGGACGCGTCGAGGCACGGAGTTCCTTGGCGATTCGAAGCGTGCGACTGCATGGATTGAAGACTTATACAGGACATAATATATGGACATCGCCTTCCGAAGCTTCCGCTGGATTCAAGTATTGTATCGAGAGATGAGAGAGAGCAGAGTGACTTGTAAACGAGAGAAAAGGGAGCACGAGAGACATTGTAATTTGGCCTTGCACCCACAGATGTAATCCTGTATTCAATATCAATAAAGAAATTCTTTTGAGTTACTTGTGTTCCTGTGTTCTTCTTTAAATTCTGCTGCAATGTATTCAATGTTTCTGCTTGGTACTTCTGTGCGACGACCCCGTCGCCGCCGATGTAATCGGCCGTTATGAAATAGCCTTGCACGAGCGCAATCTAGGCTCGTGCGGCATCACGCCTTAGCGAGGACGATCGCTCCTACGGGAGCGGGGCGTGACACCCTGTATTGTGTAGCGTAGCTTTTATTATTTTTTCTGGAATGTTGATTTCGTCGTTAAACGCGTAGAATTAAAAATGGAGATAATATTTTATAAAGAAAATTAATAAAGTTTTCTCATAATTAATAATCTAGTAATTCACATGTTTTCTCATTTAAAAGAAAAAGTATAGTTTTATATATACATATTTCAAATACAAAGTTTTGCCAAATTAACCGGTAATTGCTATTTTTCCCAAATAATCAGTAATCGACTTATTTAATTAAAATAATAACGAACATAGTCGTAACGTTAGGCCAATTTCCGATAGATTAATTAATAAATTAAAACCTGACTAGGGTCTACTTCTAGAGATTGTAACTAGCACACCTAGAATGGTTTCATTATGGTTCTAAGTCAAGGTTCTCAACTGTAGGATCTCGGAGACGAACTTGACTTCCTCCTCGGTACCGACATTCCTGATCCAGTCAATTAATAGTGGCAAGTTACGGTTATGTTTTCTTGTATTTTATTTAGTAATTGTCTAGCTGCATGTTAAACCATATTGCTACACGGAACCCTCTCCTAGGGTTCAGATATTGATTGATATTAATTGTGGGGATTGGGGGAATAGTGTAACATTTATGGCCAATATCCCTCATATTGCATATTGTGCGAGCTTACCCCTCTTACACACGGGGATAAGCCGTATCGCGTCGCTAGGACGCTATTTTATAACCCAAGCTGGTTATAGACGATTATACATTCAAATCACATTGTTTTCAATTGTTAAAATGCTGGAAAATATTGTTTCAACTGTTTAGCCTGCACTTTTTCATTATTACTTGAAATGTGAGATACATATTCGTACTTGCTCTCTCCTGACTGGAGACAACATTTTTAGATGATATTGAGGATGCTGAGCTATTGTACAATAGCTACTATGACCCGGTTTTGTACCGTGTGGTGTTGCCAGAGTCCCCCTTGGAGGACGCAGGACCTGAGGCCGACGAGCCGACCGCATAGCTAGTCGTTTCCAGTTTTTAGTTTTATTGTTTTGGAGTTTTGTTAATTTGAATTCAGCACTTTATTTCAGTTCTTTCATTTCCAGTTGTACTTTTCAATTGTTTTATAAAAGTTTTTATAAATTCTGTATATTCGAGTTGTAACAATTATATAGATGTTGTTATGAATACCTGCACATAGAACAGCTTACTGCCGTCGTCTCACAATGGTGCAGGCTGGACATGATCCGGTTCGACCCAATAATTTGGGATCGGGTCGTGACATGTTTTTAGTGGTAGCCCATACAGGTCAAAAAAACAACAATTTAGGAAAACATACCTAGAAACAATTAGAACACTAGAACATTGATTTGTTACAACATAGGTCCGAATTATATATATATATAAATATTTTTGTTTGATTATAGACTGGTAGGATACCTTGCTTATGTATTGCATCCTAAACCTTCCAGAGTATGGAAAAAGAAAAGACCACCTGTTTCAGCCCAGCTGAAGATGAGGTGTCATCTACCAATTATACCCCACCTCCTCAAGCACGTTGGGACCCTCCTCCCTTGCAGCTGACTGATCGTCCCCATGCTGCACCAGCACCCTGCCCCGTTTACGCTACTACAGCGCAAACGGCAGAACCGGTACTTCCCCGAATTAAGCCGCAGTCCCCTGCGGTAGTGCCTCCCCGAACTGAGCTGCAGTCCCCTACGGTAGTACCCGTACCAGTTGCCCTACTAGTACAGGTGGACCCTACCGAGCTCATAGGCCTGCTACGAGGAGTACTGGAGGCCCAGAGAGCCCAAGCTGAAGCTCATCGTGAACAGACCGCAGCCCAAGCTGAAGCCCATCGCGAGCAGACCGCGATCATGAGAGAAGGCATGGAGAATGCCCACAACGTGGCTATAGCTGCCCTCGAAAGAGGAGGAACAGCTCAATCGGACCTAAGGCCTGCTAAGGTAAGAATAAATCTAAGGGTTAATTTATGTAACACTAAGGCCATTCAATTTGATAAGAGACATTATTATGTGAAGGTCGACACTATTGGGAACTTTAAGAAGCAGGACCCTCGACCCTTCAAGGGAACCGAGGGAATCATCTATGCCGATGAATGGCTCGACAAGATGGAGCGTCTCCTTAGTGTCGCTCGACTACCTTACGACCTTCATGTCAAAGTAGTAGGACTCCAGCTGTGAGATGTAGCAAGCACCTGGTATCGGAATGAACCCCGACTCCAGGACAAGCAGCTTGATTGGAACACCTTCAAGAGGTTGTTTCGCAGGAAGTTCTTCCCAACATCTGAGTTGCGGGAGATGGAAAGACAGTTCCAGGACCTGAAGCAAGGGAACATGACGGTTGGAGAGTATGCGGCAGAGTTCGGCTGACTTAGCCGCTTTGCCAAGAACTTGGTTGCTGACCCCAAGGATCGTGTTGAGAGATTCAGGTATGGATTAAGGGAAGAAGTTTGCACCCCTGTGATCGCAGGTGGCGCCAAGACATACGAGAAGATTCTGATAAGAGCTCAGGATGTGGAGAAAAGCCAGCCTTCTCGCTCAAAAAGGGAGTATCCTGGAACTAGTAACTTCCAGGGTAACCAGAAGAGGCCCAACAATAACAACAACAAACATTCGTACCACCACCAGCAGCACCATCATGTAAGGACCAGTGACAGAACGCCTCAGAAGCAGATCCCTGTCTGTGACTACTGCAAGAGGCTAGGACATCAGGCGAACATCTACAAGAAGAAACTGGGACAATGCCTAGTTTCTGGGTCTGCCACCTGTAAGCCCCCTGAATTTCCCGAATTATTTTTTTCGAATTTTCTAATGAATTATTTTCAATAATTCATTTCTATATAATTAATTTTTGATCATTAATGCTCTTTACCGTGACATGGAATTTTATAGCATCAGGGATGCCAGTCTCTGGAAACATCCTTCTTGAAGTTTGTAGTAGACGAGATTACCTTCATGTTGATATATGGTGTCCCACTCAAACTTGTTCCCTTGTGCTCCATTTGCTTCGCGTAACTTTCGGGTCAATTTAGACCAATTTATTATTTACCATAAATTGTGTTTAACTTCCAATTTAATTTTCGGGCCCGACATCGGTCCAATCCATTCGACCCAATATATGGCCCTGGCCTGTTTTGAGTAAACTATGCAGGTGCCACCTGCGTGCCACAATTTCGATCTCCCTTGTGCTCCTATTTCATCCATGATTTAATCTGCTTAAAATTATAAATTAATTAAATCTTGGCTTCGACTTTGTCCAAACTTGGCCCAACGTCCGACCCAGTTTGGCGTGGACCCTACCATGATAGCCCATACATCCCACTGATGTGTCTGTATTTTTTTTCCTATTTGAAAATACGTTTATTTTGTATAAATATCTTTATTTCTCTCTCATTTATATATATATATATATATATATATATAATATATATATACATATATATATATATATATATATATATATATATATATATATATATATAATATATAAACAAATATCTTTCTCTCACACACACTCTCCCCACACCTACCAGCTAAGCCCCCCCCCCCCCCCATGTGTGGCCGACTTCACATTTTCCCCCTCTCTCTATGTTCTCTCTCTCTCTCTCTAAATACACCTCTCTTTATATAATATATACTCATATGTATTATATATATGAACATCTCTCTCTCTCTCTCTTTCTCCACATAACTCCTCCCCACACCCTCCTGTACGAGCAACACCCACCACTCCCATCATCATTCGGTCGACCCCCCTCCTTTTTCTTCTTCTTCTTCATGCCACCACCACCCCATGGCTGCCAACCACCACAACCACAACCCCATCACTTCCTCTCTCCTCCTCTTCACAACCACCACCACCATAGCCTCCGCCACCATCCGCCCACGGCTGCGCCGTGCGCCACTACGTGGCCGGCAAACCTTCCCCCGCCGCCCGCCGTGGTTGGCCTAGCCGCCCCCACGCAAGCGACCGCGCGTGGTTCCCCCGTGGCCCCCTCGACCGGGCGTGCCCTCCGGTGACCACCCCCTGGCGTTCGTCGTCCTCCCTGACGTGTGAAACACACGATTCGTGCGTTTTGAACGAGATCCCGTCGACGCGCGCGCGGAGAAAATTCCAGAATTTGTGTCTCGGGATAGCAACTTTGCACGCATTTTTCGGGAAATCCGACCGTTGGATTGGCGATTTCTTTGCTCCGTTACAGTCTCGGTATATACCCCTTCATCCCTCTCAAATTTCACCCGTTAATTTCGTCGTTTGATACATCAAAACCGGCCACCAAGTTGACGTTTTAATTTGTACTATTTTTGGACAGTTTGCGATGCCAACTTCGCGGGTTCGTATCTTCGTCGTCGCAGCTCCGTTCTGCGCGCCACCAGTTCCGGTGCACAGCTAGTATAACCCTCTTCCTGTCCCCTTTAGATTTTATTTCAGTTTGAGCTTGTTAGGTCGGTCGAATTCGACGCCAAATTTGGCCGTTCAAATTCTTAGTGTTACACTTATAAAATTCCATTTTTGAACCCGGGACTCCGGATTCAAATTCTGACACCACCAGTAGACTTGTGGCGTCGTTCTGGTATGTTTACATATAAAGTTTGCTTGATTTGGAGAACGTGGGCCCTGGTACGCATTTCGATGCAAAGTGGGTCCCACTTTCTGAGTCAACGGGACTTTTTGACGTCGGCTCATCGGAATCCAATTCCGGATATACCGTTGAGTTCGTATCATCATTCTGAACTCGTTGACATATAATTTGTTGAGTTTTGAGGACATTGGCTCCGACACGCTTTTCTGTGTAAATCAGAATTTTAATGTCCGGGTCAACGGACCAATTTGAGATCGGGTCAACGGAATCCAATTCTGGATATACCGTTGGGTTCGTATCGTCACTCTGGATTCGTGAACATATAATTTGTTAAGTTTTATGCACTTTTATTTTGGCACATTTTTCGGTGCAAAGTGTGTCCAACGGCGGACATCATTTTGGTCCGAAATTACCTTTTTGCCCCTGTGTCCAAATTGGACTTTTAGACAGGCTATCCTAGCTGATTTGACCATTCTGGACACGTTGGTGATATTTATTTTATCATCCGACAACATCTGTAGGTTTTTATCCTATTATTATAATCTTTCTCCTTTTGTGGTATTTTGAGATCCATCGATTCCAGTGATTTCACATCCACTGAAATTGAATGTGTTAACCTTGTAGATGTTTATAGAGACTAGCTTTGACCCAGTTTGACCATGGTTGACTACTTTGACTGAACGTCGAAGTAGAGTCAACATTTGACCTAGGTTAGACTAGTTTTGACCTTGGTTGACCACAGTTGACTATTTTGACCAAAAGTCAACCGGAAGTCAACCGTAGCATAAAATAGATTAGAACTGGATCGAAGTTGACCAGTTGACCCAAAGTCAACTGTTAGTCAACGTTAGTCAAGTTTGACCAAGAGTTGACCAGAGTTGACCAGTTGACCAAAAGTCAACTGTAAGTCGACCATTGACTTAGATTGACCTAGTTTGATTGCTTTGACTTGTCTTGACCTAGTTTGACTTAGTATGACCTGATTTTACTTCCAAACCCTTATATTGATACAGTATTTCCACCAATAGGTCCTCGAGGCACTATTCTTGGACCAGTTGACATATTCCACCAGATCTCAGGCGAGCACATTCTCTGATAATATTTCTGTTTTATGATATCGTATATGTTTCTTGTATTTTGTGTAGATACCCTTGTTCTCTTGGCACATTGTTCAAACGGATTGGTATTTGTCTGGATCCCGTCATAAGATGTTATTCCTCGCTTTCCTTGGTATATCTTGTGCAAGTCTTTCTTGTTCCTTGTGCATTGTATAGACACTATTCCTGCGAAGGCTAGCTTCCCTCTCGGAGAATCGTGTGTCATGATGTGTCATGGTTGGATCCACTATACTAGTCGGGGACGGGGAGTATTAGTGTAGATGTGTGGTCATTATCCACCTTGTTTATTCTTGTAGACCTTGTTGAATAGCCAATCCTACATTACACGTATGATTGGCCGGATCATTAGACCTTGTGCAGACCCAAGCCGACCACATGTTGTAGCTAATACTCACACACTTACATAGATGATTCTTGATTCTCGTACATGCCATGATCAGTTTTACTTGCCTTGTTCTAGCTCTAGATTTACAACTTACCTTGCCATGATACTCACATGTACATTTTGTCACGACCCGTTACCCAAATTGTTGGGCCGGGCCGAGCCATGTCCAGCCTACGCTTGGTCAAAGCGTAGTAAGCTGTTCTAAGAATAGACAATAAATAATCTAAGCAGCTAACAGTTCTAAAACCATATTTAAAGGTTCATCACAACACAGCATCTATAAGCGAAGGTAAAACAAGTACAGACTAAATAATACACTTCCAAAGTATCTAACTGGAGACAAAGTCCAGTATCCAAATATAAGTACAGAAAAGTCTAAGTCTCAAAACACAAGAAAGATATCTAAGCAAGGTTCCCCGCTGGGGCCTCTTCTGGAGCTAAGGCCAGGTCCTCAATGCAGTACCATAATATGTAACACATAGCGTTTCCTTCTCGAAAAGTATACCTACAACGTTATCCTGTCAGGACGGGAGCAAGTACAACCTCTACAAGTAAAGTAATGAACATTTAATGAAAGAGATGTACAATAAGAAACATGGTGTGATAAGTCTATAAAACAGGAAATACCAGAAACATGGCCTTATGGTACAACAGGGATCACAATATCATAGTAACACAGGGAACATGGCATATCTGGAATCATGGTATATCTCATAATCTATCATGGCAAGGATACATATGTCATAGAGACAGATGTACATGTAATGTTTAAAACTGTAGCAGGTACGTGATCGGTCAATAGATGTACAATGTACTGTAGTACATGTAAATAAAATGTACATACGTACAAGTCAACAGGCATAGGTGTACATCCGTACAGAAATACGGGATAATGGCCTACGGTAAGGTATGCATATAAAATGCGACCTCGCTCGCTACTATAGGGGGGTCATGATCACGTACTCAACTATCAGTTTCCCCATAACCCATATTCTATCATGTGAGAGATACGAGAACAGTAAAAACATGTGAGAGACACTGGGAGTAATATAAGCATGGCCGGTACTGGGAATAGTATGAAACATATGAATACTCCGAGTAGCATAGTAAAACATGTACTGAGAACCAGTAAGGAACATGTGAAGATATAATAACTGTCCTAAGCATGTCAGGTACTGTAAGTAATATAACATGTGAAGACATAGCTTGCTACCTCAAGGATCAGTATTTTAACAGGGTTAATACATGTTCTAGCATTAAAAGACAGTAAATGAGTTTGTAGATGTACTTGTCTCGAGCAAAGCAAGAATACTAGTACGAAGATATAGATGCCTGGTGTCCTGTCAATAATGATATACAAACTCAGTACTAAGCTATGTTCAATATTACACTAGTGGTGAGACACGACTCCTAACTGGACACTAACTAAGTGGAGACCTAGAATAAAAGTCTAATGTGGAGTGCCACTATACACAAACTAACTTCCTAGGATCTATACACTAGTGTAGGGGTGGTCCAATACTACAATAACTCAAAAGAACACAAAACATTGCAAGTCATAATTATTCAATAATTAAATCAAACTGTACACTAAGTTCCAACATATTTAGAGATAGACAAAAAGCTAAATTATATATAAAGTAAAGTATCAAAATGATGCTTGTTATTTATAGAAATTTATACAAATTTTTCTGGGATTTATAAACCCTCATAAATAATTATTAAAAATCAGCAAACATAAATATATTGAAAATGAGTTCTATTTTCCTATTTTTATAAAATACCAAAAGTACTTATTAAATGTCGAAAAAATTTAATAAATTAGCTAAATTAGCATAGTATTTAAATATAATTTTTCCAAGATTTTTTTAGCAATTAAAATATATATAAAAATTCAAAACCGGAAAGTAACAATATCTAGAAAAATAATTAATTATAAATTAAGGATGATACATAATCAAAATCTACAGATGTCGTCGGATGATAAAATAAATATCACCAACGTGTCCAAAACGGTTAAATCAGCTTGGATAGCCTACCCATAAGTCCAATTTGGACACAGGGGCAAAACGGTAATTTTTGGGCCAAAATGATGTCCGCCGTTGGACACACTTTGCACCGAAAAATGTGTCGGGATAGAAGTCTACAAAATCTAACAAAATATATGTCTACGAATCCAGAATCATGATACGAACCCAACGGTATATCCGAAATAGGATTCCGATGTGCCGATCTCAAAATGATACGTTGACGCGACACTTGGTATCCGGTTTGCACCGAAATGCGTGCCGGAGCAAACGTCTTCAAAACTCAGGAAATTATATGTCAACGAGTCCAGAATGACGATACGAACTCAACGGTATATCCGAAACTGAATTCCGATGAGCCGATCTCAAAATGACCCGTTGACTCGAAAAGTGGGATCCGTTTTGCACCGAAATGCGTGTCAAGGCCCACGTTCTCCAAATTAAGTAAATTTTATATGAAAACATGCCAGAACGATGCCACGAGTCTACTGGTGGTGTCAGAAATTGAATCCGGAGTCCCGGGTTCAAAAATGGAATTTAACAAGTGCAAATTAAAGAATTCGGACGGCCAACTTTGGCGTCGAATTCGACCAACCGAACGTGCTTATAATGAAATGAAACCTAAAGGAGGCAGGAAGAGGGTTACACCAGCTGTGCACCGGAACTGACGGCGTACAAAACGGAGCTGAGACGGCGGAGTTACGAACCCGTGAAGTTGGCGTCACGAAACTGTCCAAAAATAGTTCAATTTAAAACGTCAACTTGGTGGCCAGTTTTGAGGTATCAAACGACAAAATTAACGGACGAAAATTGACAGGAGTGAAGATAGATATACCGAGATTGCGAGGAGCAAAGAAATCGCCGATCCAACGGTCGGATCTCCCAGAAAACACGCGTGAAGTCGCTGTCCTGAAATATAATTTCTGAAACTTTCCTCCGCGCGCGTCGACGGGATTTCGTTCAAAACGCACGAATCGCCTATTTGGCTCATCGGGGAAGGTGGCGGTGGACTCGGGGGAGGTCACCTAGGGCACGCCGGAGCATGGGAAGCTCGCGGGGGCGGGCCGGCCACGTGGTGGTGCACGGCCACGCCGATGCGCGCGCTCGGGGTGGTACGCGTTTGTGTGCGCGCACATGCGCACACTGCTGATGCCGTAGCAGCTGCTGCCTCGCGCGGCCAGGACGGCGGCGGCGCGGCGCAGCGACGGTGGCGTGCAGGTGGTGGAGGTGGTGGTGTTAGTGAGGGTGGTGGTGATGCATGGTGGTGGAGATGGAGTTGATGATGGTGTTGATTGGTGATGTTAATGGTGGTGATGATGATGGTGTAGGAGGAGGAGAGGGAGGAGGAGAGGAAGGAGCTCTCGGCCATGGGGGTGGGGAGAGAGTTCGGCTATGGTGAGGGGAGTGGTGGTGTTGTGTAGTGTAAGGAGAGTGGGAGAGAGAGAGAGATTTATATGGGGGTGTGTGTGTGTATTAATAATGAGAGGGGGTGAGAATAGAGAGAGAGATATTTGAAATAGGGGGAGAGTGAAAAAGTAGGTCGGTTCCAAAGGGGGGTTCGGCTGTGAGGTGGAGGGTGAGGTGGTGAGGTGTGTTGGTGTTTTAATGGGAAAGAGAGAGTGTGTGTGTATATATACATATATATATATATATATATATATATATATATATATATATATATATAGATATAGATATTTGTAAAGTGGAGAGAGAGAGAGAGAAAAAATAGATATTTAAAATTGGGAAAAATAGGGAAATTATGTGGGATTTTTGGGCAGTCATGGGAGAACAACATGGGACTTGGGTTCGGGTTCGGTCGAGCCGGGTCGGGTCAAAATCGAACAGGGTGCAGTAATTAAATTAAAAATAGGTATTTATAATCACGAAAAAATAAATAATATACGGGAACTCCAATAAATGGGACACAAGCATCATGCGGGTAGTAGGCTTCATGTGGGCCACGTCCATACTTTGAGTTGACTAGGTTGGATCGATGTCGGGTCCCGAAATTAAATTGGAAAATAAACCAGATTTTACGATAGAAAATAAATCGGCCTAAATTGACCCAGAAATTGTGCGGAGAAAATGAAGCACAAAATGGAGTATCTGAGTGGGACACGAAGGTCATGGGTGGAGAGCATCTTGAGTAGATTATTCATGAAAAGTTGGTTCTGAGAAAACGACTGGTCTCGTGCTCCTAAATTAAAAGTCACGGTGACGTGCAAACGAAGATCAAAAATAAAAGTGGGAATAATTATTCAACGATTAATTGGTCTAAGTTGACCCGGAGTTGCGCGATACAAAAAGAGCACACGAAAACGAGTTCAAGTGGGACATGATATATCAAAACGAAGATAATCTTGTCTACTTCAAAACTCGTGAAGAGAGTTTCCAGAGATTGGTATCCCTGACGCTCCAGAAGTCAAAGCTACGGAAAGGTACATTAATGATCTAAACAATTAAATAATAATATATTTATCGAAAACAATTCATTCAGAAAAAATAAAAATAAACCCTGAAATTCAGGGGGCTTACATCCTACCCACCTTACAAAAATTTCGTCCTCAAAATTAAAAATCATCCAACCAGTCAAACTATAATATGTAGCTGCTCTGGCTACATTACTTAATCTGCTACTCTTGTAATCATGTCTTCTGTTTCTCCTCACAATCTTTTTGATTCAAGTTCAATCAAAGTCCTTCTATCATAAACTACGTCATATATCCTTTAGAATCTTCCATACTAACATGAAACATTTATGTATACCCTAAAATATAGGTCATTCTCTGGGTATGTTCATAAGCAAACAATGCTTGGTCATCAACCATATTTTTAACCTCAATTGTAAATACTTGATTTCCTTTTCACATCCTAAGTATCCATATTCTATCAATCCACAGTTCCTTAGCATCATTTCTCATCAATCCTTTCCTACAGTTTCTCCTTAAAATTATACGTTCAGTATTTATCCTTGGCGTAGAGCCTTCTTCTTTTTACTCAACAAGTCCTCCGAATATAAATCCTCGATTTCAAAACTCCCGATTTATTAATTACCAATATACATATGTCTTTGTCCTGTTCCATGTCTTTTTAACTGATATTTTCCCGATCTCGTATACAATACGATAACTCATTCTAACTTATTCTATATCAATCCACATATCGATCTACCCTCTAATCACATGTAATTAGCTATAGGTAACCAACCAAAATTCTACATATGCTAAATCCTCAAACTGCTAAGCACAAAATTCTAATCCTCAATCCATAGTCATAACAATATAATATCTCATTTCTCCATCTTAGATACCCTATCATCAAGTCATACTATCAATTCAATCGTTCTTAATGGTTTCCAAGTCTACTACAGTCAGTCGCTTATACTTGTCCTATAAGCTTAATCTAACCAATCCCTAGGAAATGTACTTATCACAATCACACAATACATTTATAGTTATACTACAGGATCAGTCAACAAGGTTTGGCTATTTCGGTCGTCTATCAAGTAGAAGGTAACAAGGTCTAAGACTGGGTCAAGTAATCCATAACAGTGTCCAAACAAGTTAAAGGGTCAAGTAAGACAGGAAAGTTTATCGAAAAATCTCCAAGAATGGTACGAAGACAACGGGATTCATAACGAGAAGAATTATCCAAGAGGTTAACAAAGAAGAGTTTAGTCAAGTCATAGGAAAGATGGAACACAAAAATAACTATGTCCAAAAGATAACGCGAAAGCAATCCTATTGGAGAGTCCTAGAGAACCTGTAATCCTAGTTGTAGATGCAGATAGAACAGAGTTAATCAAGACGGGAAGGAATGATAATAATAAGAATTTATTCTTGCTCATTCGGTCATAACAAAGTGAACCAAGTTGAGATATGATCCGATAACCATATACGTCTTCCTGAAATCATGTTGCCAGAATTTTCGCCCCACCAGTAAGCTTATATGCAACAAACGAGGGAGTCCATAACTAAGGTATACACCCTATAGTCATATCATCTAGATTCCTTACCACGCCAACCGGTATGGCTGCAAGAAAATCTAAATTCTATGAATAGGATAGTATATCCAAAATCAGGCTCTATGTTTTTGTCATACCAGCTAATATGGCTGCGATAAATTCTAAACTCCATAAATAAAGCAGACGTTTACCTTATCAGGACATATCATAATTCAATCCACAAAATTTATCACGATGCAAGATCAAAGTCAACAACGAAAATCAGAAATCGATTTCAACAATAATTTAAGGAATAGCAAATAGAAACAGGTGAAAACAGATTTCGAGATAAGATTAGAGTGAGATCCTCAGGGGTCATCCCAAAGGTACAAACTTGGTCTAAATTGACCTAGTAAAATACAAACAAGAGGCTAATTATAGCTAACGGTCCTATGCTGTGACGAGTTCTTCTATGTTGCAATCCTAGAAATCCTCTAGGTGTTCTAAATGTTTATCCCTAGTGTTAACAAGTTGTCCTAGATCCTAATTACAGGCATACTTGGTACAATAACGTAACCAAACAACTTAAGTCGAGACCTGCATGGGCCGCCAAAAACATGTCACGACCCGTTACCCAAATTGTTGGGCCGGGCCGAGCCATGTCCAGCCTACGCTTGGTCAAAGCGTAGTAAGCTGTTCTAAGAATAGACAATAAAAAATCTAAGCAGCTAACAGTTCTAAAACCATATTTAAAGGTTCATCACAACACAGCATCTATAAGCGAAGGTAAAACAAGTACAGACTAAATAATACACTTCCAAAGTATCTAACTGGAGACAAAGTCCAGTATCCAAATATAAGTACAGATAAAGTCTAAGTCTCAAAACACAAGAAAGATATCTAAGCAAGGTTCCCCGCTGGGGCCTCTTCTGGAGCTAAGGCCAGGTCCTCAATGCAGTACCATAATATGTAACACATAGCGTTTCCTTCTCGAAAAGTATACCTACAACGTTATCCTGTCAGGACGGGAGCAAGTACAACCTCTACAACTAAAGTACTGAACATGTAATGAAAGAGATGTACAATAAGAAATATGGTGTGATAAGTCTATAAAATAGGAAATACCAGAAACATGGCCTCATGGTACAACTGGGATCACAATATCATAGTGACACAGGAAACATGGCATATCTGGAATCATGGTATATCTCATAATCTATCATGGCAAGGATACATATGTCATAAAGACAGATGTACATGTAATATTTAAAACTATAGCAGGTACGTGATCGGTCAATAGATGTACAATGTACTGTGGTACATGTAACTAAAATGTACATACGTACAAGTCAACAGGCATAGGTGTACATCCGTACAGAAATGCGGGATAATGACCTACGGTAAGGTATGCATATAAAATGCGACCTCGCTCGCTACTATAGGGGGGTCATGATCACGTACTCAACTGTCAGTTTCCTCATAACCCATATTCTATCATGTGAGAGATACGAGAACAGTAAAAACATGTGAGAGACACTGGGAGTAATATAAGCATGGCCGGTACTGGGAACAGTATGAAACATGTGAATACTCCGAGTAGCATAGTAAAACATGTACTGAGAACCAGTAAGGAACATGTGAAGATATAATAATTGTCCTAAGCATGTCAGGTACTGTAAATAATACAACATGTGAAGACATAGCTTGCTACCTCAAGGATCAGTATTTTAACAGGGTTAATACATGTTCTAGCATTAAAAGACAGTAAATGAGTTTATAGATGTACTTGCCTCGAGCAAAGCAAGAATACTAGTACGAAGATATAGATGCCTGGTGTCCTGTCAATAATGATATACAAACTCAGTTCTAAGCTATGTTCAATATTACTCTAGTGGTGAGACACGACTCCTAACTGGACACTAACTAAGTGGAGACCTAGAATAAAAGTCTAATGTGGAGTGCCACTATAAACAAACTAACTTCCTAGGATCTATACACAAGTGTAGGGGGTGGTCCAATACTACAATAACTCAAAAGAACACAAAACATTGCAAGTCATAATTATTCAATAATTAAATCAAACTGTACACTAAGTTCCAACAATTTTAGAGATAGACAAAAAGCTAAATTATATATAAAATAAAGTATCAAAATGATGCTTGTTATTTATAGAAATTTATACTAATTTTTCTGGGATTTATAAACCCACATAAATAATTATTAAAAATCAGCAAACATAAATATATTGAAAATGAGTTCTATTTTCCCATTTTTATAAAATATCAAAAGTACTTATTAAATGTCAAAAAAATTATAATAAATTAGCTAAATTAGCATAGTATTTAAATATAATTTTTCAAAGATTTTTACAGTAATTAAAATATATATAAAAATTCAAAACCGAAAAGTAAAAATATCTAGAAAAATAATTAATTATAAATTAAGGATGATACATAATCAAAATCTACAGATGTCGTCGGATGATAAAATAAATATTACCAACGTGTCCAGAACGGTTAAATCAGCTAGGATAGCCTACCCATAAGTCCAATTTGGACACAGGGGCAAAACGGTAATTTTTGGGCCAAAATGATGTCCGCCGTTGGACACACTTTGCACCGAAAAATGTGTCAGAATAGAAGTCTACAAAATCTAGCAAATTATATGTCCACGAATCCAGAATGATGATACGAACCCAACGGTATATCCGAAATAGGATTCCGATGTGCCGATATCAAAATGATACGTTGACGCGACACTTGGTATCCGGTTTGCACCGAAATGCGTACCAGAGCAAACGTCTTCAAAACTCAGCAAATTATATGTCAACGAGTCCAAAATGACGATACAAACTCAACGGTATATCCGAAACTGGATTCCGATGAGCCAATATCAAAATGACCCGTTGACTCGAAAAGTAGGACCCACTTTGCACCGAAATGCGTGCCAGGGCCCACGTTCTCCAAATCAAGCAAATTTTATATGAAAACATGCCAGAACGACGCCACGAGTCTACTGGTGGTGTCAGAAATTGAATCTGGAGTCCCGGGTTCAAAAATGGAATTTAACAAGTGTAAATTAAAGAATTCGGACGGCCAAATTTGGCGTCGAATTCGACCAACCGAACGTGCTTATAATGAAATGAAACCTAAAGGAGACATGAAGAGGGTTATACCAGCTGTGCACCGGAACTGACAGCGCACAAAACGGAGCTGAGACGGCGGAGTTACGAACCCGCGAAGTTGGCGTCACGAAACTGTCCAAAAACAGTTCAATTTAAAACGTCAACTTGGTGGCCAGTTTTGAGGTATCAAACGACAAAATTAACGGACGAAAATTGACAGAAGTGAAGATGGATATACCGAGATTGCGATGGAGTGAAGAAATCGCCGATCCAACGGTTGGATCTACCAGAAAACACGCGTGAAGTCGCTGCCCTGAAACACAATTTCTGAAACTTTCCTCCGCGCGCGTCGACGGGATTTCGTTCAAAACGCACGAATCGCCTATTTGGCTCGTCGGGAAAGGTGGCGGTGGACTCGGGGGAGGTCACCTTGGGTGCGCCGGAGCGTGGGAAGCTCGCGGGGGCGGGTCGGCCACGTGGTGGCGCACGGCCACGCCCATGCGCGCGTGCGGGGTGGCGCGCATTTGTGTGCACGCGCATGCGCACACTGCTACTGCCGCAGCAGCTGCTGCCTCCCGCGGCCAGGGTGGCGGCGGCGTGGCGCAGCGACGGTGGTGTGCAGGTGGTGGAGGTGGTGGTGTTGGTGAGGGTGGTGGTGATGCATGATGGTGGAGATGGAGTTGATGATGGTGTTGATTGGTGATGTTAATGGTGGTGATGATGATGGTGTAGGAGGAGGAGAGGGAGGAGCTCTCGGCCATAGGGGTGGGGAGAAAGTTTGGCTGTGGTGAAGGGAGTGGTGGTGTTGTGAAGTGTAAGAAGAGTGGGAGAGAGATAGATTTGTATGGGTGTGTGTGTGTATTAATAATGAGAGGGGGTGAGAATAGAGAGAGAGAGATATTTGAAATAGGGGGAGAGTGAAAAAGTAGGTCGGTTCCAAAGGGGGGGGGTTCGGCTGTGAGGTGGAGGGTGAGGTGGTGAGGTGTGTTGGTGTTTTAATGGGAAAGAGAGAGAGTGTATATATATATATATATATATATATATATATATATATATGTATATATATATATAGATATTTGTAAAGTGGAGAGAGAGAGAGGGAAAAAATAGATATTTAAAATTGGGGAAAAATAGGAAAAATTATGTGGGATTTTTGGGCAGTCATGGGAGAACAACATGGGGCTTGGGTTCCGGTTCGGTCGAGCCGGGTCGAGTCAAAATCGAACAGGGTGCAGTAATTAAATTAAAAATGGGTATTTATAATCACGAAAAAATAAATAATATACGGGGACTCCAATAAATGGGACACAAGCGTCACACGGGTAGTAGGCTTCATGTGGGCCACGTCCATACTTTGGGTTGACTAGGTTGGATCGATGTCGGGTCCCGAAATTAAATTGGAAAATAAATCAGATTTTACGGTAGAAAATAAATCGGCCTAAATTGACCCAGAAATTGTGCGGAGAAAATGAAGCACAAAATAGAGTGTCTGAGTGGGACACGAAGGTCATGGGTGGAGAGCGTCTCGAGTAGATCATTCATGAGAAATTGGTTCTGAGAAAACGACTGGTCTCGTGCTCCTAAATTAAAAGTCACGGTGACGTGCAAACTAAGATCAAAAATAAAAGTGGGAATAATTATTCAACGATTAATTGGTCTAAGTTGACCCGGAGTTGCGCGATACAAAAATAGCACAAGAAAACGAGTTCAAGTGGGACATGATATATCAAAACGAAGATAATCTTGTCTACTTCAAAACTCGTGAAGAGAGTTTCCAGAGATTGGTATCCCTGACGCTCCAGAAGTCAAAGCTACGGAAAGGTACATTAATGATCTAAACAATTAAATAGTAATATATTTATCGAAAACAATTCATTCAGAAAAAATAAAAATAAACCCTGAAATTCAGGAGGCTTACATCCTACCCACCTTACAAAAATTTCGTCCTCAAAATTAAAAATCATCCAACCGGTCAAACTATAATATGTAGCTGCTCTGGCTACATTACTCAATCTGCTACTCTTGTAATCATGTCTTCTGTTTCTCCTCACAATCTTTTTGATTCAAGTTCAATCAAAGTCCTTCTATCATAAACTACGTCATATATCCTTTAGAATCTTCCATACTAACATGAAACATTTATGTATACCCTAAAATATAGGTCATTCTCTGGGTATGTTCATAAGCAAACAATGCTTGGTCATCAACCATATTTTTAACCTCAATTGTAAATACTTGATTTCCTTTTCACATCCTAAGTATCCATATTCTATCAATCCACAGTTCCTTAGCATCATTTCTCATCAATCCTTTCCTACAGTTTCTCCTTAAAATTATACGTTCAGTATTTATCCTTGGCGTAGAGCCTTCTTCTTTTTACTCAACAAGTCCTCCGAATATAAATCCTCGATTTCAAAACTCCCGATTTATTAATTACCAATATACATATGTCTTTGTCCTGTTCCATGTCTTTTTAACTGATATTTTCTCGATCTCGTATACAATATGATAACTCATTCTAACTTATTCTATATCAATCCACATATCGATCTACCCTCTAATCACATGTAATTAGCTATAGGTAACCAACCAAAATTCTACAAATGCTAAATCCTCAAACTGCTAAGCACAAAATTCTAATCCTCAATCCATAGTCATAACAATATAATATCTCATTTCTCCATCTTAGATACCCTATCATCAAGTCATACTATCAATACAATCGTTCTTAATGGTTTCCAAGTCTACTACATTCAGTCGCTTATACTTGTCCTATAAGCTTAATCTAACCAATCCCTAGGAAATGTACTTATCACAATCATACAATACATTTATAGTTATACTACAGGATCAGTCAACAAGGTTTGGCTATTTCGGTCGTCTATCAAGTAGAAGGTAACAAGGTCTAAGACTGGGTCAAGTAATCCATAACAGTGTCCAAACAAGTTAAAGGGTCAAGCAAGACAGGAAAGTTTATCGAAAAATCTCCAAGAATGGTACGAAGACAACGGGATTCATAACGAGAAGAATTATCCATGAGGTTAACAAAGAAGAGTTTAGTCAAGTCATAGGAAAGATGGAACACAAAAATAACTATGTCCAAAAGATAACGCGAAAGCAATCCTATTGGAGAGTCCTAGAGAACCTGTAATCCTAGTTGTAGATGCAGATAGAACAGAGTTAATCAAGACGGGAAGGAATGATAATAATAAGAATTTATTCTTGCTCATTCGGTCATAACAAAGTGAACCAATTTGAGATATGATCCGATAACCATATACGTCTTCCTGAAATCATGTTGCCAGAATTTTCGTCCCACCAGTAAGCTTATATGCAACAAACGAGGGAGTCCATAACTAAGGTATACACCCTATAGTTATATCATCTAGATTCCTTACCACGCCAACCGGTATGGCTGCAAGAAAATCTAAATTCTATGAATAGGATAGTATATCCAAAATCAGGCTCTATGTTTTTGTCATACCAGCTAATATGGCTGCGATAAATTCTAAACTCCATAAATAAAGCAGACGTTTACCTTATCAGGACATATCATAATTCAATCCACAAAATTTATCACGATGCAAGATCAAAGTCAACAACGAAAATCAGAAATCGATTTCAACAACAATTTAAGGAATAGCAAATGGAAACAGGTGAAAACAGATTTCGAGATAAGATTAGAGTGAGATCCTCAGGGGTCATCCCAAAGGTACAAACTTGGTCTAAATTGACCTACTGAAATACAAACAAGAGGCTAATTATAGCTAACGGTCCTATGCTGTGACGAGTTCTTCTATGTTGCAATCCTAGAAATCCTCTAGGTGTTCTAAATGTTTATCCCTAGTGTTAACAAGTTGTCCTAGATCCTAATTGCATGCATGCTTGGTACAATAACGTAACCAAACAACTTAAGTCGAGACTTGCATGGGCCGTCAAAAAAAACATGTCACGACCCGTTACCCAAATTGTTGGGCCGGGCCGAGCCATGTCCAGCCTACTCTTGGTCAAAGCGTAGTAAGCTGTTCTAAGAATAGACAATAAAGAATCAAAGCAGCTAACAGTTCTAAAACCATATTTAAAGGTTCATCACAACACAGCATCTATAAGCGAAGGTAAAACAAGTACAGACTAAATAATACATTTCCAAAGTATCTAACTGGAGACAAAGTCCAGTATCCAAATATAAGTACAGATAAAGTCTAAGTCTCAAAACACAAGAAAGATATCTAAGGAAGGTTCCCCGCTGGGGCCTCTTCTGGAGCTAAGGCCAGGTCCTCAATGCAGTACCATAATATGTAACACATAGTGTTTCCTTCTTGAAAAGTATACCTACAACGTTATCCTGTCAGGACGGGAGCAAGTACAACCTCTACAACTAAAGTACTGAACATGTAATGAAAGAGATGTACAATAAGAAATATGGTGTGATAAGTCTATAAAACAGGAAATACCAGAAACATGGCCTCATGGTGCAACTGGGATCACAATATCATAGTAACACAGGGAACATGGCATATCTGGAATCATGGTATATCTCATAATCTATCATGACAAGGATATATATGTCATAGAGACAGATGTACATGTAATGTTTAAAACTGTAGCAGGTACGTGATCGGTCAATAGATGTACAATGTACTGTGGTACATGTAAATAAAATGTACATACGTACAAGTCAACAGGCATAGGTGTACATCCGTACAGAAATGCGGGATAATGGCCTACGGTAAGGTATGCATATAAAATGCGACCTCGCTCGCTACTATAGGGGGGTCATAATCACGTACTCAACTGTCAGTTTCCCCATAACCCATATTCTATCATGTGAGAGATACGAGAACAGTAAAAACATGTGAGAGACACTGGGAGTAATATAAGCATGGTCGGTACTGGGAACAGTATAAAATATGTGAATACTCCGAGTAGCATAGTAAAACTTGTACTGAGAACCAGTAAGGAACATGTGAAGATATAATAACTGTCCTAAGCATGTCAGGTACTGTAAGTAATACAACATGTGAAGACATAGCTTGCTACCTCAAGGATCAGTATTTTAACAGGGTTAATACATGTTCTAGCATTAAAAGATAGTAAATGAGTTTGTAGATGTACTTGCCTCGAGCAAAGCAAGAATACTAGTACGAAGATATAGATGTCTGGTGTCCTGTCAATAATGATATACAAACTCAGTTCTAAGCTATGTTCAATATTACACTAGTGGTGAGACACGACTCCTAACTGGACACTAACTAAGTGGAGACCTAGAATAAAAGTCTAATGTGGAGTGCCACTATACACAAACTAACTTCCTAGGATCTATACACTAGTGTAGGGGGTGGTCCAATACTACAATAACTCAAAAGAACACAAAACATTGCAAGTCTTAAATATTCAATAATTAAATCAAATTGTACACTAAGTTCCAACAATTTAGAGATAGAAAAAAAGCTAAATTATATATAAAATAAAGTATCAAAATGATGCTTGTTATTTATAGAAATTTATACTAATTTTTCTGGGATTTATAAACCCTCATAAATAATTATTAAAAATCAGCAAACATAAATATATTAAAAATAAGTTCTATTTTCCAATTTTTATAAAATACCAAAAGTACTTATTAAATGCCAGAAAAATTATAATAAATTAGCTAAATTAGCATAGTATTTAAATATAATTTTTCCAAGATTTTTACAGCAATTAAAATATATATAAAAATTCAAAACCGGAAAGTAACAATATCTAGAAAAATAATTAATTATAAATTAAGGATGATACATAATCAAAATCTACAGATGTCGTCGGATGATAAAATAAATATCACCAACGTGTCCAGAACGGTTAAATCAGCTAGGATAGCCTACCCATAAGTCCAATTTGGACACAGGGGCAAAACGGTAATTTTTGGGCCAAAATGATGTCCGCCGTTGGACACACTTTGCACCGAAAAATGTGTCGGGATAGAAGTCTACAAAACTTAGCAAATTATATGTCCACGAATCCAGAATGATGATACGAACCCAACGGTATATCCGAAATAGGATTCCGATGTGCCGATCTCAAAATGATACGTTGACGCGACACTTGGTATCCGGTTTGCACCGAAATGCGTGCCGGATCAAACGTCTTCAAAACTCAGGAAATTATATGTCAACGAGTCCAGAATGACGATACGAACTCAACGGTATATCCGAAACTGGATTCCGATGAGCCGATCTCAAAATGACCCGTTGACTCGAAAAGTGGGACCCGCTTTGCACCGAAATGCGTGCCAGGGCCCACGTTATCCAAATCAAGCAAATTTTATATGAAAACATGCCAGAACGACACCACGAGTCTACTGGTGGTGTCAAAAATTGAATCCGGACTCCCGGGTTCAAAAATGGAATTTAACGAGTGCAAATTAAAAAATTCGGACGGCCAACTTTGGCGTCGAATTCGACCAACCGAACGTGCTTATAATAAAATGAAACCTAAAGGAGGCAGGAAGAGGGTTATACCACCTGTGCACCGGAACTGACGGCGCACAAAACGGAGCTGAGACGGCGGAGTTACGAACCCGCGAAGTTGGCGTCACGAAACTGTCCAAAAACAGTTCAATTTAAAACGTCAACTTGGTGGCCAGTTTTGAGGTATCAAACGACAAAATTAACGGACAAAAATTGACAGGAGTGAAGATGGATATACCAAGATTGCGACGGAGTAAAGAAATCGCCAATCCAACGGTCGGATCTCCCAGAAAACAAGCGCGAAGTTGTTGTCCTGAAACACAATTTCTGAAACTTTCCTCCGCGCGCGTCGACGGGATTTCGTTCAAAACGCACGAATCGCCTATTTGGCTCATCGGGGAAGGTGGCGGTGGACTCGGGGGAGGTCACCTAGGGTGCGCCGGAGCGTGGGAAGCTCGCGGGGGCGGGCCGGCCACGTGGTGGCGCACGACCACGCCCATGCGCGCGCGCGGGGTGGCGCACGTTTGTGTGCGTGCACATGCGCACACTGCTGCTGCCGCAGCAGCTGCTGCCTCGCGCGGCCAGGGTGGCGGTGGCGCAGCACAGCGACGGTGGCGTACGGGTGGTGGAGGTGGTGGTGTTGGTGAGGGTGGTGGTGATGCATGGTGGTGGAGATGGAGTTGATGATGGTGTTGATTGGTGATGTTAATGGTGGTGATGATGATGGTGTAGGTGGAGGAGAGAGAGAAGGAGAGGGAGGAGCTCTCGGCCATGGGGGTGGAAAGAGAGTTCGGCTGTGGTGAGGGGAGTGGTGGTGTTGTGTAGTGTAAGGAGAGTGGGAGAGAGAGAGATTTGTATGGGTGTGTGTGTGTATTAATAATGAGAGGGGTTGAGAATAGAGAAAGAGATATTTGAAATAGGGGGAGAGTGAAAAAGCAGGTCGGTTCCAAAGGGGGGGTTCGGCTGTAAGGTGGAGGGTGAGGTGGTGAGGTGTGTTGGTGTTTTAATGGGAAAGAGAGAGAGTGTATATATATATATATATATATATATATATATATATATATATATATATATATATATAAAATATATATATATATATATGTATGTATGTATATATATAGATATTTGTAAAGTGGAGAGAGAGAGAGAGAGAAAAAATAGATATTTAAAATTGGGGAAAAATAGGAAAAATTATGTGGGATTTTTGGGCAGTCATGGGAGAACAACATGGGGCTTGGGTTCGGGTTCGGTCAAGCCGGGTCGGGTCAAAATCGAACAGGGTACAGTAATTAAATTAAAAATGGGTATTTATAATCACGAAAAAATAAATAATATACGGGGACTCCAATAAATGAGACACAAGCGTCATGCGGGTAGTAGGCTTCATGTGGGCCACGTCCATACTTTGGGTTGACTAGGTTGGATCGATGTCGGGTCCCGAAATTAAATTGGAAAATAAATCAAATTTTATGGTAGAAAATAAATCGGCCTAAATTGACCCAGAAATTGTGCGGAGAAAATGAAGCACAAAATAGAGTGTCTGAGTGGGACACGAAGGTCATGGGTGGAGAGCGTCTCGAGTAGATCATTCATGAGAAGTTGGTTCTGAGAAAACGACTGGTCTCATGCTCCTAAACTAAAAGTCACGGTGACGTGCAAACGAAGATCAAAAATAAAAGTGGGAATAATTATTCAACGATTAATTGGTCTAAGTTGACCCAGAGTTGCGCGATACAAAAAGAGCACAAGAAAACGAGTTCAAGTGGGACATGATATATCAAAACGAAGATAATCTTGTCTACTTCAAAACTCGTGAAGAGAGTTTCCAGAGATTGGTATCCCTGACGCTCCAGAAGTCAAAGCTACGAAAAGGTACATTAATGATCTAAACAATTAAATAATAATATATTTATCGAAAATAATTCATTCAGAAAAAATAAAAATAAACTCTGAAATTCAGGGGGCTTACACATTTCATGATTTCTTGTATATTCTCTCTATTTACTGCTACATGTTCAATATCGTCTAATTAGAACTGTTATTTGAGATTTGTGCTCGTTCCATCCTGATTGGATATGTTGACAAAATTTTAGGAGTAGTTGTGCCCTCAGTATTGGACTTCATAATGTTGCTTGCTGAGGTGGATCTCACTGTTCCTCTATGTGAGTTGCTTGGTAGTTATTCCTTAGTTAGTCTTGCTGTTCCTTCATTATCTTTCTGTCCTATGATCATTGTAGATTCTAGTTGTTCTAGTGATATTGTTATTATTTCTTGTCTTATCTTCCTTAGTTTCGTGATGTGGCATGAGTACATTTTTAGTTATGGATTCTTAGATATTGTAGTTAGTATAGTACACTTGACAGCGTTCTATCGCCGATACCGCGGCGTAGGCTGGGCGTGGCCCACGTATTCGTACTCGTATATCCGGGTGCGGATCGTGACACGTTTTTAGTGGTAGCCCATGCAGGTCAGTCTTTGCAATTAATGCGAAATCGTGGTAGTACTTGATCTTATCTGTACTACTGTGAGCCTGCCCTAGGATTAAGATTGAGTAAAGGAATATTTTAGGATTTTGGTACTCGATCATATATTAGGAACTCTTGGTAGATTCCAGGGATGACCCCTGGAAATCTTATTTTGAACTTTTTGAAACTTTTCCCATTCACTCCTGTCCGCCCTGATTTCTGAAATAATTGTCCTTATCAAACTTTATTCTTTCTTGGAATGAGTTTGTGGACCCCAGAGGGAAGGTATAAGTTGGACTTGTATATCATCTAGGTTGGGGAGAGAATATGATTTATCAACCTCGTATCATGGTCGAGGTTTGTTTTAGATTATATTCTACCATTTTCTATCTTGACCTAGGTAGTACCCTCGGGACTTTTCCTGAGATTTTCCTCTGAACCCTATCTCGGAAGTTGTTTCCGTTGTTTCTATTAACTTACCCTTGACTTGTTGTTGAAATTTAAATCTTAATATTCGTTGTTGACCTTTGATTTTGTTTTGGATAATTCTTTTAAGAATTGACTTAAGATATCCTGATAAACATATTTTGGATAAGGACGATGAGAACGGTAAGTGTCTACTTTATTTATGGAGTTTAGAATTCATCGCAGTCATCTTAGCTAGCGAGACAAGGACATGGAGCCTGATTTGGATATACTATCCTAGTTATGTCATTTAGATTATCTTGCAGCCATACCGGTTGGCGTGGTAAGGAATCTAGATGACATGATTATAGGGTGTATATCATAGTTATGGACTTCATTGTTTATTACCGTTATGCTTACTGGCGTGGCGAGAATTCTGGCAACATGATTTGGGATAGACGTGTATGGTTATCAGATCGTATATTAAATTGATTCACTTGTTTTAAACTATCGGGCAAGAACAGTTCCTACTATTACTTCTATTTTCCCATTCTTCTCTTCCTCATCGCATGATGATTTCCTCATCTTACCCTTACTTCCTTCGTCTTGGTCAATTATGTCTTGATTCCACCAATTACCTATCTCGTATCTATTTCTGTCAGCCATACTTAGAAAACCTTGAAAATTTTAGAATTTTTATATCTTTTATCTTGGGAGAGATCGAGGAAGTATCGTAATCATCCGTCATGGAGTAGACATTATTGGTAGTAGTCGAAGCAGAGTGAGATGATTACCCCGGCTTCCTCCTACGATCCCATATTCTGGTTTCTATGATAACAGAAGCAATTCAATTCTACATCCTTGATTAGTTTATTATATTTTGATATCATGAGATTGATCCTCTTTGATTGACCAATCGATTCTGGTTGTCTAGTTTATCGTGCCAGAGAGTCTTGATTGTTGATTGAACTTAAATGGTTTCGAATTCCATTGGGATATAATTTCCTTCTTAGATGCTCGTGTCCAGACTTTGTTGATTTTGTTCTCCATCTTGCCCAAATTCTGATTTACTCAAAACTTGATCAATTTAACTCGTGCTGAGACTAAATTTTTTTTTTTGTGATTGGACAATGCTATCATCATTCGTGCTTTAAACTTTCGATTCAATTCTGACAAATGACTAAATTTTATTCCAATCACGATTAGGCTCCATACTATCCTTGATTATGTCGGAGTCTCATGTTGGTCATGCCTAAACCGTTATACTTTTGACCAAGGTTGAGCTGACCGTATCTATGATCGTATTGAGATTCAATTTTGAGCATGTTTGGATTTTGAAACACTCGTGCCTATACTCTTTTCGACTTTGATTTGATTTTCTGATTGTATCTGAAATTTCCTTGTGCTTAATCATGCCTACATGATCTAGCGTGACTAAGACAACTTGGAGTTCCTTGATCGTAATTTTAACGATCATAACTATGCATATCATCTTGCTTCTAAATTGTGCTTTTAAGACCTTGATTTTGAATTCATGATTTATTCGTCATTCACAACTGAACTTGGATCTTGATCGTTCTTATGTGACCTATAACCTGATTTCTATAAATTCTATCTCTCAATCGTGCTATACTCAAAAATTTTCTCTCTATTTGCTTCTCTTAGCCTTGTTTTAGATTATGACTATCCGACTTTGATTTTCATGTTCTCGATAATCTTAACCCTAAATCTAATTTCATCGAGCTGAAATCTTGTTAATCAATGTTTGACTCGATTGTAACCGAACGAAGCTCAAGTTTTGGTTTTGTTGTCATATCTAAATCGTGCCCCAATGACTTGACTTATTTCTGAAATCACGCACATATGATTTTGTTTGTATCATGATTCTATCGTGCCAAATCCTTCTTCGTGCCAGAACAGTTGTAAATCGATTATCTTGATCGTACAAAACTCATCATTCTTGGATCGTGCCTAAATATTGCTTAAATCTTCTATCCTGTTTTAACCCCCACTACCAACCTTAATTTCGAGGACGAAATTTCTATAAGGTGGGTAGGATGTAAGCCCCCTGAATTTCCCGAATCATTTTTTTCGAATTTTCTAATGAATTATTTTCAATAATTCATTTCTATATAATTAATTTTTGATCATTAATGCTCTTTACCTTGACTTGGAATTCTAGAGCATCAGGGATACCAGTCTCTGGAAACTTCCTTCTTGAAGTTTGTAGTAGACGAGATTACCCTCATGTTGATATATGGTGTCCCACTCAAACTTGTTCCCTTGTGCTCCATTTGCTTCGCGTAACTTTCGGGTCAATTTAGACCAATTTATTATTTACCATAAATTGTGATTTAACTTCCAATTTAATTTCCGGGCCCGACATCGGTCCAATCCAGTCGACCCAATATATGGCCCTGGCCTATTTTGAGTAAACTATGCAGGTGCCACCTGCGTGCCATAATTTCGATCTCCCTTGTGCTCCTATTTCATCCATGTTTTAATCTGCTTAAAATTATAAATTAATTAAATCTTGGTTTCGACTTTGTCCAAACTTGGCCCAACGTCCGACCCAGTTTGGCGTGGACCCTACCATGACAGCCCATACATCCCACTGATGTGTCTGCATTTTTTTTCCTATTTGAAAATACGTTTATTTTGTATAAATATCTTTATTTCTCTCTCATTTATATATGTGTATATATATATACATATATAATATATAAACAAATATCTTTCTCTCTCACACACTCTCCCCACACCTACCAGCTAAGCCCCCCCCCCCCATGTGTGGCCGACTTCACATTTTCCCCCTCTCTCTATGTTCTCTCTCTCTCTCTCTAAATACACCTCTCTTTATATAATATATACTCATATGTATTATATATATAAACATCTCTCTCTCTCTCTCTCTCTCTCTCTCTCTCCACATAACTCCTCCCCACACCCTCCTGTACGAGCAACACCCACCACTCCCATCGTCATTCGGCCGACCCCCCTCCTTCTTCTTCTTCTTCTTTACGCCACCACCCCCCCATGGCTGCCAACCACCACCACCACAACCCCATCTCTTCCTCTCTCCTCCTCTTCACAACCACCACCACCATAGCCTTCGCCACCATCCGCCCACGGCTGCGCCGCGCGCTACTACGTGGCCGACAAGCCTTCCCCCGCCGCCCGCCGTGGTCGGCCTGGCCGCTCCCACGTGCGCGAGCGCATCGCAGCAGCAGCAGCTGCAGCAAGCGCGCAGCAGTAGCCGCGGCCGACCGGCGCCGTACCGCCGCCGCAGGCCGCCGTGGCTGCCCGTGCGTGGTTCCTCTATGGCCCCCTCGGCCGGGCGCGCCCTCCAGCGACCAACCCCTGGCGTTCGTCGTCCTCCCCGACGTGTGAAACACACGATTCGTGCGTTTTGAACGAGATCCCGTCGACGCGCGCGCGGAGAAAATTCCAGAATTCGCATCTCGGGGCAGCAACTTCGCACGCATTTTTCAGGAAATCCGACCATTGGATCGGCAATTTCTTCGCTCCTTTACAATCTCGGTATATACCCCTTCATCCCTCTCACATTTCACCCGTTAATTTCGTCGTTTGATACATCAAAATCGGCCACCAAGTTGACGTTTTAATTTGTACTATTTTTGGACATTTTTGCGACGCCAACTTCGCGGGTTCGTATCTTCGTGGTCGCAGCTCCGTTTTGTGTGCCACCAGTTCCATTGCACAGCTGGTATAACCCTCTTCCTGTCCCCTTTAGATTTTATTTCAGTTTGAGCTTGTTAGGTCGGTCGAATTCGACGCCAAAGTTGGCCGTTCGAATTCTTAGTGTTGCACTTGTAAAATTCTATTTTTGAACCCGGGACTCCGGATTCAAATTCTGACACCACCAGTAGACTCGTGGCGTCGTTCTGGTATGTTTTCATATAAAGTTTGCTTGATTTGGAGAACGTGGGCCCTGGCACACATTTCGGTGCAAAGTGGGTCCCACTTTCTGAGTCAACGGGACTTTTTGACGCCGGCTCATCAGAATCCAATTCCGAATATACCGTTGAGTTCGTATCGTCATTCTAGACTCGTTAACGTATAATTTGCTGAATTTTGAGGACATTGGCTCCGACACACTTTTCCGTGTAAATCAGAATTTTAATGTTCGGGTCAACGGACCAATTTGAGATCGGGTCAACGGAATCCAATTCTGGATATACCGTTGGGTTCGTATCGTCATTCTGGATTCGTGGACATATAATTTGTTAGGTTTTATGCACTTTTAGTTTGGCACATTTTTCGGTGCAAAGTGTGTCCAACGGCGGACATCATTTTGGTCCAAAATTACCTTTTTACCCCTGTGTCCAAATTGGACTTTTGGACAGGCTATCCTAGCTGATATGACCATTTTGGACACGTTGGTGATATTTATTTTATCATCCGACAACATCTGTAGGTTTTTATCCTATTATTATAATCTTTCTCCTTTTGTGGTATTTTGAGATCCATCGATTCCAGTGATTTCACATCCACTGAAATTGAATGTGTTAACCTTGTAGATGTTTATAGAGACTAGCTTTGACCCAGTTTGACCATGGTTGACTACTTTGACTGAATATCGAAGTAGAGTCAACATTTGACCTAGGTTAGACTAGTTTTGACCTTGGTTGACCACAGTTGACTATTTTGACCAAAAGTCAACCGAAAGTCAACCGTAGCATAAAATTGATTAGAACTGGACCGAAGTTGACCAGTTGACCCAAAGTCAACTGTTAGTCAACGTTAGTCAAGTATGACCTGATTTTACTTCCAAACCCTTATATTGATACAGTATTTCCACCTATAGGTCCTCGAGGCACTGTTCTTGGACCAGTTGACATATTCTACCAGATCTCAGGCGAGCACATTCTCTGATAATATTTCTGTTTTATGATATCGTTTATGTTTCTTGTATTTAGTGTAGATACCCTTGTTCTCTTGACACATTGTTCATACGGATTGTTATTTGTCTGGATCCCGTCATGAGATGTTATTCCTCGCTTTTCTTGGTATATCTTGTGCAAGTCTTTCTTGTTCCTTGTGCATTGTATAGACACGATTCCTACGAAGGCTAGCTACCCTCTCGGAGAATCGCGTGTCATGATGTGTCATGGTTGGATCCACTATACTAGTCGGGGACGGGGAGTATTAGTGTAGATGTGTGGTCATTATCCACCTTATTTATTCTTGTAGACCTTGTTGAATAGCCAATCCTACACTCCACGTAGGATTGGCCGGATCATTAGACCTTGTACAGACCCAAGCTGGCCACATATTGTAGCTAGTACTCACACACTTAGATGATTCTTGATTCTCGTACATGCCATGATCAGTTTTACTTGCCTTGTTCTAGCTCTAGATTTACAGCTTACCTTGCCATGATACTCACATGTACATTTCATGATTTCTTATATATTCTCTCTATTTACTGCTACATGTTCAATATCGTCTAATTAGAACTGTTATTTAAGATTTGTGCTCGTTCCATCCTGATTGGATATGTTGACAAAATTTTAGGAGTAGTTGTGCCCTCAGTATTGGACTTCATGATGTTGCTAGCTGAGGTGGATCTTACTGTTCCTCTATGTGAGTTGCATGGTAGTTATTCCTTAGTTAGTCTTGTTGTTCCTTCATTATCTTCCTCTCTTATAATCATTGTAGATTCTAGTTGTTCTAGTGATATTGTTATTATTTCTTGTCTTATCTTCCTTAGTTTCGTGATGTGACATGAGTACATTTCTAGTTATGGATTCTTAGATGTTGTAGTTAGTATAGTACACTTGACAGCGTTCTACCGCCGATACCGCGGCGTAGGCTGGGCGTGGCCCACGTATTCGTACTCGTATATCCGGGTGCGGGTCGTGACACCACCCACCAAGTGAGGGACTGCCCCACAGCATTCAACCAAACCGGAGCAACTCAGCGAAGAGCTCCCTTACCCACTCAGCAACAACGATTCGGGCAACATCAGCAGAAGACCGGGCGAGCTTTTGCCCTAGCAGCAGACGAGCAAGAACCAGAGCAGGAACCCACCGTTGATGTCATCACTGGTTCCATTTTTGTGTTTTCACATCCTGCTCTAGCATTATTTGATTCGGGTGCATCACACAGTTTTATATCATCAAAGTTTATTTCTGCACACCACCTAGATACGAGACTTAGCAAGATGATAAGTAGAGTTATGACCGGTGGTGGACCCATACCCATGACCGAGGCTTGTAACTGTCCCATAACTATCTCTGGCCACAAATTTTTAACATCCTTACTTGTGATGCCCTTGCCCAACTATGATGTAGTCCTAGGGATGGACTGGTTAAGTGAGCAGCATGCGCTGATATATTGTCACAGAGGATGTGTAATCTTCAGCCTACCAAAAAAACCGTAGTTTGAAATCTCTCGAGCTCCGGAAGACATGAAGAGTGCTACCTACTCCTCTATCACCGAAGAACCCAGGCCTCCTCACCCTATCATAGCGGAATTCATGAACGCCTTTCTAGATAGTCTTCCAGGATTACCGCCAGATCGAGGTGTGGAATTCACCATCGACCTAGTACCCGGCTCTTCCCCTATTTCTTGGGGATGTTACAGAGTCAACCCCAAGGAGGCAAAGGAGATGAAGGACCAGATTGACGAACTGAAGGCCCAGGGATTTATCAGAGACCGGGCTTCACCCTGGGGAGCACCAGTTTTGTTCGTGCCCAAGAAGGATGGAACCGTGTGGATGTGCATTGATTACCGGGCGCTGAACAACATCACCATCAAGAACAAGTACTCTCTGCCCCGGATCGACGACCTGTTTGATCAACTGAGTGGAGCTAAGGTATTTTCGAAGATAGATCTCAGGTCTGGCTACCATCAAATCAAGGTCAGGAAGGAGGACATTCCAAAGACGGCGTTCAACACCAAATATGGACAGTATGAATTTTTGGTCATGCCGTTTGGACTGACGAATGCCCCTGCAATATTCATGAACCTTATGAACAAGGTCTTCCACGAATACCTGGATCAGTTTGTTGTTGTCTTTATCGATGACATACTGATCTACTCGAAGACTGAAGAAGAGCATGAAGAGCACCTGAGGAAAGTTCTGGGAACTTTAAGGAAGGAGAAGCTCTATGGTAAGCTATATAAATGTGAATTCTTCTTAGACAAAGTAGATTTTCTTGGCCATGTTGTCACAGGAGAAAGAATTTCGGTAGATCCAATAAAGATAGCTGCGATTGAGAAATGGACTGCACCAAGTTCAGTTGCAGAAATCAGAAGCTTTTTGGTTTTAGCTGGCTACTACTGAAAGTTTGTAAAGGATTTCTCCAGGATTGCTGAAACGATGACGAAGCTCACTAGGAAGAACGAAAAATTTGTTGAGTCGGAAGCTTGCCAATCAGCATTTGAGGAACTGAAGAAGAGGTTTACAACGGCGCCGATACTTGCGCTACCCGCAGGTACCGACGGTTTCTCAATTTATAGTGATGCTTCCGGTAAGGGATTGAGCTACGTTCTTCAACAACACGGGAAAGTAATTGCTTACGCATCTAGGCAATTACGGACTCATAAGAAGAACTATCCCACGCATGATTTGGAGCTGGCAGCGGTTATATTTGCATTGAAGCTGTGGAAGCACTACCTTTATGGAGAGAGAGTAGAAATATTTACAGACCACAAAAGTCTTAAATATGTTTTCACTCAGAAGGAGCTGAACATGCGACAGAGACGTGGCTGGAGCTGATAAAGGATTTCGATATCAACCTGCAGTATCATCCGGGGAAGGCTAATGTTGTTGCAGATGCACTTAGTCGATACCCGATGGCAATATTCTTGACCAGGGTGCGTCATTTGCTGGAGGACATGGAAAAGCTTGGACTGGAGATTGTACTGCCCGAAGAAGAAATGAAGAAACTAGAAAGGGAAGCCATTGTACCAGGAGCTGATTCATCAATGATACAGTTGCAATTGCGTTCAAGTCTAATGGATAGAGTTAAGGAGGCACAATTCCAAGACGAGACGCTTTGCAAACTCAGAGATCAAGTGCTGGCAGGAACACTTGAAGGATTCTCAATCGCCAGCGACGGAGCACTGAAGCATGGTACGAGGCTGTGCGTACTAACTGGAGAACTGAGGAACGAGCTGATACAAGAAGCGCACCAGTCACAGTATTCCATACATCCAGAAGCTAACAAAATGTATCGGGATATGCGTACTGTGGTATGAAATGAAGAAGGACGTATCCAGGTATGTAGCTAGATGTTTAATTTGTCAACAAGTGAAAGCTAGCAGACAGAGACCAACAGGACTGTTGTAGCCGCTAGACATCCCAGAGTAAAAATAGGAACACTTGACGATAGAATTTGTGTCAGGACTGCCTCGATCCCAAGAAGGGAAGGATGCCATTTGGGTTATCGTGGACCGACTGACGAAGTCAGCCCACTTTATTCCCTTCAAGGTGGGTCTATCCACCGAAAAGTTGGCGGTACTGTACATACGGCATATCTACCGGATTCATGGAGTTCCGGTAAGTATTATAGCTGACAGGGATACCAGGTTCACCTCTCACTTCTGGAAGATCTTGCACGAAAGTTTGGGAACGCGACTGAAGTTCAGCACCGCCTACCATCCCCAGACTGACGGACAATTGGAGAGAACAATCCAGACGCTAGAAGACATGCTGAGATCTTACGTCTTAAAATTTGGAGGGTCTTGTAAAGACCATTTGCACTTGGTGGAATTCTCCTACAATAACAGCTACCAAGCTAGCATCGGTATGACTCCGTTCGAGGCACTTTATGGACGTCGTTGCCGCACTCCACTTACTTGGGATGACGTAGGAGAAAGGATATTGCTTGGACCTGAGATGGTGACCGATGCAGCAGAGAAGGTAAAGATGATTAGGGACAAGCTCAGGATTGCCCAGGACAGATAGAAGCATTAGGCAGATAGCAGTCGACGGTCGTTGGAGTTTGAAGAAGGAGACAGTGTATTCGTGAAGATCTCCCCTACCACTGGAACCATCCGTTTCAGCAGAGCAGGAAAGCTAAGCCCCAGGTATATTGGTCCTTTTGAAGTACTTAACAGGATTGGAGAAGTGGCTTATCGGGTGGCTCTACCCCCAAGTCTCGAAGGCGTCCACAACGCCTTCTACGTTTCGCAGCTGGGATGCTACATCCTGGAACCGAGCCACATCTTGGACCATTCGGAGCTGAAAATTGGACCCAGTCTCACAGTGCCAGAGAAGCCAGTAGCGATATTGGACAGAGGAGAAAAGAGAACCAAAAATTCTGTGACATAAATAGTCAGAGTCATGTGGCGGCACAACTCCCCAGGCAAGTCTACCTGGGAGCGAAAAGACAAGATGCGGGAGCAGTATCCGTATCTGTTTGAAACTTGAGGTAACCCCTAACCCTGCCTTTAATTTCGAGTACGAAATTTTCTAAGGAGGGAAGGTTGTGAAACCCAAAAATTTTAGAATGATTAATTATTTAATTTCTAGCATAATCTAATTATTATTATTATTATTATTATTATTATTATTATTATTATTATTATTTCTTAGTCAGAATTAGAAAAAATATTATTTTAAAATACTACAACAAAAAGACCTATTAATGACGCTCGACAAGGAGTTTTAATGACGGCTGATACATAAGCGTTATTAAGTTGAAAAATACCTTTTTTCTATGACGGTTTGGGCTAATTCTGGGCTTTTTATAACGTTTATAAAACAAAGCGTTATTAACAGTTTAGAGCGGTGGCAAACTTGTAATATTTTTTAACTTCAATTTTCGGCAAAATCATTGCTGCACCCCGAGTTTCAACAAAAATTTTCCTCCACCAAAATCGTTCTGGTGGATTTTCTGCTTCTCCTCCTTTCTTCTTCCTCCTCTCCTCCAACTCCAAAACCCTAACTTTAGCTAGTTCAGCAACACCCTCCTCTCCTCCTCTTCTTCTCCTTCCTTTCCCCCAACTCCAAAACCCTAACCCAGATCCAAAACCCTAAACCTAGTTAGAAAGGGATCCGACGATCTCTCTCTCTCCGTCCATGGGTTCGAGATTGACGACGTGGTGTGGGAGAAGGTCAAGTCGCACCCATGGTGGCCGGGAAGTCGAACCTCATGGACGCCATCAGCTTCGTCCTCGGTGTCCGATCCGGCCAGCTCCGCGGCGCCCAGCTCAGGGACCTCATCTACGCATTCGATGACCGTAAGAAGAAGCTGAAGGGGAGGAGCGCCTTCGTGCGGCTCGTCTACCGCTCCGGGAGCGGCGGGGACGAGAGCGAGATGCACTTCACCAGGACCATCACCGGCTTCGGCGGCAGCGAGTACAGGCTCGACGGGAGGCTCGTCAGCTCCAAGGAGTACAACGCCAAGCTCAAGTCCATTGGGATCCTCATCAAGGCTAGGAATTTCCTAGTCTTTCAGGTGATTTTCTTCTCTTTCTTCTTCACTTTCGGTATTTTTTTGGGCGTGAATGAATTAAAGCGAGATGCTGATTGAAGTAATTGGTGTGTTTTTACAGTATAGTAACAGAAAACGTTACCTCCTTTTTTATGAATAATAAGGTATACTTCAATAGCTGTGTAGTGTGAGACTCTCGGTTGAGTTTCGGGCAATGGTTTGCATTATTGGCAAAAACTGGTAGTGAAACTACCAAAACTACGAAAATTGACCGGTAGTTGAAGATGTGCAGAACATGAAACCTTAATCACTAACAGTTAATACTCACCTATTTAAATTCTTTCGTATTTGGTTGAAAGTGCAATGGGCACCAACTGTTTGAGGAAATCCTCCAAAAGAATGTAGTAGTAATGTTAAAGGGCGGTTAATAGGTTTTGTGTAAAAATAATAACAGAATTCTTTATATTAGATGTTGTTTTAATACCTAAGGGTTAATTGGTTTCAGTATGGGAGGATACCTAGCAGGTGTCTTCATTTTTTGTTCAAAGGAAGTTTCGCCTATGTTCCTACGTTGGATGGACACGGATACTGACACGTAGAGTCGGAGACACGGACAATGCTTTGATTTTATGAGCGTCAGTGCAGTCTAGTGTAATTTTTTGCTAGAAATTATTTTTGTGTTCGTTTTTGGTAACATAATTTATTTTGTATTTCGGTTAGATGTGGACATGGAGGACTACGGATTCGAGTACTCGGAAGAGGAACCGGAAGAACAGGATGTCGATATCGAGAACCAGTACTACAATTCGAAAGGTATACGTTGCTAATGTTTTGGTACTTGTTTTTATTTAGTCGGTTCATTCTTGTATCGGTTAGCCAGAAGCTAGGTTACAAGGACACAAATAAAATTTGAGACGGACATTGCACAGAATTTGGGAGTCTAACTTCCTAGGCTAGAGTTGAAGTTTGAAGCCGGTTGTTTATTTTAGGTATACTGTTCGTTTTGACAAACTATCCTATTGTGATTGCACCATCTGAAGGGTTAGTTGATATCACAATGTTTAATTTGACGAGGGACTTATTCGTATGTTGGCATTGTCACTGTGATGAAGTTAAGGTGTAGAATCATGGTAGTTAATTTAATGTCATGTTGGCCAGTTAAGTCTTTGTGGTCCAGTGTTACTAGCGGAAGTTAAATTTTGACAATGTGCTTATAATGGAAAGTGTGTGCTCTGAAGTTAAATACATTTGATGTTAAATAATGTTAAATGTGTTCAGTGCCTATTAGTTTTTTTTTCATGGTTATGATATTCAGATATTTAGTATTTGGTTGTAGTTTCTCAAAACATTGATGCTTGGTTCATCATTAAAGGAATCTTCATTATTTTATGACATTAAGCTGATGACATTTAAGGCAATATATGATTGAGTTGTTCTATCCAATATTTATTATATCCTGCTTTGTTGTTTTTATTTTGATTTGCCGTCGTTGAACTTATAGCATTTATTATTTTTGTATACAGTGTTTGATATATGGTGCATGCGTCCTTTTTTATAGGTTTAGTGGAAACCGATCCCGAGGGAGCACTTGCTGGTTTTGCTGAAGTAGTTGGCATGGATTCTGAAAAAGCCGACTGGTGAGAATCATTTAGGTTATTTCTGTACTTGCTGATCGAAATGTTACCATTAGCATCTCTTAACAGAACGCACACGTTCAGTTGCGTGTGCATACACACACATGCACTTCTAAATAAGTGTATTTCCCACTATTTGGAGTCTTGGACAATCCAAACTGTCACATTGATCTATAGATCTTAAAGCCATGTGAACCAAAACATCTAATATAACAGAATTCTTTATATTACATGTTGTTTCTTCCTCTCTTCTTGAGTTCTTCTTTTAATTTAGTTTTCTTTTCTTTGCTGGTCGAACTTGTTTCTTAACTGACAGGCTTCCTTACCCGTAGGCCATATCGACGCCAAAGTAAGAAAGTATGTAGCAACTTTCGATGGAGTATGGAACTGACTCACTTTCTGCTACCATTCCTTATAACAGATCAAGCAAAGCTGAGTTTGAAGATGGGTAGAACTTTCAGAAATTGGATGCATTTCAAGCTGCAGCTCGGGTACATTCTGTATTTGGATAGCAAAAGAGAGATTTATTCCTATTTTTTAGGTACATTCTGTATTTGGATATTCAATGTAATGAAGATGTTGATATGTACTCTATTTTGAGAAATGTAATAAAGATGGTGATATATAATGTTAAGTTTTTGGAATGTAATATATAATGTGCAGTATAGAGCATTATAAATATGCTAATTTGAATAGTATAAAGTGTTATAAATGTGCTGCATTGAGCCTATACATATTATCTATTCATGACGTTTTAAAATTTTTCTGAATTGTGCACTATATATTAACTATTCATAACGCTTTTATAGAAACTATTCATGACGGTTATTTTATGACGCTTTTAAAAAACATTTATAACACCCGTTTTCATAACGGTTGCTGTGAAAAAAAGCGTCATGGTTCGTCATTAATGATGCTTTTTAGCCGTCATTAAAAGGGTTTTTTGTTGTAGTGAAATTATCATTGGGTTTTTTATTGTGGCCCTGCCCCGATTCCGTGTCCGGGGTCCGACCCCGAGTTCGGACACCAGACCCCGATTTTTTGATTTCGAACCCGTCCTTATTTTCCCTTTAAATTCTGATTATTATATACTTATGTAAAAAAAATACATATATATATACTAAAACCATTTCTTCCTACGACCTGGTCCCCACGACCAGGCCGTACCCCTCATTCCCCTCCACAATTTTTTCTCCTCCACTTAGTTTCCTTCCCTTTCTCTACTACTCCTCCTCCTTTTACTTAAAAGTCCCACATCAGAGCACTCTTCTCCACACATTTTTCTCCTCCTTCCTTATTAAAACACTCCACCACCACCACTCACGAACTAACACCAGCACTCTCCCTACATTTCTTTTCTCATTCTTTTTAACCAAACTCACCACCACCACATCCATATCAACCCGAACCCCTCTTCACCCGAGCCTCCCGCGCCCGACCAACTCCGGCGCCAACCCCGTCCGCGACCGTCCGACCACCAGCGCCCCGGCCAGCCCCTCCGGCCGGCCATCTCCAGCGCTCGGTGACCCTCCCGAGGCCGCTCGACCCCCGAGCGCCGTTCCCGCGCCCGCTCGACCCCGAGCGCGCACCCCGACGGCCAGATCCACCCCGTCCAGCGCCTTCCTCGGCCGCGTCTCCTTCGGCCGCGCCCCTCGGCCACTGTCCGGTGACCCCCGACCCGCTGTCCGTGCCCGGCCCCGAGCCAGCATCTCTGGTTGCGTTCCACGGCCTCGTGGATGCTCTGTTTCGGGACTGTTGTGGTTTCGAGTTTTCCGATTCCGAGTTCCGAGCTGCTGTCTCAGTATTCGAGATTTTTTTCCATGCTTACGAGGATTATTTTCTTTATTATCATCTGAGAGCTTTAGCCGTTACCCGAGGTAATTTTTGTATCCCTGTGTCCCTCCGGTAGGTAGTCTGTGATGACACGATTTCGACCCCGCTGCGGGGATCATTTCGACTCTATTGCGGGAATACACGCGACATTCATCGCGGTGGTATATTTCGGTAGTTCGGTTTTATGCTGGATGCGTACGTTTTCGATTAATTTCGGTTACGGTTCGGTTTTATTTTTACGCCGGCTTTTATCTTTATTGTATTGGTTGTGGGATATTATTTCTGTGTGGAATATTATTATGGATGGTTTGGGTTGTTTCCCTGGTTCGGGATATTGTTTATGTTGACTTTTGGCACCGTCCCAGGATTGGGTTGTCCCAATTACAGAGGAGATGCTGCCCAAATTTTTGGAAAGTTTTCAAAAATAAAGTATTTAAAATGGAATTCTATTTTCAAATTTGGTATTTTGCAAACGAATTACAAAAGTGGTTTTGTCAATTTGAAAGTAGATTTTGGAGTTTCGTATCCCCGTTAGGCGACGACCGTATCGGTCGGATGAGCCTCGGCGAAACGCAAACGCTACAGGATATCCTGTACGTTGAGGCGTTAGCCAGCAACATGAGATTGCAAGACCAAGTCTGAGAACCCTTCCCTATTTTTCATATTTAAATTTATTTAGAACTAGTACTGGCCTTTTAGCATTCTGGTTGCAGGACTTCGGCCTACTGTTTGGACCGTTCGCGGCACTCAGAGCTCGTCTTAGGAATTAATTAATTTATGTAAATATTTTGTAAAGGGCATAAGCCCAGTTTTCCTTTATTTCTCTGTGACCCTGTATTATGTAGCGTAGCTTTTATTATTTTTTTCTGGAATGTTGATTTCGTCATTAAACGCGTAGAATTAAACATGGAGATAATATTTTATAAAGAAAATTAATAAAGCTTTCTCATAATTAATAATCTAGTAATTCACATGTTTTCTTATTTAAAAGAAAAGGCATAGTTTTATATATACATATTTAAAATACAAAGTTTTGCAAATTAACCGGTAATTGCTATTTTTCTCAAATAATCAGTAATCGACTTATTTAATTAAAATAATAACGAACATAGTCGCGATGATAGGCCATTTTTCGGTAAATTAATAACTTAAAACCTGACTAGGGTCTACTTCTAGAGATTGTAACTAGCGCACCTAGAATGGTTTCATTATGGTTCTAAGTCAAGGTTTTCAACTGTAGGATCTCGAAGACGAACTTGACTTCCTCCTCGGTACAGACATTCCTGATCCAGTCAATTAACAGAGGCAAGTTACAGTTATATTTTCTTGTATTTTATTTAGTAATTGTCTAGCTGCATGTTTAAACAACATTGCTACACGAAAGCCACTCCTAGGGTTCAGATATTGATTGATATTGATTGTGGGGATTGGGGGAATAGTGTAACGTTTATGGCCAATACCCCTCATATTGCATATTGTGCGAGCTTACCCCTCTTACACATGGGGATAAGCCGTATCGCGTCGCTAGGACGCTATTGTATAACCCAAGCCAGTCATAGACGATTACACATTCAAATCACAATGTTTTCAATTGTTAAAATGCAGGAAAATATTGTTTCAACTGTTAGCCTGCACTTTTTTATTCACTACAACAAAAAAACCCTTTTAATGACGGCTAAAAAGCGTCATTAATGACAAACCATGACGCTTTTTTTCAAAGCAACCGTTATGAAAACGGGTGTTATAAATATTTTTTAAAAGCGTCATAAAGAAACCGTCATGAATAGTTTCTATAAAAGCGTTATGAATAGTTAATATATAGTGCACAATTCAGAACAATTTTAAAACGTCATGAATAGATAATATGTATAGGCTCAATGCAGCACATTTATAACACTTTATACTATTCAAATTAGCATATCCAAATCAGTCCATATAATTGTCAGGCCTAAAAATCAAATTAACATTATATATCACCATCTTTATTACATTTTTCAAAATAGAGTACATATCAACATCTTCATTACATTCTCAAAATAGAATATCCAAATACACACACACACACACACACACACACACACACACACACACACACACACACACACATATATATATATATATATATATATATATATATATATATATACAACCAAATCAGTCCATATAATTGTCAGGCCTAAAAATTAAATCTAATCATGAAATATCAAGAGAAAAGAGTAAAAAGCCCTACATAACTCAAACATAGCATGCTCTAAAAGGATTTGTAAAAAGCTTGAACCAGAACAAGCAAACTATACTGAGTCCCTCAAACCAAAATATTCCAACACAACTTTGATTGTAAGAGCTTCAAATGACTAATTACTGGTATTGATTTCGATTAAATTAAAAGAAAACAACCAGTGCAAGTACAAATTGACTTGCAGTTCCACTTTCACCTAATTGCCTCCAAAGTTCAAACAAATATGAGTATCATAAGATGTTGGATCCTCATATCAGATGATGGGGTCCGAATGTAGATTGGTATAGTAGAGGGGATAAATAAGAACATTTAGTTTCACTCCATGGAACTAACAAAATATTGTTGAATTCATATTTAAAGCTATAAGCAAATTAATAAAGGCATTATTCTTGTGAAACTAATCCAACTCCCCTCAATCCACAACTCAGAAGAACAATACTGAAACCCATTCTTGTGAAACTAACAGGCGTATAAGCATAGTATTGATTGCCAAGCTAGTTGAATTCAAGAACTAGAAGGACCAAAAATACAAATACTCTCTTTCTTTCGGATATTTTATGGGAAAGGAAGAAGAAAGAAATCCAAACTTTGTATGTACTAAAGTAGTCCAATTTCTTATTTCATATGTTTCTTATAATAAAAAAGAAACCTATAAGTGATAGTTTTTTGTATTTACACGTGGCAACCCTTTGAGTGGAATGGCGAACATCGAGACGAGTTTTGGTGGGTGAAACAAAATATGGATTCTTCGTCGTGATCCAAAGATTGACAATGATGTCCCCAGTAATGGGTCTCTTCCCAGACCATGAATTTCTCTGTAAAGATTAATCCCTTTCTTTTCTTTGATATGTTCCATAGATTAAAAATATTTGAAAGAAGAATCTACTTACAATTCGGCGGAGCAGAGGCTCAAGAGAAGAACAAAGCCTCTGGAGGCTGTCCACTTTGAGTGCTTCCACTATCACACTGCATTAGAACAGACCATCCAAAAAAAAAGCATCACTACAAACTTCTCGAAACTTCTCGATACAAATAGTAATCAAAATCAAAAGAAGAAGAAAAAGAAAGGAACCATCACTATAAATCTGCAGAACCATCATAACTATGTTAATTACTAAAAAATACCAATGGTAAAATGATAAAAATTCATAGTATTTAAATATACACTGCATAATTATGCTTAAACAAGAAATCAAGCTGATACGTAGAAAGAGAAGAAAAAAACAAACAGAAATGATTAGGATGAACTTTTTAATCTGTGTATCACACAAAGGCTTCCAAGAACATGGAACATTCACGAGGTGATATTGTAGAAAAGACTATATAAAAGGATTGGTGCATCTGAGGGTAACTAAAATGAGTGCCCTTATGGATAATTACATTTGTATAACCCTGGTCCCTACAGGTTTCAACTGGCAGTAATATATGAACAAATTGGATTTCTAGGATAACGTTTGAACATGCTAGTTTGAACTGAAAGTTCTAGGCAAAATGTCATGGTAGCTTGAAAAGGCATTGTTATAAATGACAGAAATTGGTATAATACTCGCAAAACATCACATCCAAGAGAGTACCTACACAACTGGATTCTGCAGTTATAAAAAAAATTTGTAAACACAACATCAATTCTTGTTGTTAGAAATTCGAAACAAAAGACAGGTCACTCCATGAGCAGGTAGTGATGTTAGATACTATGGAGAGATAATCTTTTTTTAACGTCCACGTCCTAGATTAAAGATGTACACTGCCAAACCACCAGATGAATCCTTCTAACTGAATTCTTCTCCTTTGAATAAATGTAGCTCTAGTGAACGCAAGACTTTAAAACATTGTGGCTAAGCCACACTACTTAGCTCAAATATGTAATCAAATCAACCTTTTATTTTTCTACTAATATACAAATATTTTTCTATTGCCTAAATGAAGATATCAAAACTCTATATCGTCTAAGAAAATAATAATTCTTTGTAATCTTTGTTCTTTCATTTAGCAAACAGAGGAAGCATCATTAAAATTTTCAATACGATAGAATGTTGAAAAGTGAATTAGGTTCGTTAGAAAAATTACCTTAAGCTATCCACTCCATTGATGTATGTCCATGTTTACAGGAACTATGCATCAACCTTAAGCTATCCACATAGCCGCCCCCTAAGAAGTAGGCATAATTAAGCAAACTGATGGAACAAAACTAAGTGGAAACAAAAAAACAAGTACTTCATTCTACACAGCAAATAAAGAGAATTCAGTATCTATATGCTTGCCAATAACAAAACATCAGACCATATGGCATTAAATTGAAAACACAAAATTATGTATGGAACGACACATGTTATAATCAGCATTGTTGAGCTAAAAGAAAAATTAGGTATACAAAAGGAAAAATTAGGTATACAAAAAGCAACAATCAATACAACTATAAGTAGAAAAAGTTTCAACTTCAGATTAAGAACATAAGAAGATTGGGTCAAACCTATGTTCATCCTGTAATCAACACCGAGGACAATTCTGCCATCATAGGTGACGTCAATGATGTTAGTAACTTAGAACCAACCGAGCGAGAAGATGACTCCTCCTCTTGTTCTGTGAGCCCTAGAATTTTGGGTCTCTTGGAAGAAGCTGACTCCTCCTCTTCCTCTTCATGGTCTTCCTCTCTAGCTAGTGCTCTCTTATCTCCTCTTGCACTGAATCTTTCCATTTATAGAAAGAATCCCTCTCCCTATGTGATGCTAAGAATGGAAATGGAATTGAAGCTTCTTGGAAGGAAGGAAAAAAAAACTAAAATCGGAGGAGAGACAGGAGGAGGAGGAGGAGGAGGAGACGGACGAGGGGGCTGTCGGGAGCACAGGAGGAGCAGAGGGGGCGGTTGAGGGGGAGGGTCAGGTCGGATCCGAAGACGAGGGCGGCGGAGGGCCCGGATCCGACGAGGGAGGGGCAAGTAAGGCGGTTGAGGGGAAGAGGAAGGAGAGGGAGAGCGCGGAGAAGAGGACGAGCAGAACCCTAATGCTTCTCCTTCGCGTTCTTGTCGATCGCGTGCGCAACGGCCTCGAGCTTATCCTGGAGGGCGACAAGGAGCGTGAGGCCCTCCTCGAAGATTTTGGATCTAGGGTTAGGGTTTTAGAGTTGGGGGAGAGGAGGGAGAAGAAAGGAGGAGAAGGAGAAGACCAGAATGTTTTGGGAGAGAGGCGGGCTATAGCAAAATTTTGCCAACAATTAAACTTAAAAAATATTACAAGTTTGCCACCGCTCTAAATTATTAATAACGCTTTGTTTTATAAACGTTATAAAAAGCCCAGAATTAGCCTAAACCGTCATAGAAAAAAGGTATTTCGAACTTTGATGACGCTTCTTTATCAGCCGTCATGAAATCCACTTATCAAGCGTCATTAATAGGTCTTTTTGTTGTAGTGATTATTACTTAAAATGTGTGATACATATTCGCACTTGCTCTCTCCTGACTGGAGACAACATTTTTAGGTGACATTGAGGATGCTAAGCTATTGTACAATAGCTACTATGACCCGGTTTTGTACCCTGTGGTGTTGCCAGAGTCCTCCTTGGAGGACGCAAGACCTGAGGCCGACGAGCCGACTGCATAGCTAGTCGTTCCCAGTTTCTATTTTTATTATTTTGGAGTTTTGTTAATTTGAATTCATCACTTTATTTCAGTTCTTTCATTTCCAGTTGTACTTTTCAATTGTTTTATAAAAGTTTTTATAAATTCCGTATATTCGAGTTGTGACAATTATATAGATGTTGTTATGAATACCTGCACAAAGAACAGCTTACTGCCGCCGTCTCACAACGGTGCAGGCTGGACATGATCCGATTCGACCCAATAATTTGGGATCGGGTCGTAACACTTATTATGGCCGAGAGCCAGTTGATACAGGAGAGCTAGCTGGGGTTGCTCTTGACTTAGAGGCTGCAGAAGCCTAGAGCTTTACCATTAGCAATTTATATTTTATATTGTATTTGAGACTAGTAGATTCTATCTTTTATTTTGCTGGAATGTAATAAATTCTGAGACATATACTTTTATCATGGGATACGTTTATAGATGCTGTGTTTTCATACTTGTCTTGATATCTGGTTAGTTTTCTCTAGATTGGTACAGCTTACTTTGTTGTGTCTAACGACAAAGGCTGGGCATGTTTGACTCGTGTCCGATTATTTGGAAGCGGGTCGTGACATCTGGCAATCACCATCGAATCTCTGGAAAGCTTCCACTGACTATTCCCGAAGAGACTGAAGAATCTCTCGTCATCCAACCTTCCAACCGACACCAGGTTGAAACGGATATCAGGGATATGACGAACATTTTTTAGAACAAGAACTGCATCCGTCTTCGTCCTCAAATGCACATCTCCAATGGCAACCGCCTTCGACACATCTTTATTGCCCATCTTCAACACTCCACAGTCGCCTATCGTGTAAGTGGCAAATAGTTCCCTGTTATGAGATACGTGCGCTGAAGCTCCTGAGTCCACCAGCCAAGAATTATCATCACAGGTGAGATTTGTGATAACCTTATCACCTACGACGATCACATCGCCTCCATGTATCGAGGCCGCCGCTGTAGTGTTCTCATCTTGCTTCCCCTTGTCGCCCTTCTTCTCTCTCTTCCAAGCGAAACAGTTCCGCTTGATGTGGCCCTTCTTGCCACAATGGTAACACTGTGAGTCCTCGTACCGACCCTTGGACTTCCCTCTGCTCTTGTCTCTGCCACCATTTAGACCCCTATTTTTGCCTCTTCTGTGGCTCTATGAAACTAGTGCCTCTGAGTGATAGGATTTGGATGAAGTGTCCTGAGAACGTCTCCGCATCTCTTCATTCAGTATCCCACTCTTGGCAAACTCCAGACTGACCATGCCTTCCGGAGCAGAAGCGATCATAGATACTCGTACGATCTCCCACGAGTCTGGCAATATACATTGCAACCAAAGTCCTTGAACCTCATCGTCGAACTTGACTCCCATCGAGGATAGCTGGTCCACCATACCCTGAAACTCACTCAAGTGATCCGTAGTGGATGTACCATCTTTGTACCGCAGACCCATCATCATCCAGATCAGGAAAAATTTGTTTACCCTGATCTTTTTTGCGTACAAAGATTTCAGCTACTCCCATAACGTCTTCGCATGCTCAATATTGGCAACGTGGTTGTACACGTTCTCATCAATGAACTGCCGTATGTACCTACACACCTGTATATGCTCGAAGTTCTAGTCCTCATCGGATTTGTCACTGGACTTCTCGGATGCAAATATTGGAAGATACAACTTCCTGACGAACAGCAAATCCTTTATCTTGCCCTGCCAATAATGGTAGTTGGTACCGTTCAGGTCCACCATGCACATCGACTTCGCGTCCATCTCTGCTTCCTGGTTTGACTGTCAACTCCTGACACTTCTTTGAACCCAAAGCTCTGATACCACTCTGTTGGAAACGAAGCACGAAAATTGTTCCCCCAAACCAGAAAGTCCTGCGAGAGAACCGAACAAAAGTACACAAACCAAAAATGCCAAACATAATCACAGACACAAAGATTTTTGACGTGAAAAATCCTTGCGAAAAAAAACAAGGGATGATCGGAGTCCAACCCTGAAGAACCTCCACTAATGAAATAAAGAGAATACACTCTCTATAAGCTCCTTCCGATCCAACACGGATCACCACAACTCACTTGAAAGAAGAAATTTTTTGATTGCGGACTCCGAAGAACAAGAGATGCCAAAAAATTATTTGAAGCAATCTCTCCTTCACAATAGTCCCTAATCCTCTCTCTCACTCTCTCTCAAAGACTGTAAGCACTCTTGATTTTGAGATGAGTTTTCAACTAGCATGCATCACCCTTTTATAAGCCCTTGGTAATCCATACATGGAAGGCCAATACATATAAAAACTTCCAATATGCATCAATCATATATTTAATAGAAATCCAATCATAATTGGCTTGCCATAATTGGAAGCCTAATTATATGGAAAGCTATTATATGAAGGGTCCAATCATAAATATATGATCAAAGTAAATATGGAAATCCAATCATATATTTTCTTACCATATATGTTCCAAAATAGGATCAATGCACTCCCCGAGCTTCTCTGACACACGGATGGCGCTCGTCGCTCTCCGAAATATTCTCCATATAGGTTGGGAACCCCAACCACTCCAACAATATATTCCAAACTCTGATCAACTGGAGATCAAGTGGCAGATGCAAGATGAACTTGGAGACCGTTATCGAAGTTGCGGGTGTAGCTCTCCAGGTCATACTCGAACCTCTTTCGATTTTGTCTCGACTTCATCTTCCTCCTCAGTTGTGCTTGCAATTTCTGCAATGCGCGCCTCACCGGCAGGACACACTGCTTCCCGTCTACTACCATCATACTCTGCTACTGAAGCTTCACAGTATCGATATTCTTGTACTTAGCAGTGAACATCTTCCCTATGCTCAAGAATATTAATGAGATCTTGCAAGTAGTTTCTTCGCGTATAATGTTATATAGCAACAAATAAGACGTGTTCATTGTGTTCGGCACGTCTAAAGTGAAGCTCAAAGCCATAGTGGGTTGGACGTTCGGTGGAGTAGTATCGGTGGCGCGAAAATGAGAAAAGGAGTAGGGATCAGAGTATTAGCTATATATATATATATATATATATATATATATATATATATATATATATATATATATATAGCTAAAATATATATATATATATATATATATATATATATATATATATACTAGTCATAACCCGTGCCCATCGGGCACGGTTCATTTAAGGTATTCTTCCTCAAAATCTTGGACCCCCAATTTTAAACGAACAATAATAATTATGAGGTCCCATCAAAATATTAAATCCCAACCACTGCTGGATGTGAATTTTCTTTGGATTCTCTATAAAACTCCACTCTCAATAATGCTCATCCACAACCATTATGAGTGCAAATCCCACTCTTTGGATTCTCCATAAAACCCCACTCTCAATAATGTTCATTCCCCATAAAATCTCACTCTCAATAATGCTCATCCACAACCATTATGAGTGCAAACCCCACTTTTTGGATTCCCCATAAAATCCCACTCTTAATAATGCTCATCCACAACCGTTGATTCACCAAGATTAAATCTCAACCACTCTTTATCTTGGCGCAGTCAGCCCTAGGATTCAAAAACTTTTGTGTTAATTATTATTTTTTAATTCTGATTATTATTACTAAAATTATTTTATGAATTTTGGAATTTATTTCCTAAATTTCTATTTGGAAAAGTATAATTTTTGTTAATAAAACTTGGTTTTAAATAATAAATCTGATTTTAAATAACTAATTCTATTTTATTAATTTTAATTATCATTTAAAATTCTTATTATTATTACTAATGATTAATTAGTTCAATTTATGGGCTAGATTTATTTTAACTAATCAGTTTCTATTTGGTCTTTGGATGGCGAGCTTTAGCTTACAGTTCCTAAGAGAAGGACTTAGTGCAGTTTTAGTTAATTTTGGTTTAGTTATAATTATTAGTTAATTAGCTAATTGATTAGTTAGCAGTTGGTAAGTTTGTTAGCAGGTTAGTTAGCTTTCTCCGGTAACAACCCTAGACCTATTACAAATTAAACATAGTGCCACTAAGGCTGACTTAGAGAACATTCTAATATTTTAGTATAAATATTGGGCGTGTTCCCAAGTTATTTTAATTTTTTTGATACACTGTTACAATGACACAATTTCCAATGTCCTCACTATCCAGTCTCTCTCTTCGTCACTGTTCTGTCCGGTGACGCTCCGCCGTGCTCTGCCGCCAACCCCGATCAATCTCTACTGTCATCGACTCCCCACTCACCAGCCACCACCTGCCTCCATCACTGCCCGGCCAGATCTAGACTCAGCGACCACCGACACCCCTATTCCAACACCGCCTCCACCGTACCTCGACTCCAGCCACCACTCAACAATACAACATGAGCCGCCCATCAACGCCGCTACCCACCGCCTAGCCAACCCCCAGTTCGTTGACCCTCCTGAACCCAAACACGCACACAGTTCAGTCTCGCTCCGCCCCACAGAACCCAACATCATCGCCACCGACTCACCGACTCACCGACACCACTAACCACCGCTCACTCCGCCACCCTAGCCATCGGATCTATGCCCACCGTACCGACTGTCTCCACCCACAGCAACTGAGCCACTCGTCCACACCAATCCCAAGATCCACCGCAATCGACCACCACCTGCCTCGACTACTCCGGTGAACCACCACAAACCTGACCATCACTCCACCTACTCCAACCGATTCACTCATCTGTGCCCCCACCCGAGCCCCGCCTCACCGTCGATGACTGCAGCGACCATCCCTGCATCGTGGCCGACCTAGATCTGGCAGATCTTACCATATCTGTAGTCGTCCTCGACTGTGCCCGACCCCAACAACCATAACAATGTTGTGCCTCCCTGTTCTCGATCTATACGTCATCGTCACCCCCGCCTCTTTGTTCCGCGACCCCAACAACATTATCTAGGTCTTCCATATAGCCGCCGAGGCCAGGAAATCCAGACCGGCCAAATTCGATCCGCGCGAGTCCCCACGTGCATTGCCGTCGACTCTTCAGCCTCTCCACGACGGCGACCACCGTTGGTAAAGTCTTTCCCTTCTCGACCCCTTTTTCTTTTCTCGATATCTCTCTCAAGCTCTCTCACTCTCGACCTCCCTTCTATCTCTCTGATCTGCTCACTTATATTCTTTCATCCCTCTTCCATCTTCCTCTTCATTCTTCTCTCTGGAGTTTCTTTTCTGCCCTTACTTATTCTTTCGTCCTCTTCTATTAATTCCTCTCTTATCTTTTTTCTCTTTATTTATTATGACTTCTCAACAGAACCGAAAAGAGATGAGTGAGCAGTTTCCTCCTCGAGAACTGAGGGGTCAAATTGACCCTTCGTATTTCGAAAAGTCAGAGAGATAGAAATTGTATGCATTATACTATAATGCTCATCCACAACTCCACAACCGTTGATTCACCAAGATTAAATCCAACCGCTCTTTATCTTGGCACAGTCAGCCCTAGGATTCAAAAACCTTTGTGTTTTGTATAATATATATATATATATATATATATATATATATATATATATATATATATATATATATATATATATATATATATATATATATATATTTTATATATATAAAATATATATATATATATATATATATATATATATATATATAAAATATATATATATATATATATATATATATATATATATATATATATATATATATATAAATATATATATATATATATATATATATATATATATATATATATATATATATATATATAAGTAGCTAATACTCTGATATACCCCCACGCTCTCTTTAGTAGGTCCCTACTCCTTTCCGCCTTTTCACGCCACCGATACTACTCCATATATATATAAAAAAAAAAAAAAAAAAAAAAAAAAAAAAATATATATATATATATATATATATATATATATATATATATATATATATATATATATATATATATATATATATATATATATATATATATATACAAGTAGCTAATACTCTGATACACCCCACGCTCT